>VZRR01002575.1:191223-343194 GCA_013398015.1 Oreocharis arfaki
GGAAGGGAAGGAAGGGCCGTCGGGAGGGGGGCGCCGCCGCCGCCGGCGGGAGGCGCCCGGGGAAGGGGCGAGAGCCGGAGGAGCGCGGGCGCTAACGCCCGCCCCGAGGCGAGGGGAAGGGGTGCCCGAGCCAGGTTTCGGTTTTGCGGTGTCGGGGAAGCCCGCCCGGGCTCCGCTGGAGCCATTTTATGTTGCTTTGTAAGAAGGAGACGATGGTTGAAAAGCACTTATCCCAGTCCGACCAGATCGGCTAAGCCAGGCGAAAGCCCTCAACTCTGGCGAGCGAGGCAGTATTTATTTTTAAAAGAGAGAAGGAAGGAGAAAAAAAAAAAAAAAAGCCCCAAACCTCTCCGCCGTTCCCTTCTCGTGCTTTCTGCACCTTGGCGGGTGGCTCGCTGCTGCACTTGTACTCACAGAGGTTTGCAACAAGCAGTCACACAGACCTGCGCAGCCACCGAGCCCCCACGGCCGCCGCTCCGCTCCCCGGCGCGCCCCCGGCCGCGACCCCCGCCCCAAAGCGCTGGCGAAGACAAACCCGGCGTCCCGGCGGCGGGCTCGGCCCCCTTGTTTGTGGCTCTCAGATCCATCATGGCTTCCCCCTGCCTTTCTGCCTCCCTGCTCCTTGTGTTCCTCCTCCCTGTGGCTGCCCTGTTTATATAGCGCTATTGCCGCTCTCTAATATAGACTCTGCTAGGATGGGAAGGTGCTTTCCAGCCCCACGTCACCGCCTCTCCATTTAAACACCACATCAGCCTTTAAATAGGGAGCGAGCCGCGGAGCGCGGGCTGGGAGGTGCATGCGTCCGCGGCGGAGGCTGGGAGACGGGCGGCTTGTCCCTTGGATCCCGACCGGCCTTTCCCACCGGTTTCTCTTCCATCCGCGCCGCCTGTCCCCGTCGCCACCGGCCTGCGGAGCGGTGGTGCTTTGCGGGGGCGAGGGTGTCTCCTAGCCCCATGTAAATGGGCGTCCCTTTGCTTCTATGCATTGCACAAAGGCAGTTTTCATCTCCTCCTGCATTTTATCTTTTCCTTCCTTTTTTTTTTTTTTTTTTTTTTTTTTTTTTTTTTTTTTTTTTTTTGCTTGGTTGGTTTTGGGTTTTGGTGTGGGGTTTTTTGTTTGTTTAGAGTTTGGGGTTTTTTGTCCCTGGCATACAGCTCGCACACGTTCCTGTGCTCTGTAAAGTCTTCAAAGTAGCTTTTCAGCTGCGTGGGGAAAGGAGTGTTTTAACGGTTCTTACCCAGTGTATTAAGGAGAGTTGTGGTATTTATTTCGTGGCGCTTTGCCAAAGTCTGACTACAGCTGTCTCCCCAAAAGTGAAGTTAGTATTCAAGTTTTATGTATGGGTCATGGGCTGCAGATGCTACTCAGTGATTTATGTGTGTTCCTGGTGTCTAAAGTCTACAAATATTTTATTGCAGTCCAGGCAGAGCAGGGGTTTTGGAATTTTCATTACTCGGTTTCATTACAGTATTTGGTATACTACAAAATATATGAACGAAAATGTAAAGCATCTTAGTTTTCTTTTCCAAGTCTGAAATTTTACAGAGCTGCTTGTGAGTTAGGTTTATGCAATTGCAAGGAAACATCTTTCATTTGATATTTTGTCAGCTCTTGTATCAGAAGATTCTAGGAAAGCAGTCAGCTGTTACACAGAGGGCAGTTACTCAGCAGGATGCATATTGAATGTGTGTGATTTGCATCTTAGTTGTCATTCTGTTCATAAACTTCTTGCTTTGTGTTTTTATTGTAAGAATAGGATCTATTTCTGTGTAGTAAATTAGAGGTTTTGCTTCTCTTTCTTGACCAAGGTCCTACTGAATAGCAAAAAATACATACGTTGAATAATCTCCAGAGTACTTCTAAATATTTTTGACTCAACAATTTACTAAGACTTGTTTTCTTTCACTGTATTTCTCTATTGGAAGTTCTTTTTGAAAGGTGTCAATGTTTGGAATAGTAAAAGCGAAGCTTAAAATGAGCCTGCTTCAAATAGGTATGCTTTAGGTTAATTTTCAATTAAGTAGTAAAATCTTACAGTTTTGTCGAATTGGGTCTCATTCAGTAGCAAGAAATACATAGCTTACCCAAGGGTTGCCAAAGATGAGTAGGAACATTTTGAAATGCGGCAACCATGTGACTTTAAGAAGCTGGACTTGGAGCCTAATGTGTCAATGGCATCACGTCAGCATCTGATCAAATCGGAATTGCTAGAGATCTGTTTTCTGTAATAAAGGACAAATACTAGATGTTAACAGTTATATGTAGTATAAGATTTTATGGGTGATAAAGGTAAATTATTTGTAAAAGTCCACAACAGCGTAAAAAAAGCTCAAATTGTAATGCTTGCAATGTAGATTATATGTGTTACTTTTTTTATGCATGTCTTTGATGTCGTGACTAGAAGTAGTTGCCTTTACAGTGTGCTCTTTTGGCTGCATGTGGTCGGCTTACAGCGGTAGCTGCACGGCTGGGAGAAAGATTAGCTGTGTTGCAGGGAGAGCTGCAGAAGCAACCTGAAACAAACTTGTTAAATGTACAAAGCATGCTGTGGTGTGTCTCTCCATAACGTGTACATTATTGGAAACCCAAACTGCTGAAATCCCAAGTGTTGTGATAATAATTACAAAGGATTGCAGTTTTTGTACCCTTGAAGCAGAAGGAATGTAGGAAGTGTAAGCCCCCAAAGGCATGTGGCATTTCTTAAAATAGCTTGCTGCTTGCTCCTGGATTTGGAGTGTGTGTGTAGCAGTGTCACCATACTCAAGAGTTTTCTTTACAAGATGCACAGAGAAAGTAAAATATAATCATTCCCTTATGTTCCTGGAGGGGGAAATAGTAGATTCCAAATCTGTTCTATGTGTTTGTGGTTGTATCTAATAAATCAGGAATTTTAATTGTTGTCTTTAATCTGTAGTAAGTGCTTGGAATAGTGTTTATTGAAGAGTGATTTGAGTATTTTGCTCTTAAAAGAGCTTGACATTTACAGCAATGTACTCTTTATGAGGGAGACACTTTAATATAAACCGGATGAAAGCATAATTATTTTAATAGCAATCTTTAAAGTTTCCATTTGTTCTCATTGCTTTCTCTGACTGAATGCAGAAACTTGTTGGAAAACTCACCTCCTGTCCCATCTTTAGACTTATTCAGGAATTGTATTACCGTATTTATTTTTTGAGTAAGCAGTGTATGAAAATAGTTTTGTCATTCAACTCCAGAGTCTTAGATGGCTTGTATAAACAGCTTCAGCATCATATAAATAATGCTTAAAGCTAACACTTAGTGTTGAAAACAATGCAGTGTGTTTTCTTTTAAAGCCTAGAACTTAAGACTTTTTTGTAATTTTACTGGATATGCCTCTTTTGAGGCAGGGAAAGAGCATTTTGTGTTGCTATTCAAAATTCCACTGTGAACGTCTCTTGAAGGCATTGCTGCCCCAAGTGCAGGAGATGTTCCATCCACCTGAGCTGGCTGTTCAGTAGGAGTATACAAAAGAGAACTTCAACTGGACGGAGTATTTCTGAGTATTTTGTAAATGTGTATTGGTAAAATCAGACAGACACCATTTCATTATAAGCATGCAGATGTTTTGTTCTCTCTTTTCTTCCTTCTAATCATAGAGTCATGAGTGTATCTTGTATATTACTGTGTGATTAGAACAGTGTCTGAAAATTCTGACCCATTTTGAGATCCAGTGCACTGTGAGGCTCATGCAAAGGGATACGTGCATGTACAGGCTGCTGGTGGGCTTGTTAACCCTCACGGCCCTCGGCTCACTCCATCCCTGCAGGACTGTCCTGTTTTGGGGAACTTACCCACTTGCTTGGACTATTGGAAGTAATGCAGAAGGATGCTGTGTCAGCAATGGCAGGTTAAACATCTGTGCTCTAAACCTGCCTTTCTGAGGTCTTGCTAATGCTGGACGCTAGAAACCAGTACCTGCTTGAATTTGTTTTTTCTCTTACCTGCATAGGAAAAAAAGGAAATTCCCAAGCAGACAGTTGGGCTGTAAAGTCAGTTTGTTCTATCTGAATGTTGATGTCTTTCTTATAGAAAGCTTTATAGACTCAGAAGGCTTTGTGAATAAACCTTACAAAAATACCTGACTCTGGAGATAGGAGGAAGTATCTACTGGTGAAAATTCGTAGGGCCTGTTTGTGTAAAATCCCATTTATTAGAAAAGTAGACCTAAGAGGTGATTTAGGGAGAGGGGTATTAAATGAGAAAGTGCACCCTCTATCCTGCAGGAATTTTGATTGTAATTTGAGGCATACAAGTAGTTCTCTTGGCTTAAATAAAGTAACTTACATGCTTGAGGTTACGCACGTTTATTTGCAGAATGTGGTTTTGGCATTAAGGAACAGATGCTCTTAATATAATAAGAAACAATATATGGAATAGGTTAAGTAGTATTTCCGTGCTACTTGAATCATATGAGCTTCATGCAATTTGTTTAATTATAGAAATAATAGGACTTAATGTTATTAAGTAGAATGTCTTTTTGCATCTGTTATGAATTAAGTGGAAGAATAATCCTATTAATGGTGCTTGGTATTTCTGAGTTACTACACGAATTTAAAATACTAGTACTCAAGAGAAGGCTGGCTTTAAAAGTCTGTTTCAATGTTTATAAGCTCAGTTAATGCAGTATTTGAAACCTGGATAAATGAGCATGCACTATGGTATGTTTTGTTTCTTTTGGAGAAATTGTGGACATAGGTGCTGTAAATGTAGTTGTTAAGGATGGCAAACTTTTGCTGTTACTTGAAGCCAGAAATTTTTAGTGTGGTTTTTTTTTTTTTTTTTGAAAGACAGGTAATAAAAGGATGAATGATAACATTTCAGCTACTTGATTTGCAGCAGCATGTTTTAAAGCTAAAATCTGATCAGTAACATAGAGTGGTATGTTGGGTTTTGTTGGGGGTTTTTGTTTACTTTTGCTTTTCTTTTTTGGGGGGGAGGGGCTGGGGCAGGGGTTGTAAAAAAAAAAAACAAACTTGGGCGCACATCAATGCAGAGGTTTTTTTAAACAGTAAGGACATAATGCATTAAGCAGCCATCAGACTGCTTATTTCCAGGTTCCAAATGTGTTCTTTTATTCCCTTGTAATCTTAATGCATTTTCTTACGTTTTATTTTCCTCCCCCCCCATCTAAAGGTAAAGATATTAAACTTCTCTTTTGTGCCTATTGACCACTGAGCTTTTCCCTGGATTAATAAATCATGTGCCACTAGTCTCCCTACATTATTCCATACTTTAGGCATAACAATTCTGTAACACGTGCAATGTAATCTTTAGTATGTCTGCAACAAATTCAACACTTCTGGAATGCATTAAGCTAATGTCTGTGCATAAAATAAGTGCTCCAATGCATGCAGTAAATTGTGTAGTTCCAGCACCTCTGGACTAGCTGCTTGTGTTTGGTGCAGATTTCCTGTGTGTGCACTGGAGGCACAGCCTTCCTAGAGTGTCACACCCACTGCACCCATACAGGATGATTGTTTTGCATATATACAGCATATCTGATGTGTTTGGCATCATTCAGGATTTACTGCTTAGGGGAGTTAGGCAATGGGGCTGAGGAGAACGATAGTTTAGAGAAAGTTGTGGCTACTTTCTGATCAGTTTAAAATTGGTGTACTCCCAGCCCAAGGAGCAGCCTTGGTCAGTGAAATGTATATCGTTCACAGGCTGCAAGACTGATCAGCCATAATTTATAGCTTATCGTGCTACCTTGCATTCAGGCAGCCCAGGTATTTAAGCCCAGCCAAAATCCCATTGAGGTTCATACATACAAAGAGAGGTCCAAGCTGTACTGTTTAAAAGTTACAGCATGTGCATAGTATAGTTGTCATGTGGTTCTGTGAATTAAATTTGTGCTTTAATTGATAATGTTAAGTGTTTGCATTCTCTGTTTTAAATTGTACCTTCGTTTGGTTGAAGTTGGAAGGGACCTCTGGAGGTCTTCTTGCACCCCCCTGCGCAAGCAGGGCCAGCTAGAGCCTCAGATGATACCCAGATGGCTTTTGAGTGTCTCCAGGAAAGGAGGCTCCAGAACCTCTTTTGGCAACCTGAAGTGAACTGACAGTTCACTTTGTCTTTGATAGTTTAGATGTGAAAGCAGTGTAATAATAACGACATATTTTTAATATTTGCCCATTAAAAAATTGAAATGTGGAAGCGTAAGTACTGACTGAAAACAGGTCTGTCTAACCTGTCTTCAGGAGTTTCTGGATTTCCTATATTTCCTGTATTTTTTCTATATTTCCAAATATGTAAGGAAGAACAGGACATTCACATGAATCATTCCAGATTTTGAGCCTTCAATGTTTTTCAGCTCAAGATCATTCTGATCTTGGTGCCTGTTGAACTAGTAAGCACTAACAAGTTTCTTTTGCTGTCTTTAATATACTTTCAAACTTGGAATGTTCTTCAATGCATTTTGCACACATCCAAGCATTTTTGCGTATTTAGTATCTACATTTACAAGCAGAAAACAAATTGACAGAATGGAAATCAATCTCCTTTTCTCTGTTTTAAATTATACTCTTCATGGCTTGATAACTCTTGTGCTGTAGTTATGTCACAGAAGATTGTGAGCAGTCCTTTCCCTTTTCACCTTGTTTGAGCTGTTCTTCCTGATTTATACCTTCCTGGATATTTCAGTCACTTGGAAATATGCGTTGTATTCTGAAATGCAGTTCTTTTGTGGGGGGAAATCTCATTTTAATGTTAAAGTGACAGATTTTTTTCAAAACAGTGCTGACTAGTTAACTGTTTGTTTTAAAGCCTAAATTGTACAGGTCTGTAATTGAAGATGTCATTAATGACGTCAGAGAAGTTTTTCTGGATGAAGGAGTGGATGAACAAGTTCTCATGGAACTCAAAACAGTAAGTTGAACTTAAAAGTTCTTTTTAATAGACCAGTACAGCAGTTAGTTTCCAAATCTGGCTACTGTTGTTCACAGTAGAAATACTAATTTTTAGTTAATTAAGCACTGTAATCTGCATATCCATAGCCCCATACCATTTGAATTGCACTGTTGTATATACAGATCTGCTCACCTTGTTATTTTCTCTAATCTGTAACAGGAGTAATCTGAATGCAGTGTTATTTTGATCCCCAAAACACTGCGTCTTTAAAAAAGGGAAAAATATGTTTATTTTAGAGACAAACAGTTCTTAGTGTTTCTCTGCAGGAAAAATAAAATGCCTGCACTGCTTGATGTTTTTGTTTTTCTGAAGAAGAGTTGCATTGTTGATGCATTGTCAGATTTTTGCATGTATGGTTTGTTGTTTGCAAAAATATTGTCATTTGGGTGTTGGTACGTAATAAATCACACTGTATGCATCACGCTTGCCTGAAGCTCTGATTCAGAATTATTTTACATGGAGTGTAAAACCAAAGGTCCAAAATAAAGGCAGGATGTTAACCTGAGCTCTAGTGGGTCTCCTATGGCTTTCTTCAAATTCTTCATGAGTAAAAAAAGCCCATCAAAGGGGAAGGGAAAAAAACAAAAGGCAGAACAACAGCGCAAGAAGAAAGGAAACTGGGAAAGACGGTGACATCTTGTCTCATCTTCTGCAGTGAGCATGGTGTCCCCCATTCACAGGATTTTTGAAGTATTAAAGAATAGATGTAGTGGGAAACAAATTTTGAGTTTGACTAGGCAGAAACAGGTAAAGACTTCTCCCATGAGACTATGACCTGTCTTGGTGGAAACACAGTGAGCACTATAAAAAAAGTGCTTTGGTATTTGTGTCACAGATGTGTTCTGCAAATGATGTCAGAAAAAATTAATGAGGAAAGAGACAAGGAAAATGAGGTATTGAAGTGGAAGGGAGCCCTAAGCAGATTTTGAAATCATGAGTCCTGCATGCCTGTAGTCTTTTTGACTTTGTGTTACAGAATGCTTGTGTTGCTGTTTTTACAAGAGCTGCTTTTTTGCATCTTCGTCTGTCCTTTGGTGATATGTCAGCTGACATAAAGAACTGTAGGGCTGGAGAATCTGAATTTGATCTCATGGTAGAAACTGTATAAATGACTGTAGAGAGGTATTATCTTAGGTGTGCTGGTAGCTTCTGTTGAAACATACTAGGAGGCAGTAGTCTTTAAGCAACTTTTATTGAGGAGTTCCAAGAAGAAATGGCTTGAAGAAAGCTGTAATAAAGATTTATTTTTTTTTTTTTAGTTGAAGAGGTAAGAAAGAAAGAATATAGGGAAATTAAAGTTACAAGTTTATCTCAATTCTTGCTTCTGTTAGGGTTGCTGTGAATCTTCCACACTTGGAAGAAAGAAAGAATGTTAAAGCCTAATCTTGGACTGACAAGGAATGTTTAATTTCTTTTCTTAACTCTGTGGAGTTACCTTTTGTCTTTGCCTGTCTGAAAGCTTTTTGGGCTTTTTGCATGAAATAAACAGTGAAAACAAACTCAATTTTGGAGTACTGTCGTTATATTGTTACAAATCCTGTTGAGTAAAAGTTGTACACAGATATTTCTCTTTCCTTTTCTGAACTAGCTGTGGGAGAACAAGCTGATGCAGTCTAAGGCTGTAGATGGCTTCCATTCAGAAGAGCAGCAGCTTTTATTGCAGGTGCAACAACAGCAACAGCAGCAGCAGCAACAGCAGCATCATCACCACCACCATCACACACCTCAGCCGCAGCAGACTGTGCAGCAGCAGTCTCAGCCACAACAGGTCCTTATTCCAGCATCTCAGCAAGGTCAGACATAATCTCTAAACACTGGCAAAAAGCTCTGAAATTAGTCCAGCTCCTTAGCATATTCTAAATCTAGGGCAGGTGCCTGTCTGATGGATAACTTTTTGTCTTTCTGCTTGGCCTCTATTCAATGGGTCAAGAAAGCTGTCTTGGTGAAAAGTGTTATGGTGTTTGTTTTAAGTCATATCCTTTAGAAGATTTTGAAACAGCTGAATTCTTCTCTTGGTCTCCTACAACATAGCATGCTTTCAGAATGCATGACTCTCAAAATTCCATTAGCAGCTCTAAGTTCAAGCCAGTATACATAAGCAGTTGACTGTTTAGTCATGAGGTGGTAATGTCATCAGGAGCAAATTATTTTAAAAAACCATTAATGGTTAGCATAACTCAATGCTAGGATATGAAAAATACTTGTATAATAGTTTGAATATACATACTTATGTTTTTTGGTCTTAAAAGATGATACACTGTGTAGATGTGGATGTACAAGGTATATTTTAGCTAGGCGTAACAGAATTGTTTCCTGTAATTACTGTCTTGAGTATTCATTAATAATTTAATGAAAAATCTTTTCAGCAATTATAATTTCGTTTGAAAACTGAGATAAATACTACTGGATTTTACTGCATATATGCTGAGTAAACATATCTTCCACCTATGAAAGGCTTGATTGGGTTTACAGTGTATTAAATTTGTGACATAAAATATTTATCTGTGGTAGTCACAGACTTCGGTCTTCTTGACAGATTTCATGGATCAGAAAACCTGTGTTGTCACAGGCAGAAAAGATAGATATGAGTTGATATCCCTCCCTGTCTCCCCACAAAACCAGCCAAAACCCAACCACCATATATTGAACACAGTATGGAACTAATGTGCCTAGTTTGTCCATGGTCTCTTTTTGGTTGTTTTTTTGTGGTTCGTTTGGGGCACTTTTTTGAGGGAGAGGGAAAGATAGGTGTTGGTTGCTTGTTTTCTTCTACAGTACTTTTTATTTTGGCTAGACATAATCAGTTTTGTGTGTTGAGATGAAATTAATTTTGATATGAAAGCCTCTCAATAAACACTTGAGAGGCGGCCGCAAAAGCACGGAGCCTCCGCGGGGGCGGCCTCTCGCTGCGCCCTCTGGCGGCCCCTTGGCGGAGCAGCTGCCGCTCCGCTCAGCCGCGTTCCCTGCACTGGAACATGGAGGTTGTTGCTTGTGCATCCTGGGGTAACACGCATAGAGCTGATTTATTGTTGCCCAGTGTTTTGGCTTATGACCAAATGACAGCACGGAGACTAAATGAAATTAGGATATCAAAGCACTTCCATCACAGAGATGCAGTTTTTTGAATTACTTGGCTTTCCTGTTCCACGATGGAGATCGTGTAGAAGTTCTTCACATGACCTGGTGCAGTCCCAGGGAGGCATCAGGATGGTTGTCATGGTGATTCCAGCTGTCCTTTCTGTGGTCCTGGCACAGATTCATGAGATTTCCTTAATCTTTTGCCTTCCTTCATTTCTCTGAAAGTTGGAGATGCCCTCAGATCTCTATACAAGGTTTTCCTTGAGGCTTCCTACCCTGGAATCTTTTCCAGAAACTCTTATGCTTAATATTTTTAAGTGTCACTTGTTAAAAGGATTGTGTGGAGAACAGTTTGTCAATGATTAGTTCATTCAAATTGCTCTGTTACTTTCAAGTTTACTGTCACTGATAATAGCAGTGGCAACCTGCTCGTTCCATAGACTTGGACGCATGCACTTCCAGATGATCAACAGGTTGTTTGTACAGTTTAGCTGTCTCTTTCCTTTAGAACACCAAAACTGCTCTGTTGTGTGGGACAGGTTGTTTATCACATTTCGTCTGCTTCTGCTGCATTAGAAAAACAGTGAAGATCATGAGCTTACAGCTGTGCTGACTGCACATAGCTCGGGCTAACTGCAGCATCCTGTTACTCTTCATCTTGGAATAATCTTTGCTTAAGTCAGTTTTAAGAGACAGCTACTTTAGTTTTTGAAGAACTCTGTTATTGGACATCATCAATTTTATCAACATTTCACTAATACCTTTAATTTCAGAAATGCGTTCAGTCTTGCTTTACCTAGATTCAGAACAGGTAACCAGATCTTGAAATAAGATCTGTAATGGCAAAGTAGTCATATCACCCCTCAAAGCTGCTGTTGAATATTGTCTTGAGAGTAAAACTTAGTAACACCAGAGACTGCTTAGTATTTGTTTTTGTGATGAAGCTCAGCTGATGCTTGGGTGATATTCTTTCTAAGTTACTCTGGCTTGGATGTTATTTTGGGCAGATTGTATACTTTTCATTAAATGCTGTTTTATTTTTGTTTCTAGCACCTCAGCAGCAGGTTATTGTGCCAGATTCCAAGCTGATACCACATATGAATGCATCAGGCATGGTGAGAGAAGCAGAAGTTTATAAAGGCTTACACTGTCATTATGTAAATTGTTTTGACTAAACAGTAAACACAAATCTGGTATTAGTCATCAGATGCTTAAAAGTAATTTAGGACACACTGGTAAAGCTATCTGCCATCTTTCTGAGTTTTGCTGCTGCACTTACAGTCTAGGAACAGTAATGTATTAACTTCAGTTTTGTTAACAAATCTAGGACTTACCTTGATCCTGTGCTTACATCTATTTAACCAAAACTTTTTTTAAATCAGAACTTAGAATACTGCAGGTATGAATCTGACTGATGATATGCTTATATACCAATATACCACCATTAACTGATGCAAGCATTCTGTATTTGCTAGATGCAGGAAAAAGCATTAAATATGCTGAAACTTAAGTTTACGTTGAATGAGGCGATTTAGCATTTCACATATATCATTGCTGGTCACATTAATTTGATTCACTAATTATGTAACAGCATATAGAACTGAGTCTGGTCATTTACAGTTTTCTTGCACTCTCTATTTCTAGAGGTTAATATTGCTTATCTTATCTTGCTTTAAACGCTGTGGCTTAATTTAAAGAAAAATAAGTTGTTTGCAAAGCCTTGAAAACAACCCCTGATATAAATTAAATATGTGTATTATGATCATAATCCGTTACATTCTTACCACTTTTATGATAAAAGCCCATAAAGCAAAGTTTCATGATGCAACAAGGTTTGAAGCTGGAACAGCCTTCTTAGCCTTTACTTTCCCCTTACCTGCTGATCTTGCTATAGAAAGGAGCCTGAACTTTGTTACTTGAATAGCATAATTTACCCACAAGCCAAGAGCGCATAAACATTCACCTTTTTCTTGTGTTTGATAGCCATTTCAATGGGATTTGTAACTTCAAAGGTCCAACAGTTAAATATGGTTTTGTCCTGTCTCAGTTTCTCAGGTTATTGAAAAAATGAGTATGCCAAGCTTTTAAAACTCCACTGCTCTCAGAATATTCTGAGTTGTGTACCACAGAGAACTACTGTTCAGCAAGGAGTTACAGTCCATTTGGGAATACTGTTTGTGTTTATTAGAAACATTTAAGTTGATATAAAAGAGTGGATCTGACTAGTAGATACTTTGAGTATTTTGGGATTGTGTGATTAATGAGAGTTCATTCATCTGCCTTTGTCTGGGGTGTGAGGATGCATACAAGCATGTTTTAGTTTTGTGTGGTCATCTCTAATCTTGGCATATGTAACTATTATGTTGACTAGACAGTATGGGGAGATCCTGTTTCTTCTAAACAGGAAATACACACTCTACCCAGTAATAAAGTTTAACTCCTTAGAGTAACAAAGAGTAATCGGCCATGGTTTCCTTATAGTAGGGGAAGGGAGGCTTTTGCATAGGCAGCTGAAGTTGGACCCTTGAAATGGAGAGGCCTCTAGAGAGTCCATCACCCTCTGCAAGTTAAGGACTTAATACAGATTTTTGTGTTTGGAGCTCCGGTAATTGTGTTGGGATTCAGTTTCCTTGCAAGGTTCAAATCATTACTCATTGATAGTTCCACTTTCTCTTTGAACCAGCTGTCTTGAGAGAAAAAATTAGTCGTTCTGTGAATACTGTACACAGTATGTATAGGTTCACTCAAAGGAACTGTGTGATGTGGGACTTGAAATGCAAATCACTTACGGAATAACGAAAAGTGCAAACCTGATTACTACTCCTTGTGAAAACATGACAGGCAAACATAATCATTGCTTCAGTGCAGATTTGTAGGCCCATAGCCTTAGCTGCTCTGAAAAAGTGTAACTGAAGTTGCCACGTGAGCAATGCAGTGTTGTACTATATTAGTAGATCAGCAGAGAAGGCAGAAGTTTATCTGCTGATCTTGCAGGTAAACCAAGAAATCACATAGAGTTGGATTAGGGTGTGGTATTTAGCGATTTTGCTTCAGTCTTCTTCCTATTAAGAAAATAAAATAATTTTTATATGTAGTATAATGTACAGTTGAAATGCCTGCATTTCAGTAGCTGCAGGAACCCGTGTGCAAACCCTGTAAACAGCAGTAAAAAGCTACATAAGTTCAGGCAGCATTTTGTGAAATGAAACACTGTTGATACTATGTTTGTGGTTAAAAAGCTTTTCTTGTATTTCAGAGTGCTGCAGCCACTGCAGCTACATTGGCTCTCCCCGCTGGTGTTACTCCGGTTCAGCAGATACTTACGAATTCAGGTAACTCTCTTAAAGTTAAGAACAAACTCTAGTTTCCATGGGGTTTAAGAGGGAAACATTCTGGGCCTTACTTCTTGTTATGTACTGCTAAAAAGCTGAATCTGGGAATCCACGCGTAGAAGGTAGTGCAGTCTCTTTACTTGATTCCTGCAGTTTTTGCTCACTGACTTTTTTATGAACCTTGTGGTTCTGCCCTAATGGTGTTGCAGGTTAGAATCTGTGAAAGTTTTACCCACTTTGAGAAGTTATAGAAGCACAAGGATTGGTGTTACTGTCTTTCCCCTTTGTGTATATCTAAATTTTGTGATGCATAATCCAAGCTCAGGTACTGTGCTTGGTGTAAAAGCAGGATCACTACTTCTGTGATTTCAGAATAGTAATGTCTTAAGGTTTTTCATACCAGCTAAGCATGCAAAGTGGAATTTCTTACTTTGCTAGCAATGCTAACTTTATTTCATAGTTATAGTTTCTAAATACTGTTATGCCGTGCATTTAGAATATAATTAAATGTTACTTTGATGAGCAGCATATCTGATAATTTCACGTACTTTCATATTATGTTGATTTTATAAACCTGATTATAAATCTGTGCTCCATAGAAAGTAAAAAAAGGCCTGAGAAATCTCATTTTGTAGATCTAGTTGCTGCTTGTGCCAGAGTAGTTCGCCTAGTATGCTCAGAATCACCTGGGACTTAACCCTCCTGTTGTAATAACTTTAATGGCATATAGTTGAAGTAAAATTTAAATGTGCAGCTGTTCTAAAAATCAAAATCTTCCCAGTTTTAAGAAAGCACATCTATGTTTGTTTTGGCACAGAATAATCTGTAGCCCCCATTTGTTACTTTCATAGTAGTACTTCAGGTTTGAACGTTTGTAGTAATTTCTTAGACTAGGGCTGGGGTAGTCCCTTCTTTCAGATTCATTTATCTCTTTCAGTAAATAGAGCTTTGCATTTTGCTGTGGAGGGAGAACAGAAAATCCATCTCTGAGGGAAATATATAAAGTTCAGGACTATCTAATTTAATTTCTTCTATCTTTCTGACAAGAAATGTGAAAAACTAATGTTGGAATGTATCTTAGCTCTTGCTTTCTCCGAAGTGCAGGCTATTTCCAAGTGTGTGTTAGTGTTTGTGTCTTGGACATACTTTGTTAAGTGAAGAAGGGTAAAAAATGGTATAGCTAAAGGATAACAAAAGGAAATCAAGTGCAGCCATGTGGGAACAGAAAGGAGAAGTGGACAGTAAGTGTAAGGATAGGTGGGTTTTTTTAGTTGGTTGTTTTGGTTTTTTTTCTCCAAAAAAACATCTGCAGTGCTGCAAATAAAGTTATGGACAGAGGAATTTCTTGAAATGTGGCACTCAGAAGGGGAAAATTCTGAGGAAAGGTCATCATTTCACAGGACCCTGGAAATGTCATGGTGTTGGCAGGGGATAGAATTTTTATATTGTGAATATCTGTATTTCTATTTCGGTTTACATTATTTGTCTTTTCAGCTGTAAAATCTATCTTTTGAAACAGGAGGTATGTTCATAAGTGGGAGCTGTTATTTAAAATACTGTGCTGTGTTAAAGGATTAGTCTGTGGCCTCCAAAGGTAAATTTATTTTTGGATTGCATACCTCATGATCATATTTAGATGGTGAAGAACCCTATTCTTTGTTTCTGGCACAGCTGCAATTGCATAATATCTTTTCACTGATGAAAGTGAATAATTTTATTGTTTCGGTCTTTTAATATCCATTGGTATTCTTCTAGGAAAAAAGCTTCAAAACTAAGATAATTTTAAAAGTGAACTTGTACATTTGATTAATTTGATACTTGTTTTACTACAGGCCAGATCCTCCAAGTAGTTAGAACTGCAAATGGAGCTCAATATATTATTCAACCACAGCAGCCAGTGGTTCTACAGCAGCAGGTTATACCACAAATGCAGCCTGGTGGAGTACAAGCACCTGTTATTCAGCAGGTAAAGGAAATTCTTTGAATAGGTACACTTGGAAGGAAAAAACAGGATAGTAATTATTAAAGAGGCTTGCATTTTTGTGATCAAGTTGAACTTGAACACAAAGTCAGAAATGGTATAATTAAAAAAAGAAAGTTGTGTCAAGTGTGGTGGGGGTTTTTTTGGTTCATTTTTTTTTTGTGTGTGTGTTTTGGTTTGGTTTTTTTTAATGAACAGTCTTGAAATGTTGCTTTCAATGTCACTTTTATTCTTGCCAGATACTGACTGCAGTTTAAAATTTCTTTTTTGCTTCTCCTGATGGCAGTTATATTATGTGCATAATCCTAGTCCACATACTTGTAAATTGATTCAAATGATTCTGGGTCACATAATGCGCAGAACAAAATACCTAAAACTCACACTTCTTGGTTGTTTTAGTAGTGAATACAGTATGTTTTAGAAAGATTTTTGTTCCGCTACAAGGTCAGCTGTGTGTCCAGACTGTGTTAGCATTGAATTTAGCATAGTCATATTGTCATAGTTCACAGTTCTACATTTAAGCATGACTAACAATTTGTAAGAGCTTAATTTTTTTTTTAAAGAAGGTTTTAAAAAGTAATTTTTTTTACTTGAATTAAAACATTCCAGTGCTGTGCTTGGAACTCAGGTGTGGTGATAATGCTCATGTTTTAGAATGGTTAGACTTTTAAAATTTTTTCTTGGATTTAGCAATGCAAAATGCAGAAAATGAACACCAAGTAGTGAAAGAAGGTATGTGATTAAATTTATATACCTGATACAGGTGGAATATTTATAACTCTTCTGTAGTTAGTTCAGGTTAGATTGATATGCATCAATTGTTTTCTTTGAGTCTGTGATGTGGTAGTCTGTCACATTAGCAGCCACAGTACTTACAATGATATTCCACCAGGTTTTGGCTCCTCTCCCTGGAGGGATTTCCCAGCAGACAGGAGTGATTATTCAGCCTCAGCAGATCCTGTTTACAGGAAATAAAACTCAAGTTATACCTACAACAGTGGCTGCCCCTACACCAGCTCAAGCACAGATTCCTGCAGCTGGTCAGCAGCAGCCACAGCAGCAACAGGCACAACCACAAGCACCACTTGTTCTCCAAGTTGATGGAACAGGGGACACATCGTCTGAAGAAGAAGATGATGAGGAAGAAGAGTATGATGATGATGAAGAGGAAGAGAAAGAAAAAGACGGGGGTGAAGATGGCCAAGTTGAAGAGGTAAACTTAGTATTATGGTTGTGTTTCAATTCAATTTTTTTGTTGGAATTTTGAAGAAAACTACCTATTCCAACTAATAGTATATTGCAGTAATTTTGAGAATATAGCTTTTACCCTTGTACTTCAGATACTTTATTTCCAATATTGAAACTGTGGAAATGGTGTGTATTAGCAGAGCACTGTGAAATGCAGCTGGGGAGGGTGCAGGGGGACATAGCAAAAATTAGCTGTGACCAATGCCATTTAAAAAACTTTATTAGGAATATTTTTGATGTTGTGGAGAGGTCAGTCATGAAATCATGAAACCTTCATGAGCAAACAAGTAGTCAACTCCACTTGGGACCAGCTGCATACAGAAGCAGGGTGTTAAGGTTGAAAGAAAAGGAGAGCAGTATTTGGCTCACTGATGGCACCAACAGATGTCGTCTGCCTGTATGTCACCAGTTATTCCATTGCTTTCTGTTACACAGAACAAGCTTAAGAACTCAAATTTGATTATAAAGCATCTTCTAGGAACACATCTGACCTTGATTTAATAAAATAAGGAGACAGGAATAGGAGTGAGTTGTTGCATTCTTAAGAGTATGTGCTTAGTTTAGACTTTGAGTTGGCTTGGTTTTGGACTTCAGGCAGTGGTTCTTACTGAGTTTTGGTGTGTTGCACCAAAAAGCCCCACAAGAATAAGAAATTGTATAAAATGGGTAGAGGGGGGGAAACTACTGCTAAGTTAAAAGTATTGATGCTTAGTCTCGGACAGGAAGCTTGGTGCTCCCTAAATCTGTCCCAAAAATGCATTTTGAACTGCCAGATTGCTTCCAAACTTCTCTACAGCCTTTCCAATTATTTCAGATTCCATTTGAAATGCCAGTATAAACAGCATTTCACAGTCTGTATCACCCATGCAAGATATGCAGGTAAAACTTAGAAATAATCAGATTTTCTGTAGTACATTTACAGTGGTGTCTTAACACTATTTTTTCTGTTACGAATTACAGGTTGGGTTCACATCACTCTTCTGTTGTATTATTCAGCATTGATGTCAGTTTGAATGTTTTAATAGCTGCCTTATTTAAGTATAGGTCATCATTCTTAGATATTAAGTGTTACTTAACCTTAATGCTAGCATTCTGGAGGGAATTTTTTATATGCCAAGATGTCATCATCAGCATGTCAGAAATCTTTTATTTTTTGCTTCCTTTGCTCCTCAGCAGCTACTTCAAGTGGACTACTTCCTTAAAGATTAACTCAGTTAAACATAGCATTACTTTGAATGGAATTAGGACCTCTAGTACGCCTTCTTCTCTCACTAGCATCTCGTCCATTTAGCTTATATTTTTGGGAGTATATTTGTTGTTCTGCATTTATTAGTGGGTTTTTTAGCTGTAGAAGTGTTTGTTATTCGCATAAGGGCGTGTGTGTTGAGGTTTGTTTTCAGTTTTGGTACATCAAATGTGAATAAGCCATGGAGTTTTATTTTTATGGTCACATCACTCCTTATGTGCCCTTTAAAATTAAACTCCGTGACTTATCTGCGTTTGATGTCACCTTTCCACTGCTTAGATGCTTTGCAAAAATGAAAACCTGCATACTTATGAAGATTTACAGGGAAGGAGCAAGAATGGAATAGTTTTGGTGACAAAAGGCTGCAGTGCTCAGAATCTGGCCTGGACACTGAAGTTCCAGACTAAAATTCATAAGGGTATTTTAGGAATAAGGGTAGGAATCATCAGCACTCTGTTGGAAAGCTTAATATTCCCCACCTCGACTGCATTTTAGGTCCTGTATTCTTAGACAACACTGTAGCCTCATGTTAATAATCAAAGTAACAGCTCTAATCTTGCCCAACATCGTAACTTTTTGCTTGTGTTTCTTTCAGGAGCCTCTGAACAGTGAAGATGATGTGAGTGATGAGGAAGGACAAGAACTGTTCGATACAGAAAATGTTGTTGTGTGCCAGTATGATAAGGTAAATCTCTACAGAAAACCATCCAAGAGTTCTACTTTCTCTGTTCTCCCTATCAAATCATAATTTTTAAGTAGTATCTTTGTGACTGTTAAGTACAGATAGATCTGTACAGACTATAATATGAATGGAAATAAAAGAATTACCTCTTGTTTTTAAAACAGGTTTGTGTACCATGTTTGTACTAAACTTGGTAATGAGTAAAGCTTAGAAAAATTTGGCTGCATTTTATTTTTCTTCATCCTTTTTGTGTCATTTAACAAAAGGAAAGTCTTCTGCGATCAGGAGAGGTGAACTATTTTAAGTTTGAACATTTATTTTGGCTGTGAACAGGAAAAGTAGTCATCAGGATTTGGACTTGTGGAAAACTGTTCCTCAATCACTAGAAGTATCTTTTCTGGATGATAGGATAGTTACCAGAGGAGAATGCTCTTTCTGTGCTATGTGTTGTGCTGTATGAAATGGCAGTGTGGAATGTTTTGCTTTAAATTCTGCTGAACTGTTTTGCCAGAATTTAGCCATTACAGGGGATCATGTTTTCCCTGGAATATGCAAGGATTCATCTGTGCTGGAATCTTTTTAAAATATGTCTAGGCAATACCAGAACCTTTTGGCTGAGGTAGTACACAGATTATTCAGTGTGGATTTTTCTCTTTTCCTATACTCGATTAATTGGACTACAGTGAATAGGGAACCTTTCTAACTAAAGCAGAAAAAAAAAGCTGTGAGCTTGTTGAATAAAAGCTCCTGCGTTGCAGAGAATGGGTATGTTAGCAGGTCTTCAGTTATGCTCAGACTGTGCTTAGACTTGCCATCAGATTCAACACAGAATTTAAGATAAAGTGGTATCAGTATCTGCATCCCAGCCATCTGTCTCCTCTTGACTGTAATCCAAAACTGTTTCGAGGCAAATTGTAAGGGATAGTGAGGGACCTCAGAACAGCAGTCAGAAAAGCTTATTGGGAGCTACTGCAGCTGAGCAACAGGATCTACTCTGAAATCCTCACCCTCTTAAAAGTTAAGAATGGGAATTTGGTAGGGAACAGTGTTCATCATGAACTTTCGGTGCCACAAGTTCTGAAAGGGCTTCATGTCTTTTCAAGCAATCATTATTCAGTTTGTCTCTAAAATACATATGATCAACTTAGATCTGAGCAGCTCCCTCCTGCCCAGTGTCCTGCATCAGCTGATGCTAGTGGAACTATGAGACAAGGCCAGACAAGTAGCATTGCTCATGTAGAGCTTTTTACCATGCTTCTGTGAACTGTCTCTTGAGGAGGAGAGTGCGTTCTTGTCAAATGGCCAACAGAGGATTCTTTTCTCTACTTGTTAGAAATTGATTTGATTATTTTTGAATCCTTGAAAACTTTGTCTTATGGCAAGAAGTTCCATAAATGCATTGTGTGATGTGTGGAGCATCACCTAGTTTTTAAACCATTAGTTTCATATGATACTTCCTAGTTCTAAAGCATCTTCTCTTTTTTGCTTTCTTGGTGCTGTTTATGATATTGCAGACCATCATAACTCTCCTCAGTCATACCTTTGAAATCAGAGCTGCGCTTTGTTTTTTGTACGGCTGTTCAGACATTTGGTTGCTCTTACTCTCATTCCCCAGATCTGCTTTATTTTTTTGTATCTTATTTGTAAGGGTAGGTAGATAAGGTTCAGGGAGGAACACAGGTAACACTTCGATTTATTTACTGGTGTAGCAATATTCTGTAATAGTTCATGTATGCTTTTGGCCCCACTGAAAACAGAGGTGATATTCTCATGGGAAAGTCTTGGAACATTGGAATCTCATTCGTGACTTATAATTGTTAATTCAAACCCATCACTTTTACTGTCCATGTAAATTGCAATTTAATTTATTCCCCATTGTTGCTATCTTCATATGCCTTGAATGCCACCATAGCTTTCTTACACAGTGAGTTAGGGCAGTAACATCGTTCTGCAGCTCTTCAGTAACTGGTTTTATGTATCTTCACTACGTTTTGTCATTTTTCAGATCCTTAATGAGCTCTTAAACTCTGTAGATTCCAACCATCACAAATCTTTGCTGGAATGAACTCATTTTTGCTGTAAAAACTATGTTCTTACCCTTGTTTTCCCATCTTTATTCAGTTTGTCTGAGGACCCTCCTTCTAACCTCAGAGCAGCTAAAATGCTTCTGATGAGGGATTCTTGTGGAATGCCATTCAGTAGGGCGAGTAGTATATATAAGCCAGGCCTTTCCTTGTTCATGTATTGCTGACTTTTGCCACTGACTGTCTTTTTTTGAGCTTAAAGTGAGAACAGACTAAGCACTACTACAAATTACTTGGTAGAGTGATACGGTCATAGCCGTTTCGGTGCTACGTTACTGTTTCTGCAGCACTAATGGTAGCTGGTGAGACTTCCTATGCTTGATAAAAATTGAAAAATTGCAGCAGGGTTTCCTGTTATGACTTACTTAAAATTTTAACTTTTTCTAGACCATCTTTGGTCTGGAATTGCATCTTTGTTCCATATGCAAAAGTTTATCATAAACTTTCCTTTTGGACAGCATTTCAGCTTTCTGAAAGTCTTTGCTTTCTTTGAGTATCTGGTCATCTGGTGATCTTTTGCTCTTTTGGATGCAATTTTTGATAGACTGCAAGTATTTGTATGCTCTGTCCTTACAGTAAGTGGTGGGGTTTTTGTTTTGTTGGTTTTTTGGGTTTTTTTTTAATCTTTCCAAAATTTACTCCTCTACTGTTAGACTGAATTTTGTTCAAATTTCTTTAGTTTTAAATGAAACATATAGGCTGGATATCAGGAAGAATGTCTTCACAGAAAGGGTTGTTAAACATTGGAATGGGTTGCCCAGCACTGTGGTAGAGTCATTGTCCCTGGAGGAGTTTAAGGAAAGACTGCTCCAGGAGCAGTCTTAAAGGAGTTTAAGTTTAAGGATGTGGCACTCAGTATTTTTAATAATTTAGTAATGTATGTCTCATAGTTATTTTTATTTTTTCTTGCCGTTACCATTTACGTACGCGTCATTTCCTATTTCTGATGCAGAGTAATAGTTTAACATTTTTGCCCTGTTTTTAGATTCACAGAAGTAAAAACAAATGGAAATTTCATCTCAAAGATGGCATCATGAATCTTAATGGAAGAGATTATGTATTTTCCAAAGCCATTGGGGATGCAGAATGGTGAAGTTTTAAAAGACAAAACAAAAGAACTCCCTGTAAAAGGAAAAAAAAATCCAACAAAACAAAAGCAGGAAAGGTTGAGACTTGGATGAATACTCCAATCAAAATGTGTATCTGCACATCAGAAATAAACAAAAGTATTGGAACAAAGGTAAAATGTGGCAACAAAGACACTACTTCAGATGAGCAAGCCATGGACTGTAGCAGCTATAGCATTGTCTGGGAGCTGGTTTTGTGTGTTAGAAATACCTTAATTATCAATTCTACATACAGGTACCTACAGCTGGTATTTAGCATGTAAGGCTTTGTCCCCCCCGCCCTTGATTTAAGATTTTTAAATACTTCTTCCACTGATTGAAGGAACTATTTCCTTTGATAGATTATTAATCTGAAAACGCTTATTGTGTGTACAAATCTTTGCTTTGAACACTTCCTTTTGGTAGTGAGGATGGTCAGAATCTTACTTAAACTGCGTGCAAGCTTTGTACAGAAGGGTAAGAATTAAGGTGTTAAATTTTAAATAACTTGTATAAGGAAAATATTTTTAATTCTGAAATGCTCATTAATTATTATATCTATTTGTTGTTTTCAGTGCATTTCCCCATGAACAGGTTGTTGTGCCTAGCAGTTACAAAATGATAAAATGTTGATTTATATTTCAAAATTATTTTAATTTCATGTGGTAGGTTTTATTTAGGGCTGCATTTTGCAAATTCGAAGCACCTCATCCCCCACGAAAGTCAGATTACTTATCTTGTTAATTATATTCTTGCTGTTTAGTGGTGGTTCAGCATCACTGAACTGAAACAGAAAAGTTTCCACTGACTTTAAAAAAAAAAAAAAATTTAAAGGGCTTGGAGACCCTTGAATCCAGTATCTAGGTAATGCCATAATAGATGCATTCCTTTACCTGCTTACTATGTACGTAGTCCAGACACCTACAAATATAATTCAACAGGCCACAGGAATGACTAAATTTTTAATATAGAAAATCACATAAAAATTCTAACATCCTGGCTACAACTCTTAATCAAAGATCTGCTTTACTAAAAAGTATAGCCAGAAGTTACCTGCAGCAGTTAATCTCTCTAAAGTTTCCAGATGGCACGTAATTTCATGAAGAGAGCTGCACAGCTTTGAGAACACAAATTTTGTTAGAGTATCTTTAGGCTGTCTTGGTAACAGCAAATCAAGCAGTCAGATGCACTAAACCTTGTGTAGTCACTTTTTCACTTGCCTTTTTTATTGTTTGTTTGTTTGGGGTTTTTTTGTGTTTGATTTGTGAAAAGCAACAAAGTTATTCCCCCCTCCTTCCCTTTCTCACCTCAGAAGCTGAACAACTTTTCTTCATGCATAGGTCATTCTTGCAAACCCTGCTTTTGGAAATGCAGTTACTTTTGAATGAGGAGAGGGAATGGGCATTATACTTCAGAAACCGTTGAGGAAGGAATGTTCATTGTGGCTCACCATTTCAAAAAATATTCTCATTTTTTTGGGTGCTTGGAAACATGATGAAAAAAGGACACAGCAAAGATAATTTTAACTAAATTAGGGAAGACCATGAGACGCAGACATGGTTTCTGACTTTATTTTTTGCTTGAGAGTGAGACATCTTAAACATTATTTAACAGAGTCACGAGTGTATTTTAGCAGTATGTAACAACTGCTTTAATTTTCATTCTCTGATTTATTTGCCTCCAAGTATATTTGTAGTTTCAGTAGTACATAGAAAAATCACAACAAATTGTAAAGAAGGTTTTATTGCTGTGATTTTGTACACCTGTGCTCTCACTGATAATGACTAAAACTGCCTGTAGGCATGTCTAGAGCTGTATGGTTGTTAGAAAGCTGTGTACGTTCCTAAGATTTATGAAAAGCTAATTGATGATTCTTCTAATTGATTCTTCAGTAATGGAATCATCATTTAGAGTGCATTTTTAGCTTGGGGCTTTCAAGGTATCTCAAACTGATAGGTGTTTGCTTTCTTCTGAACAACACAGATATTTTATTTTTTTACCACGGTTGACACTTCTGTGTACAACTGCAAGGAAATCAATAATGTACTGACTAATTCCTTCCCTCACCTTTTCCATGTCTGTTACCAGTAGGTCTTAAGTAGTGGACTTCAGAAAAATTCCCGTAAGGCTGCACAACTAAACCAGTAAAAGGAAAAAACATCCCTTTAGCTATAGTTTCCTTTTTATACTACTGGAACCCAGTTTACTTGTGCAACACTTCGTTTTCGTACAACTTAGCGACATTTCTCGCCCACATACGTATACTAGAAGCTGCATAGCCTCTCTTATTTATTTTTAAGGGGTAGCTGAACTTTAAAGGTAATTAAGCTTAGTCTGTTCTGAAGGATGTTAGAAGCTTCCTGAACTTGCACAGCGTCTTGCAAGCTAATTGTATGGTATGCTTTTCAGATAGGTTTTGTCTTCAGATACAAATATCTGTGAAGTTTTGGGAAAGCCAGTCAAACCATGCACATACCAAACTGTGCTCTTATTGCTACATCAAGTGTTCCTTTTTTTAAAGTCAAAAAGCATGTTTTAATTTCATTTTATTGTAGCAGCTTGCTGTAAGAATGTAGTTTGCTTAATTTTATTATTGTACTTGAATTTTTAATCATGGTTTTTACTATATAACTGAACAGACCATTTCATTAGGTTCAAAAGAAACCATTCCTTTCAGAGGGCAAGGGATTCCCATGTTCATAAGTGATTTTTTCCCCCCTTAGAAATAGCTTTTTTTTTTTTTTTTCCAATTTAAATAGTTCAGTATTATGGAAACAATTAATGGTTTCATGAGGGCTTATGTTAAAATTTGCACAGATAATGGAGCACCTTTTTTTATGATGAAAAAAATGGGGAAGTTAGCTTCAGAATTGTAACCATGATGGCTGATGGAAACTTGTAGAGCAGTTGGGCAAAATTGAGTCTTGTGCCTTTTCAGTTTGCAGAATACCTGTTTTGCCAGTCTGACAGTGATTCCTGAGAGTGTAAATTTCCTGCAGTGCTTCAATCAGAAAAGCAACTTCTTTTGCGGTAATTCCGTTGGGTTTTAGTGTGTGCAATCATTTAAAACCATCTAAGTGGAAAACAAATTGAAATGTTTTCTTTTAAGGAGATAATAAGAGAATTTAGTCACATAAGGAACTTTATTGGACTATTTAAATAAAGTATGTTTTTATTCCCCCTCAGTTGCTGGTTGGCAACAAGATTTCTTTGAGACTTCATACTCCTTGTTCCTGCATTGTACTCACAACTTGCATTTAAACATGATTCAGTTTCCTAAACACTATTTAAAGTGACAGTTGTGGTCCGAGTTTATTTCCAGGATTGATATGTGATTCTGAAGCACATTTTCTAGAAGAGAGCAAAAAACATGTTGCGTCATGTAACCGATTTTTTTAAATAAATGTTTTCTTATCTTTCTGCTGCACAATTAGGAGTGTTAAAGTAAACTTCATTGAGTCTGTGAAAATAATTTTACCACTTGACAGTTTGCAGTAATTATGTCACCACATAACACTACCAGAGTAAAGTTTCTTAGTTTCAGTGAAGGAGAGACCTTATTAACTGAAGTTCATATTGATTTAATCTTTTCAATTTGTCAAAGCTCCTTTAAAGACAATAAAGCCCCCCAAAATCTACCCCAAAGCAAAAGCTTCCTAACAGAATGCAATAAGATGTCCAGGAAATGAACAGTGGTCTTAGGGCAATGCACACTGGATTGATACTGGACTGCCTTACACAGCACTGTGGGGTTTACTGTGTGCCATCCCACACCACTCATGCACCCCTGTCTGAGATTAGCGTTCTTCTCACACTTTGAGATTAGTGACTATACAAGATGAAGAAACTTGCATATTGTTCTGTATTGGTGTCTGGCATTTAAAGTCTCGTTTTCCCATTGCTGTGATTGGTTGGGAAATGTGTAAAAACCAGTACATTGGTTTCCATGTCGTCTACTTTTTTCAGGCAGTTCATGCAGTGTGTTTTTTAATTATTATTTGGTGGATTAGATGTTGTGGAACAAAAGGAGCTTTTTGAAACAGGAAAAACTACCTTGGGTTAGCTATATGTACAGTCATCCAATGAGACATGTTCCAGAGTGCATAGGGTACCAATAGATTATGGAGTGGGGGACTATCCTTTTTTGCTGTTCTGAGCTACTATTGTCAACTGCTGTTGTACATATACTGTTATGTGTAAGGGGGTAAATATATTTATTATGTTTGTAAAATTCATTCTGTACAATTGCAGATCAAGGTTGCTCCTCTGTGATATACAGGATATTATGTTTCAAAGGCCATGCTTGGAATACAATTAGAGAACTTAGTATTTTGATGTACTAAGACCTATTTTAAGTTTAATATTTTGCCTTTGCAAAAACTTTAATTAAAGATGTTATTTAAAAATGTTTGCCACTTCATTTACTGTCTTGCATGTGCATTTGTTTCATATATGAGGCTTATTACTAATACATAATAATGTTGAAGATTCTGAATTGATTTTCATTATGTGCAGGTAATTTCACTCGCTTACTTGTTGAGTTTGCCTTGCAGACTTTCAATTTAATATCATCACAGTGTTACAAAAAAAAAAAATCAGTTTAATCTTGAAGCCAGGCTTGCATATTTGTTTAAGGATTTCTCCCTGTGGTAACCTAAGGCTTAGGTGTTGAGACAAGATTGGTTGAAAAACTTGGTGTTAGGCCCAATGGTATCCTGAGGTGCATTGGGAACAGTGGCCAGTGGGTTGAGGGAGGTGATCCTGCCCCTCTACTTAGCCCTGGTGAGGCTGCACTTGGAGTGGGTCCAGCAAAGGGCTGCAAAGATGACCGAGGGGTTGCAGTATCTGTCTTAGGAGAGACTGAGAGAGCTGGGCCTTTTTAGTCTGGAAAGACTGAGAAGGTTTCTCGTTAATGCATGTAGATATCTTAAACATGGGTGTCGAGGATGGTGCCAGACTCTCTTCGGTGATGCCCAGCAACAGGAAAAGGAGCAATGGCCAAACACAAGAAGTTCCACCTCATCATGAGGAAGAACTGTACAATGAGTGTGGCAGAGCACTGGCACAGGCTGCCCGGGGAGGTTGTAGGTTGTCTGCTTGTCTGGAAATGTTGAACCCACCTGGACAAGTTCCTGTGTCCTGTGTCACCTGTTCTAGGTGACACTGCCTGGCAGGGGGGTTGGACTGGATGCTCTCCAGAGGTCCCTTCCAACCGTAACAGTTCTGTGATTCTGTGTGACATCATGGTGTTAGTCCTGCATCTGGAAATGTGATAAAATGCCAAGAAGTAAAATGCAGAGTTCTTGGATGATAATTGGCTGATCAAAAAGGTTTTGTCTTTGTTAGTTAATCTAGTCTGACAGAACTGCTTTCCGGCATAAGCAGGTGACATCTTTTTAGTTCCTGTCTAAAAGCAGTATCTTGAGACATGACTTGTGATTATTTTTAAATCCCAATTTTGAACTTAAAACTCTAAAATAATTAGAAATAAAATTAAGTGTAATAATAATATTAATATACTGCCTGTATGGGGAGTTGTATTTTGGAATGTGGTGATTTTGAAGTAATTTTTTATCTACAGTGGTGTCAATGTATAGCAAGCCAGGACTCATGAGGAGTGGTGTGTTTTGGTTTGCTTTTTCCCTAGTACCCAGGGGTGGATCCCCCCCCCCATCCCCCAGTACTCCTCTTTACTCTCCAGTCCTCAACACTTAAGCAAATCTAAAAAAATACAATACTGCTTTTTCCATAAGATTTGCCTTACTTGAAAAGGAGTTCAAGTTGATTCTGGATAAATAACTATTTAAAAATCCAGTGTTTTTCCAAAAGAGATCATTGCTGTTGTAGCTTGCACACCACGTAAGAAACAAACAGGTCAGAAAAATGGCCTGTTGTTCTGGCCAAAAGGTTTTCAAAAGGACCCTGACAAGAAAGGAGGCAAAGCAGAATGCTGACAAATTAGTAGCAAATTTAAGTTAAAACACAGAAAAAGCTAGGTTTCATTCCTGAGACAAAAGATGAGAATGTTATAATTGAATGTTAATTGTGCTCTCCCAGCTGTGGCTGAGCAAAGTATGCGAAGGATTTTTTTTTTTTTTTTTTTGCAAAATCAAGTATATTTAAAAATGCATAATTTTCTTACTATCTGATTTTTATATGGCTTGATTATTGTTGCAGAGGTATGAGAGGATAAGAATCTTGGTGCATTAGCATAGCTTTCAGTATATCCCCATTTATTTTCAACTATTCATTGTTCCTTAAAACTTGTCGTAAACTGTATCAGCTTTTGAGTATGTGTTTTGTTTTTTCTGATGCAGACTTTTGCTTGTAAAATACTCTGTTAAAGACTTGCCCCTTGTTTTCAGAGCAGATTTCAGCACCCTTTACCACTAATGGGATTATGCCAAAATCTAATCCTTTCAGGGGTAAGGACATCTGTAGTACAGTCAGATGAACTGCAGTTGAACCGCGTTTGACCTTCGGTGTGGATATATAACATTCAGAAAATTGGGTTTAGGACAATTTTTTTCTTTAGCCTAAAGACTTTCCCAACTGTTTTATGTGAAGTGCCTATGCAATTATACCTTTTTACATAGTATAAATGAGTATGCCTTTGTACGACCTGAAAGAGGGTTATCTGAAATAGATAATGTGGAGAGAGAATAAATGAAAATAGTGCTTTACATTACAAATGATACTGAGTTGCCCATTCACTTCCATAGGTCAAAAACTGGTCTCTGAGGATGGATATTCATGAACTGCTATTTTAATATGCTTTTCAACAATAACTATTTTAAAAATACATCTAGTTTTTTTTTTCCTTTTTAGTTCAGTTTGGTAACTAAAAATATACTGAAATTCAAAACATGGTGTTTAATTTGGATGAGTATATTTCAGTAGCAAATCCAAAACAAGGACTATAATTAAATTGTAAAAATAATAAATAATCTTATAACAGCAAAAAATGTTACGTGTGGATGTGTGATTCCGCCAAGGTAGAAATGTTTTTCCTTTGCTAGAGGAACCAAATGAAGGAGAACTGTATTGTGGAAAAATCCTAAATGTCTGGAACAGAAGACAGTTGGAATCCCAGGTGTCCAGATGCTGCTTTACAAGTACTGGAGCTTGCTGGATTTAATGTCAAGGTAAAGATCAGCCCTTCGTTTCTTGTGCTGGGGAAAACCATTTTGACCAGCAAAATAGTGAAGGCAGTGCTTTCTGCTAAGGCTCTTTCTTGGCTGTCTGAATTTTCCAGTTTCTCCTAGGAGTCCTTCTGTGAGGCCCCTGAAGACAGGGTTCCTCATGTATCCTGCTGTACCAGCATCTGAGTATTTCATACCGACCTTTCCCCTTGGAAGAACAACTGGCTGACTGTAGGTGGGCTGTCTGGTTCCAAGAGGTAATATGTTCTGGGAAACATACTGTTGTGGGAAGTACAGCATTTCTAAAAAAGGATTTATTGCAGCATTCTACTGGTCAGAATACTTCTTTTAGGTTTTGTTTTGGCACAGATTGCCTTTTGTTTCAGAAAATTCAAATTGTTGCGAGGATGGAGGCCCTTTCCTCCTGAGCTCACCTTGTTCATGCTCTTAACAAAGAAAAAGTATTAGTGCTGGGATAAAATTTCTGACATCCTGGTTTTTTGTGGGCTGAATTTGTCTGTCTGATTTTAATAAGTAGTTTTTGTCTTAAAGCAGCTTGAGTGAAATTCCATGTATGTTTAAAGAGCTGACACATAGCTTGGTAAGTGTGATGATGATATTGGTGTTAAAAATCAGGTAGCTAAAGGTGAAGTATATTCACATCACAGATGTTCTTGCATGTGTCACTTAAGTTGGTTTTGGGAGGGGGCAGAGAGAAAGTGGAGCAGTTCTTAAATTTAGCAGATCAAATTGCTGTTAATCTTTATTCAGAGTATCTTTTAGCTTGCATTTTCTGTCCTGAATGATTTTGATGTACTTAAACAGCTTTATTTCTCCCTGAGGTTCCTGCGTTGCCACGTAGCTTTAATCACTTTAGATAGTAGATGGGAAACATAAAGTAATTCTTCAAATAGAGTGTGGGTTTTTGCCATAGCACAGAAAGGAGATTTAAAGAGAAACTGGAAAGAGGAAACAAAGTACAGAGGAAAAGATAAAATAATGCAGCCAGCCTTTAAAAAAAAGCAAAAGGAGAGATTGTAAGCATACTTCTTGTCAAAGGAGGAGTGTGTGTATGAAACAAAAAACCCTTTTTTTTTCCCTGAACTTTTCATGGGGTAAGTGCATGTGCCAGTGTGTCAGACGCTCTCCTAATTGCTTTTTAATGAAAATATTGCTCTTGCTGCTTTATACTGACTGTTGCAGAGTTTAGTCAGAAATCTGTAGCTGGCTAGAAGAGAATTCATCTGTTGTTTCCACTGCTCCCTCTAGGCAGCAGCAGTAATCTGCATATAACTTAGGGAATTCTCACTAGAGTCAAACTGAAGCCAGCACAAATACAGCCTTGGTGCTGCTTGGTATTTCAGTGCTATCCTGTATATGTCAGCATCAAGCCATGGGGAAGACAGACATTCAGGTAACACCTCAGAGCCTGCAGTGAGAAAGTTTTTGGTAAAACTCACGTTACTGCTCAGGTTTAATTTGTGGCAGCTTTGCCTTCATAAAAGACATGAGTACTGTAATTTTTCTTCACTTTTCAAAGAAAAGCCACTGTCATTTCAGCTGAAACTGTAAGACCACCAGCATGGGTTTGGCAGTCCAGCCAGTTATCAGTCTTGGTGTTTGAAACAGAGAGGCTCTTCCTGGCAGCCAAGTAGGTCTTATAAAAAGTATCACAGTATATGTACAACAATTAACAATCAAGTTACAGCAAGTAACGATCCAACAATTTCAGTCACTTTGTAAAGACTGTTTAGTGAGCTCTTAGGTACAGGTAGTTAATGAAGTTGATGTTCACAACAGATTTCATTCCTTAAGAGAGAAGAAAAATTAAGAACCCACAGGAGACTCCTCATCCCAGCTGCATATTGAATAGCTGAGAACCATAATGAGTGTGAACCTTCTTCTTGAACTCATTAGCAAAGCTTCATGAGCTTCAGTGGAACTGCACAGGTGTGCAACAGTGCAGTATGACTTGAGATGGCCACAAGTACCAGCATTATATACAATGGCATTGCATATAATCAGGACAGTGCAGAGAAGTCCTCCCAAAAAGGTGGGGTATGATTCGAGTTGATTATATTAATCCCACAGAAGTTAAACTCTTGAAAGGAGTAAGTTCAGGATGGCCCCAGTGAGGTGCAAGTCCTGTGCTACAGTTCATGAGACTTTTCCATGTTTTGGAATAGTTACCCAATATTTTCAGGGTGGAAGGTAAGGCCAGGCAGTTACAAAACTACAAAGGATTGGTATCCTGTCTAAGCTAAGAACCTGGAAATTTGAGTTACTGTGGAAATTCATACCAACGGGTATACATGGGGGCAGAGGAGGGGCAGGTGTGGGATGGGAATAGGAAGTTAGAGCTGACAGGTTCTGATGAAATATTCTGTGTATTGACCTCATAGAGCCTTCATTTGTTCACTTTCACATCATGATTTCCAGTCACACAAAAGTAAGTCCGGTCAGATGGAAGTGACTAACAGATGAATAGTATTCCATCTTTCTGGAGATGTGTTATTGAGCAGTGTGAATTCTAGGTTGGCGATGCTGTCACCTGGAGTGTGTCAATAAGACCTCTTAACCATCTTCTGTTCCAGGGCATGATGATGGCCCTTCAACACCTCGTGCCTTACTCCATGAAGCCTACATGTAAGTGCAGTATAATGTCAAATGTTTTCAGAATTCCTCCAAAAGAGGAGGAGACTGCATAAGGGAAGGGCATAATATGCAACTAATTTTGTTCCTCACTGTCCAATTTTAACAGCAGCCCTGAAACCGTTTGATTACTGAGTGGTTTTAGAGTGCAGATGCCTGGCATCTGTTAGAAAAACAATACAGATTATGCTGCTATTACTCATCAGCCTGGCCAAAGAGCCTGGGAATGAGGGTTTGGTTCGTTTTAATACATAAGCATAGCGCTTCTACTCAAATCAAGGTTCTCTTTCTAAGGACATTTTCTGGTACAGGTTTTCCGAAGACTGTGCTGTGAGCACACTTTATTTATCTCACAAGAAAGGAAGCAAGAGGGCATTTATGTTAATAAACCAAAATGCTATGGTAGTAATGTGAAATTTATCTTTGCTTGTGCTATTTTCAGAACCCAAATACCAACAGCAGGGCAGTGTGTGCTTCACTTTGACTATAGCTGACCTGCTGGAGATGATGTCATCTAGAACTAATACCTACTCTAAAAAAACCCTGACATCTCTCTGTTGGAGAGAGAGGAGACTACCAAAGGTGACCTAAAGTCATTAAATTGCTCAGAGAAAGTTCCAAGTGTTCGTAACTAAGGCTCCAGCTCAACTTTACAGGTTTTTTTCTATGCTGTCCAAGAATGAAGAAGTCTTCCATGGTGTGTTACTACCACATAATGCAGATACAATCACAGAAGTTTATGGAGAGAAAATAATGGCATTATCTGCCACCCTGGAACAGGATTTTCTGTCTTCCAATCTGAAATCTCAGCGCCATCTGAGGTTCCAAAGAACGAGAACATTTTAGTTTCCCATTTCTGCACAGCATTCTGAGAGAAGGTGGTTACTCTCTGCCCTCACGTGAAAACACTTGAGCTACGAGGGGTCAATCCATTGAGGCAGTGCTGTGAACAGGGAATATCTTCTTCACCCAGATGGATTTTTTTTACCTACATAAGCTCTAAGGTCAGACCTACTGAAGGAAGATGCAATTGAAGCTGTCTTTGCAGTCTGAACAGGAAACTGCTTGAACAGAAGAAAAGTGGCTGCCATGGGACAGACCAGAAGTCCACCTGTGCCAGAATCCTGACTGTGGTAGCTGCTAACAGTATGTGCTAAGTGAAGAGTAAGAGAATAAGCAAGTACATGTGATACACTCCCTGAGTACTGCCTTCCTTCTGCCATGTAGTTGCAGCTCGGAAGCATCTCCAGTCAGAGAGGTTTTGTGGGTTTAGTATCTTCCCACAGCTTTGCCTTCTGTGAATTTTCAGTCTCTCCATGTAAGCTTTATTACCCACAGCAACCTTTGACAAGAAGTTCAGGAAGTCAGCTGTTACCCCTGACTTCATCGAGCTGTGCTTTCCTTGCACCCTAAAGCTTCGTGTAGTGGGAAGCACCATTACCGGGAATGGCAAAGTGTACAGATACTGAAGTCAGCTGTGTTTTTTGGGACAGGGAGGGTATGTCAAGAGCTAGCTGATATTTGATTGCATTGACAATCTGCAGCACTGGGAGCTGTCCTTCAAGTGTTTTGTTTGGGTTTTTTTCAGGTAATGCAAGGATCTGTACAGCAAAGATAACTTCCCCCCCCACCACTGATAAGTACTACTGAACATAAAATTTGGCAGCATAAATTTTACACAAACACAGAGTAAAGGGGAAGGCCCTGAGGGAGGACCTAGTGGGAGGGAGGGGTACTGTTTCATGTTGCATATGGGAAGATTCACTTTGTTATTCTGAGAATTCCCGCAGTAGTCTCTCCACCACACAAAATTCATAGTATGAAGTGTTTTCTCATGAACTATTCGATCCTTAGTCACTGCAGCTGACCATGCACGTTAGCGTTAAAAAGGAGAATGAATAGATCAGATTCCAGATTTAGTCTTTTGAAGAGGACCCCCTGGCTGTCAGGTGACTGGATTATTTCGGATGTAATGAATGATGGTTTTAGAATCCCAGAGCTCAGCGGTACTACTGCTGTTCCTTTCTATCCCTACTACACTGTTTGAAATGGCCATTTACGACATCCCTCTCACAGCTAGTGATGGGGCTAAAAACCCCAAAACTGCATCAGACGGTGTGTCATGGGGTAGGTCAGTCAATGGGAACAATGAAGTTAAGTGCAAGAGAAATAGTATTAACTTCTTTTATAGGAAAAATATTTTAAGATTTCCCAAAAAAAACCTTGTTGAACTTCTTCCAATTTCAAACGAAACATTTTATTCCCATGCTTTGCATTATTTCTGAAGTATTCTAGAGAACATATATACTAAATGCCAGAAATAATACAACTTGCTCACACAGATTTAAAATAGCAAATATTACATAAAAGTGTGCACAAACCCAAAAATGGCTCAAGGGATTGATCAGAGCAGAAATGGAGGAGAATATCTATAGGATACAAACATTTACAAGAAAAGATCTGGCAAATAAATTATTTAAGTTCTATTTGCCTAGACCTTTCCAAGAGCTTCTAAAATATTTTTTACCAAGTTAAACACAAGAAGGAATATGCAAGACAAACTGGAAATATCAAACTTCATTGATAAAGGCAGTATCTTGGAATTCTTTTAACAGGCATAATATATATGCAATGATGAGAGACACCTTCCCCGGCCCAGCCCCTCCCTCCTTCTCACCGACAGCGCAGGGAGACAGGGCAGGGGTGTTTGGTCAGTTCATCACCGGGATTTCCTTCCGCTGCTCTGGGAGAGGAGCCTTCCCCTGTGAGGCTGTGGGGTCCCTCCCACGGGAGACAGTTCTCAGTGAAGTTCCCCGGCCTGGCTCCACTCTCCCGAGCAGCAGCCAAACCGCACCTGCTGCAGCGTGAGCCCCTCCCACGGGCACACAGCCCTCCCAAAACTGCTGTGATGTGGATCTCTCTTCCACGGGGTGCAGTCCTCCAAGGACAGGCTGCTCCAGCCTGGGAGCANCTTCTCCACTGACCTTGGTGTCACCGTGTTGTTTCCCTCACATGTTCTCACCTCCTTCTCTTCTCTGACTAGAATCCGAAATCTTGTGACTTTGTTTTGATTTTCTTCTTAAATATGTCATCTCAGAGGCGTTACCAGCCTCTCTCCTTGGCCCAGTTCTGGCCAGCAGCATGTCCATCTTCAGAGCCATTGGCCATTGGCTCTGCTGGACATGGTGGGAAGCTTCCAGCAGCTTCCTCACAGGAGCCGTCTTTGTGGCCCCCTGCTACCTAAAATCAGGCCGTGCCAAACCAATACATACTTTTAAAAGCACTTTTAACATAAGTTTTGATTTAGTCTTTTCTCTCTTTCTGAAAAAGAAATATGATTTAAGCTTGGATTTTCTTTTCCACTGGTACACTAGTGTCTGTGAAGTCAGTAGGATAAATGTCCATTAGAACTTGATTGTCTTTGCTGCTGCTGAGATACTAAATAAAGGCACTCAGGAAACCTTTTCTCCCTTTCATGGTTATTCCAGTATCAGAAGGGTGGCAGAACCTAGCAGGAGGGTGTTGCATCTCAAAAGTCCCATGTTTGTATGAGACTCTTGGACATGGCCAGAGCATTACAAATGCAGCTATTTCAAGAGTAGGGAATTTTGCTGATCTGCACACTTAAGAAGCTGTCTTTGTTTCTGATGTAACACTGAGCGAGTCCAGATTACAGAAGAGGAGGTCATAAATTATTACTTGCATAAATTTCAGCAGTTTTGCTTTCAGAATTTGCTGAGAATCAACCTAAAATGGAAACATGCCTCTCCTCCAAAATAAGCGGCTAAATTAATCTATAATGCAATATTGTAGATTTTTTTAAATGGCATTAACGATGATAGAATATTTATTTTGTATATGACCATCTCATGGAATTCATGAATCTAGGCCCTTGCTTCAGCTCACTGAAACAGCCTTCATTTATATTCAGAAATACAGAATCAAATTGAGTTTTAAATATTTGGAAAATACATAATTAAAGAGAGTATGTGTATGGCATTTGCAATCACTCAGTTTCCAGCTGTAGTAGCCAGCAGTTCAAAGGGCTCTACCATTATGTTTTCTTGGATACTACTAGCCTACATTACATAAGACCTGACTATTGTCTGATCAATTTAATTATAGTTCCTCAAAGACTCTAATTCCATGAAAACCAGCTTAGGTATTACAAAATGAATTTAAAAATACCTACCAAAGGGCAAATATTCACACAATTTTTCCATTCTCATGCCAAGGCTTTCAAATAGATGAGTGAAATGATCCATGGTAACCTTGGATCTACTACTCCTTGGTAGCAGTTCTGCAGAGCCAGTCTGTGGAGTTGGCTGGGAACAGGTGTGATCCTGCCAGCAAAGCCAGGCAGTCAGGCCACTCAGGTGTTAACAATGCAGCTGGTCCAGAACAGCTCCTACCCTGAGTCCTGATGTCTGCAAGAGGTGTAGAGAGCCAGGCCTCTGTTCATTTGTGAGCACAGCCAAGTCTGACCTTGGCCTGGCCCCGTCTAGCAGCAGGTATGGCAGAAGGATGCTTTAGTGCTTTAGACTGGGGGTTATTCCTCGTGTCTGAGCATGGATTTCCTTAAGCACACTGTGGAGAGTATGTGTCCCACCTACAGCCAGGCTGTGGCCAGTCAGAAGATAACTGTGATTCTTGTAGTTGTGCTGCAAGCATTACAAAGGTCAGGTAACAGCTCTCACTACAAGATAGAGAGATGTTCTTAAAACATGTCAGAGGAGCTAAAAGCCTTCAGTGCAGTGAACTGTAACTTAAAGGCATGATCCACTCCCTTGGTCTAAGTCTAGGTTTGAGGCAGCTGAGCACAGAAAGTGCTAAAAGGAAAGTTCTACCCTCTAAGAGAGAGGTAGGTAGGGACAGCAGTAGTGGTAAGAAAACAGGAGTTACAGGGTGTTCAGAGCAGTAAGCATGCTCAGATTAAACAGCATTGGAATATGGTAAAAACTGGATCAGTCATCCAAAAAAACCAAACAACCATCATTAACTTGACTGGGTAGCCTGGTCTTCAAAACAAATTCAAATAAACCAGCTTCTAAATAGGTTTCTCAAAAAGTGAGAGAGTGATAGTAAGGCACACAAATGCCCTAATGTTTCTTACCTGTTATCTTATGAGCAGCTGCACAATCAGTGATAATTTTCCTTCTACCAGAATAAAGGCAGGATGAAGAAGAAGCTTCTTTTCCCACCTCACTGAACGAAACCAAGAACAGCAAACAAAAGACTAGATTTGCTTTAGGTCAGGATGACAGAATGAGAAAAAATCTGTTCCATTTTAGGCCTGGTGAAAGTTTTAGAAATTTGCTATTAGAAAAAGAACGGGACCTTCTGACATGTAGGCATTTAAGAGCTTTAACCTTTATTTTTTTTTAATATGATTTTAGTAATCAAAATTTGTATTTTTTTTTTTTTTTAGTCATATAAGTACCCCCAAGTCTTATTGTTGGTCTCCTGCTTCTTTCTTTTTTTTTTTTTTTGAGGGTATATTTTATATTTGCTCAGTTTATATATATAAATTTTCCTATTTAGGTAGAGCATTCACATCTGCTTGTAGAATTATCATCAGGACCGTATGTTTTGCCCTGCACTGATAAGAGGTTCAAATAAGTGGTTTGAAAGAAGACCACTCTGGAGGTACTTTCAGCTAGGACAAAGCATATTCTAGGGGAAAAGGATATGGACAAGCTTATCTTCTCACTTGATTCACTGTATGCACAATCACCTCTTGACCAGATTTTGGCTGTGATACTTTGGGATGTTATAGCTCTGTTTGCTTGCGTTCTTCCATGAGAATTTGGTTCTGCATTGTCACAGCAGGAAGATAATCACTGACTGGGTCTTGAATGCTTGTAAGAATCTGACCTATCCCTCGGCTGATTCTCTGGCCGTAAGACCCACTACTGTTTTTGGCTGAGACTGTCTGACCTCTGTAGACTTGAGCCTGATGCTTACATATCCCAAACTTGCTTAGCAGGATAAACACATCTCTACGGAAAGCTTTGGTGAAAATAGCATAAAGAAAGGGGTTGGCACAAGAATTGAGTGGGTAGAAAAGTACCAGCAAAATCTTGGAATTGGAGACAGTTATCAGTGGTTTGTTCATAATGGCAGATAAAGCATGGAAAGAGATGGGAGCCATGCACAGAAAGTCTGTGAAAATCAACACAGCCATCCGCTTGGCAATTTTGGTGTCTTTGTCCCCTGACTTGTACTGGGGGTTTCGCACAGTTACGTAGATTTTTATGTAGCAGGCACAAATGATGACAAAAGCAATAATGTTATATATTAAAATGAAGACAATGTAGGCTTCAGCCACTGGTGTTTCAGTGTCCATAGGCAAGCAGATGCCGACTTTGCTGTAGCTGCTGACACCAACCAGTGGCAAAAGGGCGAGCAGGATGCAGGACAGCCACCCTCCCAGCATGATGAGCGCGGCATGCCGGAGGCGAATCTTCCGGTCGGGGCGCATGGCGAAGGTGATGGCGTACCAGCGCTCCAGGGTGATCACGGTCAGGGTGTACACAGAGAGTTCACTGGCAAAGACCGTGAAAAACCCAGCCGTGTTGCAGCCAGGCCCAGTCTGCCACTCTATGGCGTGGTTATAGTACTCTGACCTGGTGTGGAGATCCACCGAAGCGATCAGAAGGAGGTATAACCCCATACAAAAGTCAGCAAAAGCCAAGTTACACATCAAAAAGCGAGGTACAGTCAGTTTATAATGACTGGTGAGAAGGATGAAAAGGACAAAAATGTTGCCTAGGATGGCAAGCAAGTTCACAAACCACACCACAATCCTCAGAAATTGATATCCCATTATATCCTCACAGGGATTAAACTCATCAGGCTCTGGTGTGCATATTACATCTTCATTGCCTTCACAGACAGGATAGTCATAAGGACTGTCAAAGGTCTGGACATCTTCCATTTGAGGGTTCTTGAGCTCCTTGCCAAAGCCAAGATTTCCTTCCCCACGCTCTTCCAAAAAAATGTAATAATGGGGATTTTCATGAAAATTTGTGAACTTGGTGTTTGTGTCATACACAGCATCAGTGTGGTCTGTGTATTCTTCTGCATAATCCTTGTAAAATGGGTCTCTGAGAGCCTTGACTGATCTCTTATGAAAGCTGTGGCTGCTCTCGTTACATATCAGGTACTCCAGGATCCTGAAAGAGTAGAGGGGGAAATCACTGCTGGGGGAATTTACAGTCTGACTGGTACACAGCATGTAAACAAAGGGAATGCTTCAATAGCAAATCATCCTCATTTTCCTGAATGAAAATGTAGCTATAAAAATGTGATTGGATATATTTTTGTTAACAGACCTTATAGTGTACGATAGCATTTCTGGCTCTTTAAAAATTCTATCTCCAGTAGTAATTTTACTTGTTTGGCATCCATAATCTATCTTCTTTTTAGGAATCTACGTTCTTAGTAGGTAAGAAGACATTTACCTACTGTTTGTAACTTCTTGGATAATACATACAGTATTGAAACACAGAATTCGAAAATTAAGGGTTTTTTTTAGTTAGAGGTTAGCTGGCAGAAATTAGTAAAAGTACATTTAACAAATGAATCCAGTTGAGGTTAATTGAAACCAGCTAGGGTTAATAGCAGAACTAAGCTTGAGATAAATTCCAGGATGTAAGTAATTGATTGCTTGTCATTTTATATTTGCTCAGCTGTGCTTAGAATGAGAAGCAGAAAACACTGATTACCAGATTTAAAGAAACATAAACAATTGCTAATATTTTTGTTTGAAAACCCATTCAAAGTAATAAGAATAGGAACCAAGTGATAAATGCTTTCTGTCTAAAAATTAGAGAGGCAGAAAGGTCAAAGCAAGGGAGAAGAGGCTTACTTCATCTTTTAGGACCTCTCCCCATATATTAGACCACCGACCCAATTCAAAAGACAAACCAAGCATGCTTAATTGCTTTTGGCTAATTATAATACAAAGCAAAAAATGAGAAGTGCTGATATTATGCATATGCATTTTATGTTATGAATATTTAAATTGTTGTAGATAAATAGACTTTATATTGTTTTTTCAGGTGCTCTGCGTATTAAAGAACTATCCCGCGCAGCTGCCCGGTGCTGAAATAAACATACACTTTCTAACCCTGTTAGAGAGTCTTGTCCATTTCAGTTGGGTATCAATATCAGATTAATACCCATATTTCAATAAATCAGTATTACTTTCTTTTTCACTGTTGTTCACAATTCAATTTCTCCCAGAACTTGCATCAGTCTAATTTCTGTTCAGTAGCTTCTTTAGAGCTAACTAGCAGTGCAGCAGTTTGGAATCCTGTACCTCATGGTGTGATGCAGCTGTATTTGCAGTCAAAAATTTTTCAGTAGTCAAAAGCTTTTCAGTTAGAGAACATATGAGACTTGAGGATATAACTCCTCCAGGACTTTCTTTCCAGGCCTTGCTCTAGCACGTTACCCTTTTCTTTTTTCTTTCCCTTTAATTATGGGCTCAATAAGAGGAGGAACTGCTGCAAAAGGTCCTAAAATTTCTTTTTTGCCAGTTTGCAATTGTAATCTGTTTCAAAGAACATTGTCTATACCTAGAAAAAAGTGCCAATAGATGTATTTTTGTGTTACTAAGAAAACATTATCTTCACTGACATACACACAAATAAATGCCAGTTAGTGTAACTCACCCACTTTTTTTTTTCCAGTTCTTGAAAGCACAGCAGTGACTTGGATATGATAGGTCAGCCCGCATTAGCTGAAGAAATACCTTTACAGCTGGTAGTTTCTTTAAAGCCCATGTGTTTTTTGCCATTAGTTCTTTTAGGCTTTCCAATCCTTTGGCTGGAAGGTTGGCAACAGCTGTTCTGGAGATGTCCCTAAATAAAGAAAGAAAAAGACTACTGGATCAGATGTTTTTTTTAGATTGTTACAGTTCTTCAGGAGTTTCATGAAATTCTACAATAAAAATCAAATCCAGAGGAGGTGGAGATTTCATATGGCCTTGCTAAGTTCTGATACCATTTAAAAGGTTTATAAATAATTACTAATCCTCAGAGCCATGTGAATCCAACTAGTTGGAGTTGCCAAGACTGTAATATCTGTGCCTGCATTCATGTAGAAGACACGTTTTCCTGAATTACTTGTGTGCCAGTGTATAGAATCATAGAATCATTAAGGTTGGAAAAGACCTTTAAGATCATCAGTCCAGCTATCAACCTAGCACCACCACCGTGTTCACCACATCCTCAAGTGCCATGTCCACACGTTTTTTGAGCACTGTCAGGGATTGTGACTCCACCACTTCCCTGGGCAGCCTGTTCCAATGCTTTACAAGCCTTTCTGTGATTTTTTTTCCTAATAACCAATCTAAACCTCCCCTGGCACAACTTGGGACGATTTCCTCTTGTCCTGTCACTACTTACCAAGCCCTGATCAGTCAAGTACGGTCAGTCAAGGATGATCAGTCCTGATTTTGGTCTGCTGACAAAAATGGGAACTGATTGCAGTTATGTCTGCCTCAGTAACATCTAGTGATATTGATACCTAAGATGATGTTGAAACACAGCAGTGCTTACATTGCATGGAAGAGTGTCTTGCTGGCACTGCTAAGCTATAGCTGGCACACTTCAAGAAACACAAGAGAGGCAAGAGGTCTGATGGACTTGTCAAGAGGCTCTGTCTCAAACTGAAGTGATTGTAAAAGAGGCTAGGCAGGAAACTGATAAAATGGATGATAGCAAGTCACAAGGACTGGATGGTTTTCACCAGGAAAGTTCTGAAGCAGCTGGAGGAGGAAGCAGTTGAATTGGTAAAAGAGTCATGGAACCTTCAGCTTAGCTCTCCTGCAGAAAGGCAGCAAACAAGCCGCCACTGAAAATGATATAACTTGGGAAAGTCAGCATGTAAGGGGTTTTTGTAAAAATAAGTCCTGCCTTGCAAAGGTCTCTGAGTGTTGTGCTTATGATCTGCTCAAAGTCTCCCGGGACTTCTACAAGGCCTTTGACAAATGCCCACAAGGCTGAGACACAAACCGGGCAGACACGCCCTTGTGGAAGGTGTCAGATGCTCAGGATTATGGAAAAGGCTAGCGACATTCACTGCTAGCCTGGAGCCAGACTAGACTTCAGCTTTTAAGTAGCCATGGTCTAGAGCCCACTGAGGTGCTGGAAGAGGTAGCGTAGAGTTCTACACTGTGAGGTGGAACAGCAACCAAAGTGGTCTCAACCAATTTCAACATTTTTGCTTGGTAGAGGTTTTGTTTCATCCTCACAGATTTTCTTATAAATCTCATCTGACATTTCTTGGCTGTTGCTTGTCTCAGATGAAATTTAAACATTATATTGAATGTTAAAGAGACATTGGAGAGGTTTGGATAAATGTGGGACTAAAACATAGCTTATGAATTCAGAGGTGTTTTTTTCTGAACCAACTGTATATTATAGAAGTGTTAAACAGATATTTAGTTGCTCAGATTTTTTTTCTTTTTCCTGGGTTATTATTTGGTCTAATTCTTTGTTGATTTTATTAAGTCAGAATTTCAGAACTGGATCTAAGAGATAATAGCTTTTGTCAGTAATCATTTTCATTGCTGGAAGTGCGCAATTGTAATATGAAATCCAAAAATAGCAATAATTTAAAGACAGGTAATTAAGAAAATTAGATTGATTGCATCATAGTACAATTGAGAATTTTAAGTAATCATATACAAATTTCTGAGTACTGCAATAGTTAAAAAAGCATAAAATATATAATGGATGGGCTTACACAACAGATACTATTTTAACTCTACTGAAAGATTTTTTAAATCTACAAATTAGCAGCGTTTGATTAGCAAAATAGAGAGTGCTCCTCTTGCTCAAAGACTTGCTTGTGTCCCAGGAACAATTCCTAGATTGGAAAATGATGCTTTAAAGAGCAATTCTGCATTCTAGAGATAATTAACTACACACATGTATCTTGTGTGACTGTGATGTTTTGAGTTTGGACTGTGTGCTTTTTAAAAGCTAATTGAATAATGAGCCTGATTGTATTTTTGTTGTACTCTGTTGAACTTTTGCTCTAGGCAGCAGCTCTTGTTGCATTTAGTAAATCAGGTCTACTGAGTCGCTGAATCCTTGCCAAGGTTTCATTTTGAGGTGAAGAGCAATGTACTGTCATCATACTGTTAAAGTTTTCTAAAGGGAGCAATCTGTGTATACATCCACATACATCTGAGTATACCACAGTGACAAAGGAACCAGAATTACTGACATCTGTTTCCCTCTATTCAGAGATTACAATCTCTGCTTCCTCTGCTGTTGTAAACTGCAAATTTGGAAAAAAAAAACCAACCCCTAACTTTTCAATACTTACTTAAGTATGTTTAATTAGGTGGTCTGAGAGCATGGCCAAACTCACACAAAATACATATAGTCAAGCACAATTCTTTGTAGTTAAATCTTTCTCGTTGGGTTTCTTTAAAGCTGAAGTGGAACCTTACCCCATTAGAGTGGATCCATAGTCTGTTTTTCAGCCTTTAAGTTGCTGTTGCTGCTGAAATCCTGATCCCAAAAAAAAGGCACAATCTGTGGGGCACATGTTCCAACCACCATAAGTTCTTATCTCACTTGAAGAGTGCATATAGACAACTCTAGACAATAAGTTCTGCCAGCTTGGTAGAGAGGCAATACAGAATTTCTCTTTAGAGCGCCATAAATGTTTTTGGGTTTGAGGGGGTTTTTTTTGCTTTGTTGTTGTTGGTTTGGGTTTTTTTGGGGTTTTGTTTTTAAATTTTTTTTTCTGCATATTGCTGATACTATAAGCAATGTAATTCATTGTCCCAGAAAAAAAAGTAATATTCTCACAATCATTTTCCATAGAGTTAATTTTCAAGATGAAACAGTTTTGTAAGTAAAAACTTCCTTTTTGAGGCCAGCTAACAATACCGAGGTGCCCGAACCAAAAATGACGTAACAAATGATCCTTTATAACAAGCTAAGTTGTTTATACTGCCCAGAGGAAGATGGAAGGCTGTACTGGTCAGACTTTTCAGACTGTTACACAAGTTAACAAATCTGTGGTCTCCCTGTAGATAACTCATTGGTCATGATGGTATAGTGGGGGGTGTATACTAAGGCACCAATTGCAAAGGACATTTTTATCTCCCGTGGGAGGTGTTAATGGCCCTTGACGTGACACAGCAACACATACTAGGTTTTCACTCAGTTTTCATTTTTTGACTTTAGCCCTCTTAAGGTAATGTATATGTGGGAGTTTCAGGAGCTCTTTTGTTCCTGTTAAAATAGTTTTAACTCCTGAAGATCAACTAAGAGATCTGTCCAGGTGGAAGGATTCCGCTTTAAATTGTTGCTCATTTTATGGCAAACCTTTTCTACATCGCACATGCAGAATAACTCCTTGTTATCTGTGGGTAGCACAAGTCCCTAACCTGCTATTAAAATTACATTAAAATAGAGTTAAAAGCTAATAACTTGAATTATTAATTCTGTACTGGTTTTGGCTGGCATAGAGTTAAATTTCTTCACAGTAGCTGGTATGGGGCTGTGTTTTTGATTTGGGCGTGAAAATAGAGTTGATGATACAGGGATGTTTTAGCTGTCGCTGGGCAGTGCTTACACACAGCCAAAGCATCTTTTGTTTTTCACACTATCTGACCAGCGAGGAGGTTAAGGGTGCACAAGAATTTGGGAGAGGACAGGCAGGACAGCTGACCCCAGCTGACCAAGAGGTATCCTAGACCTTATCAAATCATGCTCAGCAATAAAGGCTGAGTGGAAGTTTGCCAGGTCTGCCATTGCCAGGAGACTGGCTGGGAATCAATGGGCTGATGGTGAACAATTGTTTTTGTTACATCACTTGTTCTTGGGTTTGGTTTATTTTCTTCCCCCTCTGATTTTTTTTTTCAACATCCTTTTTTTAATTATTAAGCTGACATTATCTCAACCCATGAGTTTTCTCACATTTACCCTTCCAGTTCTTTCTCTCATCCCATTGGGTGCAGGGGTGAATACACGTCTGTTTGGAGCTGAGGTGCAGACCAGTGTTAAGCTGTGACACCATCCCAGGAGCGTTAGCTTAGGACTAGCATATCAAAGTATCATGATGTGAAATACTCTGGCTTTTTAAATCAGTGTTGATTTACTGTGCTTACGTGTCATTTCTGGCCTTGTGCCTTTGAGAAGCGATGCCTCTCTCGGTAATGGCACTATAGTAAGTACCACATCTCTCTTTAGTTCTAAGTACTGCTAGGGCTCTTATTAGCCATGAAGGTGTACCATTCTAATACGAGATGGATAGCTGGGCTGTTTAGGCTGCAAGTATCAAACATGTCCTGAGATCAAGAATCAGTGGTAGCTGGGCTAGCACAATAGTTACAGAAGACTAGAAAAAATTCAAGTCATTTGGGATATCTAGCTTGAAACCACAGGGTAAAGAGGAAATTCTTTACAGTTAGATATGCACATCCTAGGACAGCATCTCTAGCCCCTAGACCAAGAGGTTTTGTGTAGCTGACACATCTCAAAGCTAGCCCTTGCTCAGGAAGCTTACCTGGCTGTTACAGCATACAATTAACCACCCACAACCCTTTGCAGCACATCATTACTTGTTCACCTGTCTGGCATAACAACAACACTGACACTTCAAATACCCACAATAATCAAGAGTCAAAAATCTGTGCTTCTGCAAGCTCTCATCTGCTGGAGCCAGAATGATTTTCTGGAGCTGAAAAGATTCTGAAAGAAAAATAATGGCTTTTGCACCTTTTGTTTTTGCAGGTAGCTGCTAGGATTCCTTCCAAGAACAATACATTTATTCTGCTATGAATATGCTGTTTTCCTGAAGAGCAGAAAGTAAAACTTACTCTTACATGGACTGAGCACTGCTGGCACCATCTGGTTCTGCGGTTGAGGAAGAAATTCCCCTTTCAGTATTTCAGTTCTTGTGATCAGCCATAGGCACTACATTACATACTAGACTATTAGAGTCAGGGAATGTGGTTCTTCTGGAAATTCTTAACTTCTTTAAAGCTTTATTTTCGTTCTGTATTGTGATTCCTAATTTTAGTGAAAAGTTCTTTGGAGGATTATAAAATCAGACTGGAAGCCAAATAACATGAGAAAAAAGAAGAGCATCAGAAGTGACTATTTTTCTGTCTAAAATTATTTTTTCTCTCTTTCAATTTCCTTCACCTTTTCCTTCTTTTGTATTACAGTTGTGCAGCCATAAGACAGGTTGTAGTACAGAATCTTCCAGAAGAACAATTGGTAGGAACAGTATACATAATGTAAGATGCTAGCATTCCATAAATCAGTTCCCTAAAGCACGGGTTTTGTTGCTGGTATTATTTTTGTGAACATGCTGTTCCTGTCCCTGCTGCTGTGATGCTAATGGTTGTAAAGAAATTGTAAACTAAAACAGTATTATTTTTAAAGCTTTCTATACTTCATTTTCTCCTACTTACAGTAGAGTTGGTCCACTGTGCACTCCCAGAAATGCATCATCATTGATAACTTCGAGGTATTTGTTCTTGTGTAGATAGCTGCAGAAACAAACAAAACATTATGATTTGGAAGTAGTTATCCATAGGTTACAGTAGATCTCAAGTTTACTTGCCTGCACAGATGTACAAAAGCAATGTGTATAAAGGCCGTCCATTCCCAATGACATATTGAAGCATAATCAGTTACTTCATTTTCTGTGTACCCAAGAAACAAAATACAGGTTTTCCATTTTGAAAAGAAATTAAATTCCTCAACAAATAATTTATTTTGCTAATTTATTTATTTATTATCTTTATTCCAAATTCTTTTTCTCTCATACACATAAGGACACATGCATACACACTGTATCCTCAAGTACATATGTGTGAGGATAAGGTGAAATCGTTTTGTTTTCTTTCATCAGAATGAGGTATGGGGAATTACATGATGGAACACATCATGAATAAACAGGAAAATAATTTCCTCCATGCTGTGAGTTCAGTAAGTTTTAAATGCTTTGAAATCTCCACAGTCAAGTGGAGGTTTCCATATACAGGTCAGAAGTTAAGATCAAAGTTTTGTTATAAGAAGAGCAAGGAAAGAGTTGGATGTTTGGTACCCCATTATAAACATTTACAAGCTAGCTTGTGATGTAGCTAGTAAGATAAAAAGTGCAATAGGAAGGTGGTCACAACAGATGTCAGAGGGTGTCTGTGAAGTTCACAGAGTCACAGAATATTCTGAGTTGGAAGGGACCCATCAGGATCATCAAAATCCAACTTCTGGTCCTGCAAAAAACAGTCCCAAGAGTCACACTGCATGCCTGAGAATGTTGTCTAAACACTTCTTGAACTCTTGTCAGGTTGGTGTTGTGACCATTTTCCTGGGGAGCCTGTTCCAGTGCTCAACCACGCTCTAGGTGAAGAACCTTTTCCGAATATCCAACCTAAACCTCCACTGACACAACTTCAGGCCATTCTCTCAGGTCCTGTCACTGGGTACCACAGAGAAGAAATCAGTGTCTTTCGCTTCTCTTTCCCTCACGAGGAAGTTGTAACGGCAATGTGGTGTCCCCTCAGTCTCCTCCAGGCTGAACAGACCTCAGTTACTCCTCATACGGCTTCCCCTCGAGGCCCTTCACCATCCTCATAGCCTTCCTTTGGACACTCTCTAATAGTTTAATAGAGCAGGAGTATTGTGACCAAAACTGTTCACAGGACTCCACATGAGGCCACACCAGTGCAGAGCAGAGCAGGACAATCCCCTCCCTTGTCCAGCTGGCAAGCCTGGCGTGTTGTGGAAAAAGTTAAGGAAAGATTCTAATCTTGTCCTGATTGAAGTCATTGGCAAATTTTTCATAACGTTCACTGGATATAAGCTTATATTGATCACCATGGTGAGAAATGAGAAGTAAATGCACTTCATCTGGGTTACACAACAGAAAGCCTTAGGGAGCCAAATAACACTTCTGGCATGTTATTCATTGGACATTACTCATGCCTTAAGCCTTGTTTCTTACAGAGGAAAATAGCTTACATCACCTTCTCAGCTGTTGTTGTTTGAAATAAGCTTTCATTCTTTATAAATATATGGCATTCTAGTATCACCTGGCATTTGTGTTTTCTGAGAACTGATTTTCATATTCTGTAAATGGCACATTATTGTTGTGAACATTTCCTTTGTGTGCAAATTTCCTCATGATTTTGTCTGGAAAACAAGTACAAAAATTCAAACCAGAGCAACCAAGTTAAGAATTAATCCAAGATTTCAACATCTAGGTTGTAGTGTTGAAGGACACAAAAACCTGCTTAACCTATTAAAACCTGTCTGCTTTAGTAACTAGACACTATTATTCAACCAGTTAATCGCTTGTCCAATTTTGAAATATTTTCCCCTGATATTTGAGTACCATAGTGAGTAATAAACCTGAAATATAATAGCTAATATACATGATAAAAATCTTCAAAGTTACAAATAGAAACAGCTAGAGACTTTGGGAAGTACAGAACCATGTGTTACTAAGGAGGGGCTATGGTGTTAGCTGCCAGTTTTCACATCAGTGAGTCAGGCCCATCAGAATGTATAATTTCCTGATGCTAATTGATTTCAGTTGTTTAAGCCCTTTTATTTTGATAGGTACCGCTTTTAAATGGAAAGAATAAGGCCTTGGCAAATACTAATTTGACAAAGAAAGCTTATGTAGAGTCAGTATTGTTCCCTCTGAAAGTGCCATAAATCCTGGTGTTACTGATAGCTAAATGATACAGAATGTCATTTAAATTCAATGCTGAAGAGAAAACCACAATAGTGGTATCAACATGTCTAAACAAATCTTAGAAGTTTTAGAAATCACATAGTTGATGTGTAATATCTAGCTGCAGTGGGGACACCAGAATAATCGTAATTTTGTAGAGTTGGTGGATGGCAATGAGATACACATGAACACCTCAGTACAAACTGCAGGAAATCTGTAGTAGTAAGTGCAGAATCTGGAGTAGGAGATGTTGGTGTTTCTGTAGTGCTGTGTAAGTAAATTAAGGCCCTTTTTCACATTTTCAATCCAGTCAGATCAGTAAGCCAACTATACTTGTGTCTAACACAGTCTCTATGGACTCAAGGTCCAGGGGTAAGTGGGAAGAATATTGGATTAAGCCTCAGCCCCACCAGAAAACACCATGGCTGCAGGATGCTGAGCAGGACCTTCTGAGGGCACAAAACACTGACAGGACATTTCAAGTGCTAAGTAAAACAAGACAAGGTCAGGGCATGACAGAGATACTGAGTATTCAGACAGTATCAATGCACGCTTCACAAAGAGACAGGCTAGACAGTCTGCATGAGGAAAAGCAACCTTTTATTTCATCTTGAGTGGCATGCATGCTCTGTTTCAAATTATTAGTGTCTCAAGTCTGTTTTAGAAGAGCAACCACGAGGTACTGATATTCAGCAACTCTCAAGGACCAAAAATCTGAAGAGGCAATCTGACTGCAGAGACAGCTGTAGTCTCCAAAAAGGAGAAATAGATATAGGTATGTACATATATATATATAAGAAACGAAAGTATGAAAGTTACATTATTGAGAACACAGAGCAAATATCAAAAGCAAGAATTGTCAAAAGAAAACCAAAATCCTAAATATTCAAAATATTCAACTGAGATGAAAACTGAATAATACTGTAAGGTCTGAAGAAATATTTACAAAATAATTTATTTTTTCTGGGGGTAAAGGAAGTGGATGAAAAATTCTTACCAGCTGTTCAACTAATTAACATATAGTTCCACATACCCTTCTTTAAATGTGAAAGATTTCTGTTTCTCGTTGTTCATAGTACAAGGTCACTCATGCCATGCCCTATGTTGCAGCTGGACACAGCTTTCTTGGTGGTTTTTTAAAGCTGAATTATTTAACTGATTAGGTTTTACTGCAGTCCAATTTTATCAGCACAGGGGGTGATGGGATGAGAATGAACAAACAGATTAGGATAGAAGGGAGATTTTGCAACATTTTCTTACAAAGGATCACTAAGTTAAAAATCAAGTTAAATTACCAAAGATCCTAGTTGGAACACCTCACTGGTTTATGGAATTACGTATTGTCTGCTCCTTGTTTTCAGCTTCTAGTTTTAAAATAAGGCAGCAGAGAATGAAAAACAAGGAGAAGATTAACATGTTGGAAACATATTTTCGTATCACTACTATAGTATTAAATGGGCTCTGAACATGTGATGTGTTAATGTATCTGTGCATCCAGCTGGATTGTGAAATGGAGGGTAAAGAAAGGGAGAACAGGCAAAGAAGATGCCTTGGTAAGTGAGCAGTACTAAGGATTCATCATATGATTTTTCCACACAATTTTTTATCTTAACTCTGAGCTGTGCCAAGCATTATAAGTGAACCCTGAAAGCATATACCAAAGTAAATATGTTCTTTTGGAGTTTATTTTTGTAATTAGATTTTGAGATCACACACTTTCCACTTCAGTAATTTAGATAGTTCTGTAAAAGCTCATCACAAATTTATTTTGCCATTCACTGAAAATATCTTTTAAAAACTCTTCCTTCCTCACCAATTACCTTACAGAAATAAATATTGGTGCAGCAGCACCACTTTGCAGGAGTGATGCAGTTTATGGACTTTAATGATGGGTTAAGATGAGGGACTCAAGTGTCAGATGAATGCTTTTCAGTAAAAGTGTCATTCAGCCCTTCGTGGCTGGTTGCTTACTTTCCTGCCCTTGTAAAACTTACACAGCAATACTGTGGTTTGCTGTTAAACACAGATCCTTGTTGGGTGACAAGATCAACTAGGTAGTGCTATTATTCAGTGTGATAATGGAAACCATTTATCCATGGTTTTTCACCTATATTTGCATTAATTTTTTTGACCCCCTTTAATTACATAGGCATTTTAATACTGCAAGAGTGGTAGAAAATAAACTCTGAGGTTCCCAAAATATCTTCTGATTTGTGGGTGGAACACGAAGTCTTGGTATAATTTGCCAAAAATTTATTCTTGGTTTTTGTTTTGCTGTTACTTATCTTTGTCCTTGAGATAATCATTCAAGACCCATTCAAATTTCCCTCACCCTTTTTCTATTAGTTTATTTTTGCTCCTATTTTTGTTAAGTTCAAAGGCTCTGGGATCAGACCTGGAGAAAACCAGGTACTTCCTTTGCTATATAGTTGTAGATAAACAAGAGTTCAAATTAGAAATGTCAGAACTGACAAAAAGAAATATTTGCCTCTCGCATTAACTTAATGCTGCTGCTAGAAACAACAAATCTCCAAGCTTGCACTTAGCGAAATTATGCTTTACCTTGTCATATGGTAACCAAACTACTTCAGAAAATTAGTTTAGAAATTTCAGTGTAGTTTATCAAGCAGATAAAGGCTTTACCACTGATGTTCAGCTCCCTAGTTTGCCTTGTACATCTGGAGTAGTGCTTTGCTCCAAGTAAATGCCATGTGATTTAATTAGGAGAAAAGTGTTTGTTGTAATAAACCATTTTTACTGCTGGTAGATAAACCCATAAACTTAAGTCGAATTTTAGTTATTCTGTTGGTTGTTTTCTTTTTAGATTTGATTAACTAGTGCATCATAGCCAGTCTCTGGAAGGATTCATTTTGGATCATAAATCATAGCATTTCAGGTTGGAAGGAACCTATAAGCATCATGGAGTCCAACTCCCTGGTCCTTGCAGGATGGCAAAAAACAAAATCATGACCATGACCATCATCCAGATGCAGTTTGAACTTCGACAGTCTTGGTGCTGTGACCGCTCCCCTGGAGAGCCTGTTCTAGTGACTGACCACCCTCTTGGTGAAGAACCTTCTCCTAAATGTCTAATCTGAACTTCCCCTGATGCCGGTTCATTCTGTTCTCTTGTGTCCTGTCCCATGTTCTCCTGTGTCCTGTCTCACCAGAGAGAGGAGATCAGCACCTGCCCCTCCAGTGCCCCCCCTGAGGCTGCCATGAGATCTCCTCTCAGGCTCCTCTTCTCCAGGCTGAACAAGCCAAGCTACCTCAGCCCCTCCTCGTAAGTCTTGCCCTCAAGGCCTTTCACCATCTTGATCGCTCTCCTTTGGACACACTTAAGGGTTTGATATCCTGCTCATATTGTGGCACCCAAAACTGCCCCCAGCCACCCCAGTGCAGAGCAGAGTGGGACAATCCCCCCCCTTCCATGGCTGTGCTGTGCCTGATACCCTCAGGACAGGGTTGGCCCTCCTGGCTGCCAGGGCACTGCTGGCTTATATTCAACTTGCCAGCAACCAGGACCTCCTGCTCTCCTTCTATGGGGCTGCTCTCCAGCCTCTCACTCTGTATGTATAACCAGGATTATACCATGCCAGATGGAGAATCCAGCAATTGTTCTTGTTCAATTTAATAGGCTTAGCGATTGCTCTCAAGTCTGTTCAGATCTCTCTGTAAAGTCCTCCACTCTTGGCCTTAAAAAATACTTAAATATCCTTAAAGAATAGTAATTACAATTTTTTTTTCTAAAAGTAAACAAACAGTATCTACAGAAGCTAGTATGTGTTGTCTGCTTCTCTACGTCCCAGTTCAATAAAGCAGATATTTCGGACTTCATATCTTCTAAAACTACATTTTCACTTGATTCTTTAATAATAATGAGAATTCCAAAGAGGACAGAAGCAATAGCACCTGCATACTATCAGAGAAGCATAAAGAAAAATTTCTACAAAATAGTGCCCAACCCATGTTTTGTAAAAATGTAAGAAATGGAAGAACCAACACGGTTCATATATTGGCTAAGGTTTGGAAAGGTTCTGAGTATTGCTGCATGCAGCTTAGAGGCATTCAGTCAAGATACTGGATCTATTTTGCCATATTTTACATCTTGTGATTTCTGTGGGCACTAGTACAAACACTATGTCATCATGGAAAACTGCCTTTTTCATGTGAAAGTTTAAAGTAACTGAACTAGTGTGAGTAAAATCAGACCTATTCCAGATTTTTGGTTTGACTCAAACCTTTCAGACTTTAAGAAGTCTAGCTAGCTCCTAAGGCAAAACAGGCAGTTTGGAAAGATTAAGACCATGTGAAGGATGCTCTTATGGAATTCTTACAGAATTTAAGCCTAATTTAAAGTACTAAAAATAATCATATCTATCCTCATGTCTCTCTGGTTAATTTAAGAGCTCACAATGAAGAAATCTCTTTACTCGTGAGAGTGACAGACTCTTCAGTCAAGCCTCCATAGGATAAGAGTAAGCTCTGCCAAAGTGAATGGAGTCTCTAGAATTGAGATTTATTCTGTCTTAATGATTGAGGCAGGTGATTTTGGGTATGGTGTAAAAAGGATATTCACTCATTAAATGTTATTTTTTCAGACGATAAAGTAAGAAGTTGCAGGGAAATATGAAATGTTTGATTCATGCTTTTGAGATGTGCATCTCATTTCTAGTGTAAGTGGCTGGTTTCTCTGAATTGCTCCCAGCACTTTACACCGCTCTCTTTTTTGCAGGTAAGAGATACCTGTGAAAGGGCTGCTACCATTAGCACTGCTACACTAACTAAAACAAAGCCTTGCCAAAAAACAAAAAAGCATAATTGTCTTCCAAATTGTATTAGAAAACTTACTGATCAAACAAAGTTTTACTGTAGCTTCAAACCAGAACAAAACTTGCACTGGAATTACTTGCCACGATTTTATTTCTGAGCTATAAATATACATACTAAATGAAAGTACACTGCAAAAGACATTAAGCAATGATATTGTTATTGCTGGCTGAAATTAATATCCTCTCTTTGCTTCTTAAAAGTGTTTAAAATAAGATATGTATTTCAGAGCCTCAAATAAGCAGAGGAGTTTGGGTTTTTTCTGCTGGAAGAAGAAAATGACTTGCTACTTACATAGCATCCAGATTTGTCCCATTAAAAGCATGGCCTTGAATACTGGTAAAACCATTATTGTAGAGTTTACTGCAGGCAAAAAAAAATACATTAGTGTATTTTGGGCTGCTTCGATACATGAATACCTAACATCTTATGTATCATTTTTCTTTGCAACAGCACATTTATGGAGGGGTTAATTTTAATCTCTTGAAGAAGCAGTAGTTACTGTGCAGGGTCAAACAAATGCCCAGAAGCATTCTTGAGTGCACCTGAATCAAGGATACCATGTGGCAGGTGTGCCATCTTTCACCTCTTTTTACAGCAATTACAGACTAAAACACTTTGCTATAATTTTCCCACCCTTAGGCTAAAAGCAAGGAAACAAAATCCTGCTAGGACTGGTTAAAGATGGCTAAAGGAACTAACAACTAGCAAAAAAGGTCTGATTTTGCTATCAGGCCTGCCTTAAATTTTTAGAATTCATTCTTTTCCTCCCTTAGAGCAAAAGGAATTTTATTTTTTAGAATTTCTTTAGAATTCATTTGTTTGCATTCTAATGCTCTTCCTTCCAGTTCAGGAAGTACTCATTACAGTAATTTTCACTCCCATCAGCCCTTTCTTGTGGCAGACTTGCAAAATTGAATTTTATTTAACAATTTTCTTTCAAATATGACTCTTTTGGTGTTTGCCATCCATTAGTTTCCATGGTATGTGCCACTTAGTATGTGCCAAAAAAGTTAGACACAGTTCTAACCCTCCTGTAGCTCTACAGGGGGAGACATTTGCAGACTTTCTCCTTTGATTTCTTTTGAATATAACCATTGACTGGCACGAGGGTCATAGAAAAACAAAACCACTTTAGTGAAGCCAGTTTAAAGAAAAGAGTAGGACTGATCCAAATAGCTGTCAAAGTACAGAATTTATGCAAAGTAGAATATAGATACTGTCTGTCTATGGTGTTTGTCGGCTGCAAACTGCTAGAGAGTAGGACAGGAATACTTCTTTCTTAAACATTTTGCCATATGCATTACCAGAGAGGTAATTGCCCTGTGACTTAAACTGGAAGAACTTACAGGGTTAGAGATTCATTACAAAGCCCATGGAAAGCATTTGCAGGCACTGAAGTCATATGAGGATTATCTGCAATTTCACTGAAAAAGGAGACAAAATATCACAATCAAACATCTTCCCAACAGAGTGTCTCAAGAACAGCTTTGTTATTGTTCTCTGCCTTGATAAAAAATAAAAGTTTTAAATATAATAAATTTATTTAAATAAATATTTTAATGTATTTTATTATTATATCAGTATCATAAAAATAAATAGAATTGCCATATTTATTATATTATAAATTTAAATTTATTTATTTAAATAAATAAGTTTAAGATAATAACCTGTTTAATTATATCTAAGGCCAGAAGATACACGTAGGATGAAGAATTGAGCATGTTCCAGCATCCAGGATGACACCTTGTGAGGTAAAAGGGTTTTGTAGTTCTGGTGAGGTGTGCCAGCCTGTGAGACAGTAATGGCTAATGGCACAGACAGGTCCCTGCTCTCACAAGACAGAGAATTAGCAGAGTGAATAAGCATTAGCTGCAGTGTCAATTGAACAACCCATGTGGTTTTAGAGCTGAAATCCTGCTCTCTAAATTCAGATAAGATATCAGATAATACATTATTCAGGACGGAGGCATTTTACTTTACAGAAATGCATCTAGCACATCTCTTTCCCTAGTAAGTGAAATAACTTACTGATTCTTCTCACCTCTTGTCCAAAGAAGTGTTTCACTACTCATTTCTTAAATACTCTTTTTTACTCCTACTCTGCAGTCTTAATAAATATTATGTATCTTCAGACCAAAATTCTCTCGTTACAAAAGGGAGAAACGAAAACTAAAGAGGTTTACTATGACTAAACTGGAGAAAGGAGAGAGGAAAAAGCTGATAGAAACAAAGGGCAGAGCAAAGTCTCTGATTGCCCTTTTTCTGATCTTTCCTGAATCATATTATAGTCTGGAAATGAAAATATTGTGCAAAGTTTTCTTTTTCTTCAGCTTGTAGTTCAGGTATGGCCTAATAAAGTCTCTGGGCTGAGAAGTCCTAGCAATTACCCGTGTGCCAGAAATAACTTCATTCTTCTTCTGTGCTACATTTGTGCATATTTATGTGCTAACACTGAACAGTACTACAACCATTTTCATTCCAGGTAATTTTCACTGATAGGTGGTTTCCACCACAAGTTATTTGGGTTTGACATTTTGCAGATTGGTTCATTTTTCTAAATAAATGTTTACTTGTAAAATGCTTGATCTCAAAGGCAAATAGTAATATAATGAATGGGTTTTCCCCAGCTATACCTTATTCGTTATTTAGAAACCTATTATTTTTCAAAAGCATTTTTTTTCTTGATGGAAGAAACAAAAAAGTCTTTCACTGAATAGCAGTATTTAGAAATATACATCACAGAACTATCTTCCTTGAAAGTACAGGTCTATTCTTTAAAAACTCTATGTAGCATATAAGACCTATATTTATCTTTTGTTAGTGATCTCTATTAAAAAAAAAAATCAAGGCAGAAGTAAAACAATGTTTGGCTTTCTGCCACTTAGGCACTGAGTTGGTTGGAAGTAAGAACGCAGATGGTTGTAGAAACTGCTTTGTTTCATCTAGCCTGCTCAATTCTCAGTTCCCTCTACTATGTAGAAGTAGATCTAGCAGAGTTCAATCTAAGCTGAAGTCCTTTTGGTCTTTGAGAAACTCCCTAATAGTTCTTATGATGCAGTTGTATCTCACTCAGAGCTCTGAATGACCCAGGTTTCAATCTTGCAGGCCTACAGCCAAGGCGAATGTGTGAATTAGAGCAAGGCTTATCTCTGGTCTCAGAAGATCCTTGGAAGGGAAGATCTCATTGCTTCCTACAGGTCTACACTTTTTAGCAAAACCAGCAGCATTTCTACATTGCTCTGAGGTTCATCTTGCCAGTGGCAGACCATGCACGCAGCAGGAACTGACCCTTCCTGACCAGGAACACCCCTTAGCAGCACTGAAACAAGGCCTGTGGCAGATCATCAATCACATCTTTGCAAGTCACCTTCTAACATAATACCTCTTATTTTTAATTGCCTTTTGCCTAGCTCATCCAGCATTCAGGCCTCTTCCAGATGTAAACTGCTACAATATAAAATTTCTAACTCTTCTCTGGGACCAAGAAGTGACCAAGATACTTTTACCTTGTGTCAGCCTGCAAGTCTTCATCTGAGCTATCCTTCCCCCTCAACTTGATTACAACCCAAAATTCTGACTTAGACTAACACAGGTGGATGTTGTCTCTGCTTTTTAAGTACCAAGAAACACCTTCTTTTTTTAGAGTTCAAAGCAGAACTCTTAGTTTCTGAAATACCTTTAAGGATAATAGTGGGCGACCTCCTTGCCCCCATTTGTGTTCCCATTCTCTTTCTTCAAGAAATTGTTCTGCAATTTGCTTCACCATGCCAGCACAAATTTGTTAGAAGAATTTGATAGGATGACTTGGTGTCAGCAGGATGTATGCCAGCTGAGGTCCTGTGTGTCACACTATTCTGATATAGTGTGATTATTACAGATATTTCAGGTATTGCACAGCCATTGCAAAACCAAAAACAAATAAAAGCAAAGGGCCTGTAGAAGTTGTGTATTGTGAATGTGCTGCGTGTCCATGTCTCTAATTCAGGTCAAATGTATAGTGCTAGGTGACCTGGCATTTTCCAGATTTGGTGCTAATGATCATTGAGATATCACTTGAGGAAAACTGCTTTGTCAGACTTACATGACATTCTTCTCGAAACCAGAAACCTTCATTATACATTTTCTTGTGGTGTGAGGATGGCAATATTCTAACCAGCTGTGAGGACAGATACTTACAGCAAAAAATTCACTTCAAATGAAGAGATTTTGTTGAGGTCTGGAAACACTTCGAGTCCAGTATTAAATATACCACTGAAGGAGAGGAGAAACAGAAAGAATTACTGTATCACTGAACAACAACGAACAATCATTAAAGTGTTCAATAGCACAGGATGGTTATTGCATCCTCTCTGTTGTCGATCAATTCATTTATAATCAATTGTTCAAAACAGAATAATACAAGAACAATTTAAAAAATTGAGAATACCACACTTCTGATAAATTACAGAATCTAAAAAATGGGAACACAGACTAATAAGACAGCTAGGCAGATCTGCAGAGGGAAGTAGCTTGTGAGGTTGATAGGGAGAAAATACTTAAAACTCTGGTTTATTTTAACTTGAGAGATTAAGGCTGCTTCATTTAATAGTCTGGACCCCTGAATCCTCTAACTTTCATTGAAGCTAAGAGCTGTTCATACAGGTCTAAAAAGGGATGCTTTCTTAAAATGTGAAATGCTTAAAGCCCTATCTTTCTGAACTTCTGTAGAGTGAAAATAACTGAAGAAAATATAGTTCTCAATTTTTAAAACTATTCTCCTGAAATGGAATTTTTTACTACTTTCCTTTTTATTGCTTTCACATCTATAGGAAAAACCTGGACAAATATTTCCTCCTTGCCATTGTCCCCACAACACACACACACAGAGGCCTTTCTTCCAAATATTACTCAAAATCATGGAAATTTCTTTAAAAAATCATGAGAATTTTTCAGGATTTCTTTCTGCCCTAGAGGTCATATGAAATCAGGTGTCTATAGGTGGGCATTTCACATTTGGCTGGCAGGTATGCTTTAAAGCCCTGTATAAATGTCTAATAAATACTAAAGACGTGTACATATTTGTTGTGTCCCTTCTTCCCAATATTTCCTACAAAAATAGAGTAAGGCAGCACTTATAAGAAAAAAGCTAGCTGTGGGATTTTGCCAAGGAACATTAGTGTATTCTAGATATTTAATGGATAAGACAAATGGAAAAACTACTGATGAATTTGTGAACGTTTTCCTTTCTCACAAAAGTAGTAAGAGTTCCAACCCCTACCCTTGCTGGCTTTCTGTCATTAGAATAAAACAACAGGCAAAAACACAGCAATCAATTCCAAAACTGAATGCAAACTAAAAAACTGCTATAATGTAAAGAGTCATCTGTGAGATTTAAGTACCAATTTGTTACAGGTACTAAATACTTACAGGTATTTCAAAAGTGGGAGGTTCTTAAAGGCATCTGGATCTATGTAATACAAGTTTCTAAGATTGCGAATTTCACTGTAAAAAAGAAGGAACATTGAGAATTAATATTAAATTACTTATCACAACAGAATTCAACAATGTTAAAATGAAATTTTAGGGTTATTATTGCATTTAATTCTTGCAATAAATACATGATACTGGCCAGCACTAGCTCAAGAGCAGAGCAATCTTACAATGGTGCATTATCATCTGGATAAATGCCATCCTGGGGACTGGCCTGTTGAAGCAAGGGGGTAAGAAGTACCTAAGATTTGATTATGGATCCTTTGTCTGCATGGGCCTAAAATCAAAACAAATACCCTGTGGTAATGGCTATTACTTTGAACATGGTGAGGGTTTTGTGTCTACAAAGTTGAGTAAAAAGAAGAAAAGTAAAATCTTCAGAATTTATATATAATAATCCTATTGAGTTACAACCATGTCTGCACCTTATCATTTTATGTGCTATTTTTCTGCTTACTATCTTCACGTGTCTGACAGTATTTTGTATTATTTTTTCCTGTCTCTTTTACGTGACTCATCGGGAGATGGCTCAGTCACTTAAATGAATTTAGTTCTGAGACTTGAAATGGACACACCATTCACTACATAGCCATGCCCAGCAGTATAGAGGATAGCATATCTCTCTGCTGTATGATGAGGCAAGACACAACATAAAATTCATTCCTTACAACTTCTGTCCACAGTTATGTCTTTAAATACTACTACGCACAAATGGCTTTTAAGTCTGCACATGTTGAAAACCAAGCCTGATCACAGCTATGGCCATGGTGGTGCTTTCTGTAGGTGTGTTGGTGAGGCTTCTGTCCCTCCAGCCACCACCATCATTGCCTGGAGTCATGACTTCCCCATTTTTCTGAAATGTTTGTCTCCTCCCTTAATGCAATTTCCCTCAACCTTTCTTATTCCTCTATTTCCAGCAGATTTCTTTCTTTTCTGTCTATAACAACAGTCAGCAGTCTGGCTGCATCAATCAGACTGCCAAAATTCTCGGTATTGAGGTAGATTCAATAGACCTACCAATTTTAATCTTTTATTAAAAATGCCCTCCTCCATCACCTGCAGACTTTTCATTTCCTGGACTCTTTACTGTTTCCAGAAGGATATGGATGGTTTTGCATGTTTGCTTCTATTTTTTTACCTTAAATCAGCTCTGGACACTGGTCTAGTAACACTCCTGAAACAACTCTCAGCCTTTCTTAAGATAGAAACAATATAGAAAGCATGGTGCCAGGCTTCTTACTGATACTAGCAGTGGAGCAATGGGCCTGACGAAAACATTTCTGGCTACTTATAGAGAAATTTGATAAAGATGACAGATTTAGATGGCATGGTGGTGAAGGTTATATGGGTCATGTTCCAGCCTTAAGTCAGTCAAAGAAGTGCTGCTACTGGACAGAGACCCAATGGGCAGAAACCAGTAGTATTTAACTTAACATGTGCCAAGTAACCTATATAATATAAGAATCAGAAAAATGGGATTTAAGACTACCTCTGCCTCTGGAATTGTTTTAATAGGATAAAACCAACCCAGACCAGTTGTCTAAGGAATAGAAGCGGGAAAAGAGACAGAAGTTAGTAGATAAACCACTATGTAGACACTGTACAAAAACTTCAACTTCTCCATATATTGTTGTACTGACAAAACAGTTCTACTTCACCTTTCAAGTCATCAGTTTTCATTGTTTACTAAAACACTGCAGGGAAATGACAATTTACCTTTTACTTGAATGTTAAACCCATGTCATTAATAGCTGAAGTACTGCTACTGTAGTGCTGCATTCAACTATTCCTCACATCTGTTAGCTACTTTGAACTGTAGCTGTGTTTCTGTATTTAAAAGAAATTCTCTCAGTGTTTGTTTCTTGCTTCTCTCCAATTATTTTATTAGTTACGTAGCTATCACATTCCCAACAGTGGAATTAGCTTCATAAACATTAACTGACATATTTTTTCCATCACTGACTGTTTTCAAAATGTTGGACTTGTGAGCTTCCTGGCCTCCTACTCCTCTGTGGACCAAGCATATTCCAGGGAAAGAGAGTCTTCGGCTCAGCCTTTAGCCTGGAAATGGATAATGCATTGGAGTGTCATAGAGTCATCAGGTTTTGGCTTGTTGCTATTCATAGTATTCTGCATAAATTATTTGGATGAGAGTACTGGAAATAAGAATTCAAAATCAGCAGATGGTACTAAAATTAAAAAAACAAAATAATCTAATGAGATACAATTTTGATTTATTTAGTAATTGGGCCATGAGAGGACATTTGCTGATTAAAAAAGGCAAATGAAAAACTAATTAATCTGGGAATAAAATGTTTTAAACAGCCAGATGAGACACTTAGCACAGTACTGAGAGAAAATCTTAAATAATGTGAGTAAGGGGGTCAATATGATGCAACTAAACGCTGGGAAAAGGTTTATGTCCCTGCTGTTCAATTTCCTTGACCTGGTAATGTTGGGATTAAAAAGGAAATATGCTTTAATACATGCTGTATTTATACTTGCATTTTGCCCTGCACTTTGTATTACAGAGGTGTCTTAAAGCCCAGAAGGAAGAAAAGGGCCACTGTGGAGCAGACAGCCAGGCTTAGAAGTGTCTAGTCAAAATAGATGAGAGAGGTATAAAAATAAAAGGTGGCTTGACAAAAGTGAATGCTACACTTCAGAGAAAAATGAGGATGGAAATCAAATTTTCCCTACTCCTAGTCCAGTCAAATGTGCCCCCTGCATTTGACTGGCCTGAATATGTGGCCTCTTACTTTATCTGCATAAAAGCCAGGAAGATCTTATGTGCCCTGGATATACGTAGGTGACACCAAGACGACCACGACACACGGCTGAAGTGCAAAGAGTAGCTTTATTCCATCATCTCGCTGGCTGGAGGATTCAAAAAAAGCGAGCGGAGAGACAGAGACTGCCGGGCTTGTGTTAGCAGGGGCATCACACAGCGAGGTTCGAGTCCTGCCTTGCACATCAAGGGCGTGGAACACGTGCAAATCTTCACCAGGCTGTGTTTTACCGTCTCCGCCCTTCTTATCTCCTTTCCCTGCTTACAAAGAGGCCCCAGGCCTATAAGCGGAATGCTTTTAAGTCTTTCACAATTTTATGTTATCTTGTCAGAAAATTTCAGTTCTTTAGTAGACAATAAACAACTAAAGCAAACACAAATACATGAATTCTCTCACACTGTTTTCTAACATCTCCCCAGTGCAAGATTGGTCTCTGAATGAAAACAATTCTAATTCAATTTCTTTTTCTCTCTTCTTGCCAATCTTCTATTTTTTAACCCTATTCTTCCCACAGATCTTCAAATTCATTTCCATTCATGAACTGTGCTGCTATCCTTGTTTTAAACACTCAGACATCATTAGTCTTAGAGTATTGGAAGGAATTCCTCCTTAAAATCACAGATTTCAAGGATATCTATTGCTCCATTGATATTGGAGCCTATGAAGTTAAGCCTGTAAGGAGGAAAGATATTTGAATTGTTCTGATCTCATCAGTTAACAGGAAAAACTGCATTTCACAATTTCTTTTACAGTAATCAGTCATGAGTAATACACTAAAAGGCACATAAATGGTATATGATCCTAGTCTTCAAACTGAAATCAAAAGACTGTTGTGGTGTAAAGATTAATCTCATCCATAAAGATAGAAGAGCAAGTTGATTATAAGTAAATTCATTAGGCAGGGTTTGCACTTATTTATCTTTTATGAGTTGGTGAGTTGAAAAGATTGAAACTTGTGAACTCTAAGACAGCTATTAGTAGTTGTAGCTGCCTAAAATGCAGATAAAACCAAAAAGTGTACTTACAAATGCCTAGTAAGCTAGTTCCCAGATATCTAAGTGTCTATGGGAGCTGATTTTAAATTACTTTTGAAATGCAACTTCATCATACTTTACAAGTACAACTTAATCATGGCATACAGCAGTGTTACAATTCTGAGTCCTGCTGGGCGTTCAGTGCTTTTAAGGTATAAGAAAACCTGCAACAGTTAGTAGGCATTTTTGTGGACCATTGATGCAAAAAAAGCAAAAGGTACCCTAAACAAACATTTCACTTTGCGGTCCTAATTAAAATTACTTAGAGATGCGCATGAGAAAGAAGCATGCTGCTACTTACCCACAAGCTAAGAGAATTATTTGTGGAGTATTTACAAAAGTATTCAAAGTTACTTTACAAACTACTCAACTTCTATTCTGTTTTTGGAAGTACAGAAATCATTTAAAAACTGGCTTATTTGTGCTTTAAAGACAATCGATGTTTGAAATTTTAGTTCTGGCACTCAGACTAGGAATTGAAAATGTACTAGGCTCATGATCAAATCGCCACCTGACTGTCCAAGAACAGCAATTCGCTTTTCCTTTTTAATGAAAATATACAAAAAACTTTATCACATCAAGAATGAATGTACAGAGAAAGTCACTTGATGATATAAAGACATGTGTCAAGAGTTACAAATAACTATGAAGTTATGTTTAGTTGCAAAGATATAACTACTTAGTTTCAAATCCAAATGAATCTAGAATAAAAACTAATAGTAAGAACTATTCAAATAGTAGGCTAATTAATTAATTGAGACTTTTCAGAAAGGTTAACATGCTATTTAACATTCTATCTGAATTTAGTAACATTTAAAAAAACATGAACATTTACGTATTTAAATGGATTCTAAATTTCATTTACCAGACATGTTTTTCATACCTGTCTTGCAATATTGTCACATTCTTGAGTGTTTAAGCCCAGAAATCAGAAATTGCAAATCTGGCTTTAGAGTAGCAATATAATCATGTTATGCTGAGATACCTACAAAGACTAAGGATATCCAGGTCAGCAACTGTGAAATGTTTTAAATAAGCTTTTTAAAAAATTCTCTTGTAATAACCTAGGCCCCCTCTCTACTTTCTGAGACTTACTTTGTCTATAGCTGCCATAGCTTCTCTCACTTGTACATCTACTTCCATGTTTTATTCTCCCCCTGCAGCCAAACTATCCATGTTATTTCGTCTGCATGCACCTGTTTAAGCCTTTGCACCACTGGTACCAGAAAACTGCCTTAGGCTCCCAACAATCTATTCCCTACCTCCAGAGTGCAGATTTTAACAAGATTTTTGTGCACAGCACTTATCCCAGTGCTCTGAAATTCACTGCAGGTATACAGCATTCCCCCACAAATCTCTTCAGTCCTCCTCTCCAGTTGTTTCTCTCTTCCCCCTGCAGCGCTGTGTCCCATGGCCTGGCATCACAAGCTGTCCAAGACAAGCGCAGCCCTGGCCCAGAGGATGGTGGGGCTGCCCTGGCCCTTGGCTCATCTCACTGCAGAGCTGGAGAGTGGTCCCCCACCCTCTCTCCTAATGACGTCACATATATGAGGGCAAGCCACTTGAACCATAACCTTTGGCCGTGTTCCCAAATGCTGGGAGGGCTTTTTATGTGGTTGTATAAGAGGAGAATGCTTTATGAGTGAGGAGAAGAGAGTAGGGAGAGACCAGGGGAGGGTGAGCCAAGACACAGAGAATGGAGGAAAAGAAAGAGTGAATTTTTCTGAGTTTCTGTTCACAGGAATGCTTCCCTGAGAAACAGAGACCTAATTACAACAGGTTTTGATTTAGTGTAATGTTACAAAGCTTCAGCTCTACTAGTAAGGCAACTACACAGAGACGCTGATTGCTTATCAGACCCTTTCACAATTATGTTTACAAAAAGTAAATACTTTTGTAATTGTATGACACATTTCCGAATTCATAAACAGAAATACTTAAAAAAAGGTAAACACAAAAAGAGGAAACAAGAAAACATTGTGAGACAAATTTAACACAACTGGGGAGAAAAAAACCCCAGCAAATCTTGTTCCTTATTTACATCTTCATGGAGTGGAAATTTTGCCATTAATTACCAGCAAAATGAGATGTGGCTCATTAAAATACAGCAGGTGATCAGTATCCTTAGTTTGCAGAAGTTGCTCAGTACTCGAAAGGCATGGATACATAAAAATATGACCTATGCTTAAAAAGCTAAGGTCTGGAAGGAACAGAAAGTCAGGACAGAGGTACATGAACCGAATAAGGACCGAGAAAATGAGTTGGTGAAGATCAAGGCTGAAGTGCACTAACAAGCTTGGCAGACAGATCGTGATGAACACAGGATGGCTATTCACATAACACTTGGCTCAGCCAAAGCATTAGTTTCTCCCTTCCACAAACACTAAATTTTCTCCTAAGAAGTTCTTATGTCTAAAAAGAAATGTTTTGAAAATGTGTGTCTAAATTTCAGTTAGGGTAAAAAGATTATTTACATAAAGCTGCACTTTATGAAAATTCAAAGAAAAACAAGCTGTAAAAATAGAACTCCATGAAATTACTTTTTAAAACTGTTAATCTCAACCTCCTTTAAAATACTTTGTGATAATCTTAACTTAGTATTATTTTAGCAATAATACTTTAAAAATACTATGTAAATGGAGAACATTAAATTAATGCATGGCACAAGACACAAATTTATCCCTGTATAACCCTGTTGTTTAGAAAGTAAATAAAATTCAACAGTAATAAGTTTTAACAAATCAGGAGTTACAGAAACACTTCATAAAAATGATCAAATCTATAAATCGCTTTATTTCACAGCTTACATGCAACTGTCTAAGTTCCTAGATGCTTGGATATTCCCTGATTAAATCATACATGTGCCTTACTTCCAAACAGATTTTATAAACCTGATCAGCACTTTTTAGTGGTAGAGGTGTCCCTTCTTTGGGGGTTATCTGCAAAGGCTTGGGGTTTTCCTATAACTTTTATGAGCATATTTCTGTTGTCTCGTCCTGGGTAGAATTTTTGGCTCTTGTACAGGAAAAAAAAAAAAAGTATATCTTGTATATCTGTGTACAGTTTCTCTCTCAGTAGTGCCTTGCTAGAAATATAAGGGGCCCCACGTTACCATACCCTTGTAGAGTGGAGCAGGAAACATTCCCCCAGTGCCCGCCCCTGTGCCGGAGGTGACATGAGTGTGGGTGCCTGAGAACGCCGCTGACTCCTGCACAGACCTGCAGCTTCCCGGTCATGAACAACACATCCAGGCCTGGGGGCTGGAGAGGGTGTGGTAATGCAGTGATTTTGGAGCTTTCTGGAACATTTCATCTTTAATTTCTAATAAAGTGAACCACAAAAGAAGTACCACATGAAGAATTCGTAGTGCCTAGTGGCAGATGCTTTATTCATTGCTGATAAAATGTGCTGCCAGTAAAAGTTTCATTAAATGTTCATTTGTGTTAAACAAGAAATTCTAAAGACACAACAACTATGAAAGAGGAAGAGAGAACATGGACAAGACAGGCTTGGAAAAAACCATCTACAGAATGGGAATGGTATTATAACCCAAGGTAAGTACTGATATCACACCAAAGCCTTGCTGTGAAACTCTTCCAGGAGTACTATTGGAGCACATTGTTGGCCCGAAGTAGATCTCAGGATCCTGCACTCTGCTTCTAGATATGCCAGTCAGGTTCAGGTTCTCTTAGAGGAGTCACACTTTCCAGCATTAGTTTCTCTCTTTAACTTCATTAACAATAATTATATTTTTCTCCTGTAACTTTGTTAGTCTTTCTGTTTCACAATGTGTAAAGTAAAAGAAAAAAAAAATAGAAAATACATCAGTGTTAAGTGATCATCTAATTCAGTCTCTGAGTGAAGATTAAATAGATCTATGAAATTTGAGATCATACAGCCTTAAATACCTGCTGTGGTGGAGACAATGTCTCCAGGAAAACAATTCTAGTGTTTATTTATACCAACCATATGAATATATTTCCTCGAGTCTGATACGAATCTCGTCTAACCTACTTTAATATTATTATTACTTTTTCTTTTTCAAACATTAGTGTGAAAAGAGGTGGTAGCTTTCACCTCTTGCAACAACCTTAAAAAATCCATCTGCCTCTGGCATGTTTTCTTTCTGGACACAAAAAACCTTCCTCTCTGACAATGTTTTCTGGATCCGTGGTGACCAACAGTGCTCTCCCTCTGCAAACAAAAATCTCTGCAGTACGCCAAACTGTAACCCAGCTGAGCTTTACAATGGTGGCACAATTTCCAATCCCTCCTTTGGATCAGTCATGGAAACATGGAAGAGTACCAGATACAGGAGGGATCATATGGAGCTCTATTTAATACATTACATTCTCATTTTGATAGGGTCCTGATGAATGACAAGAATTCTCTGGATGCAGGTATCCTACCAGTCCTGTAACTGCCCTCAGTGCATCACTTGGTGAGGATTGCTCAGAACATGAGAACAAAAATGTGTAAAAACACTTCCCAGAAGCCTTTTTCCATATTATTCTTGTTCCATTTAATAACCATATAAACACTCTTCATTCTACTAGTGCACTTTCAGAATGATTACTTACTCTTCATGTCTCCAGCTATTGCCATTTTACTCCGTACTTTGATCCTTCTGATTTTATTTCTGATACTTATATTACTGTTTTATGCTTACCTGCAGTAAATTGACAGAAATAATTCTAAGCTGCCATTTTATTTCAACTTGACATCAAACTCATGATGCAAGTCCCACTAGTTTCTCACTACATTTACCTACCTATGGGAGGATACAGAAGAGCAAGGGAACCAAAAAGATGTATGGAAAACAAGCACAATAAAATAAGCTCAAAAAAGAGATCGACTCACTCCACATTATGGAGAAATGAAATGAGAAAAGGACTATTTAGCTACAAAGGAGACAGGAATGACAACTCAAACATCATCATGTATGTTATTTCCACACATCCCAAATTTATCTCATCACTGCGTTCATTTATTTAATTACAGTACTTACATGTGAGTGACTTTGCTTAAACTGTTGAAGGAATGGGCCTCCAGACTCTGAAGTGTTTCATCTATAGAGATGTAACTAAACACCAGCAAACAGAAAAATAAACAGGTCTCAGACACTGGGAAGCCATGGCTAGTGCCCATCATGCCACTTCATTTTTCAAATAATTATTTTTCTCATCCAGCTATGATGACACTGCCAGACACATGAGCAGTGTCTGAAGGACACACTTTTAGAATCCTTTAAAGGATTTTAATCTTGGCTGATGCTTTAGATACACACTATACTGCAGAATACAATAAAACCAAAACAACACAGCATTGCTAATAAGCAGCAAAAGCAGATATCAATATTTCACAGTTCAGCATCATATTTCTTCCCTTCTCCCCACTTAAGATCACCTTGGAGTTCTCTAAGGGGAACCTAAGCCTCAGGTAAACTGGCATATTTCTCTATACTAAAGAATTTAAAAAAGGAAGGAAAGAAACAAAGATGACCCCTGGGGCATCGCTGCAACAACCGTTGCAATCTCTCTGGAAAGAGACAAATCATCAGGGCAACCGAGACTTTGATACTGCTGAGTGAAACGTGCTATAACACGAACTTAGAGAGAAACTCTAGCCATACAATGAGTGTCATAAAAGATGTAAGGAGTAAGGTGGCTCAGGAAGAAAACCGGACAAGAAATACTTATTTGCACACAGTTCAGACTGAGTAGTGTTTGTACTGCTGGTGATCTGTGGAATGTGGTGAGAAAATAGCTCTACAGTCTCTCCACCATCATTAGGAGAATTATAATACTGCAACTACTATCAAAGACTTTGAAGTATGAATAAAGTTGCAATACAACTAACTAGAGCTGATTATCAGTGTAACTGACCTATTGCTTTTTAGTTTAAATTATGATTCTGTCTTTCAAAATACCTCTTAGTTTTAACATTTATTAATACTGGAATAGCATTTAAGTGATCTATTGCTGTATTTTATTTACTTTTCTAGTAATATTTTATATCATATTTTGAAATGGTATATATTTCTTAAAAATAATTAATTCCTTAGATTTTTTATAATTATGGGTAAAATATTTAGGTACTACATTTTGATACTCTTGATCAAAATTGATTAATGCAGTTTTTAATATTTTGCATGGTTACATAAACCCTGAGCAACTTGATAATTATTTTAAATGCACAAAATTAAATTGAATAGATGAGTCATAGACATCTATTTTAGATGTCAAAATAAAAAAAAAAAAACCATAATAAAGAGATTATATCACATGCCTTTCCTCCTTCTTAATCAGTAGACCTGCAAAGACCTAGAGTTATATAAGTTTAAAAATATCTAACTGTTATTTTACATTAATTGTACTTGGGTTGTGTTCCTTAAACAAAACGGAGAAGAGTTGTAATATTCCGTTTTTCCCAATGATAGTATAAGTAGAAGTAATAGTAAAAAATAAATTAAAATATGATCATTTAAGCCAGGAAGACTTTCTAATACGATAAATTTTAAATCAGATTTCTAATTTTTGTGTAAATTTTAAGAAACAAAAATCTTTATTTCTGTCAATGTTTGTTAAAAAAAATATTCAGGATGCTTTAAAAAGTCGGACTGAAAACTTTGTGACCAGTGCATGCCTTAAAAACCAGCAGATGACTAATAGCACTAACTGAGTGGGAATTTATGTCCTTTCCAGACTGGACCTAAAAGCACATTACCTGAATTAATTTTAACTCATCAAGCATGAAATCAATTTCGTATTGTCACTTCGGAGATGTATTCAACTGTCTTTGAAAAGATAACAGAAAAGTAACAAGTAGAGGTTGCATGACTATTGGATTCTCTTTCTGGAGTAATATTCCTTTTCCAAAGCTGTTTGCCTCTTCCAAAATGAAGGAAGAAAACAAAAGAGTATAATAAAGAAAATATGTCCAATCTGTACCTCTGTAACTGAGTGTTGCAGAATTAGATATTTATGTGAAATGCTTCAATTTTGCTTTCCTGTAGTTAATAATGTCTGTTACCCAGGAAATTGGAGTTTCAGTCTTAAAAGAAAATGGATTATTCCACTTTAACAGATACTACATTTTAATGTGCCAAAAGATAGGTTGTATTAATGACATATTATTAAAAAATTTTTTCTTTATGTAGCAACAGATATATATAAATCAGTTTGACAGAAAATCAAATTTAAAACAGATAATGAACCAAGATTGTATCCTCCTGCAAAAGCTAGGAAGTAGGAAAGCACTTTTTGCATGCTCCATGATCAAAATGAGTCACGTCAGGCAAGCAGGTGCTTTTCTCCCATGCATGAGAAGAGTCAGAGAAGATGATTCCTCCTCCCCTCTCTCACCCCTACAACCATTATGTGCTTTCCCACCACACTTCATGACACATTTTTGCTATCTGCTGTCTGGCTTGTACCCATTGGAGGTATAGTTTTATATCTTACAGCTGTGGGACACAGTGGGAAGGAAATGGCGTATTTTCTTCATGTGTTGACCGTCGCTCTTCTACTTTACAAGCATATGCATTTGTTTAAATTAATGAAACTATACCATCATTGATGACAGGGAAATGTGTAGCTTTATTTGCTTTAGTGTCATCTAGAGAAACACCCAAACCCCACACAGGCACAACCAAAATCTCCTCTGAGACTGGAATGTCAAACAGAACATATTAACAGTGCGTAAACGTTTACTTCAAAGTGTTCAGAGTGCCTCAAGAATCTTTGGGGTTTGCCTAATGAACAGATAACAGAACACATTAAATGTAAGAAATAAAAATCATAACAATCATAACTGGAAGGAGTTGCTTCAGAAAAAGGAAAGCTTTTTTGAATTGCCATTTTGAAGGCAAGCTACAATTCAGCACCTCCTCTCCCTACCAGCTCTGTTTAATTTGCAGGATTTCAAAATGCCTTCAACACTCAGCATGAATGCAGGGATAGCTTAAACACCAAAAGCACAATTTCAGAGGAAGTCTGTTTGCGGATAACACTTTAATAACCACTGCCCACTCAGAAGAAGCCTGAGAGCACAGGATAAGATCAACACTTGGCAGCAGCCACAAGGCCCTCTTCCCAGCCCTTATTGTTTTCCTTCTCCCTCTCTCCACCTTTCTTTGCTTTTTTTCCAACCTCAGCACCCCCTGTATTGCTGCCCACCAGCTGCCCCTGTTGTCCTCTGCTGCTGATGGAGAGCAGCTTGGTGACACGTGGGGCACTTCAGGAGAGGACAACCAGGAGCAGGTAAGGCAATGGAAACTGAGCTGAGGCTGTGCTGTATCAGCTGGCACTGGGGAGCACGGGAGGTGCAGATACATGCTGGGTGTGGGGAGCTGAGTGGTGGCACTGGCTGTGGGCCAGCACTGTGCTCAGGGTGGGAAAGGCACTGTGTTGCACTGGAAAGTGGAGCACAGGAATCGTGCTTTACATGGGGCTGCTGGCAGAGAGCACTCTGGGATGCTCCTTTGTGTGGAGAAGCTGTAGAGAAAATACTCCATGGAGCTACAGACTAGGTGTTTGTGAGGTACTCATGAATGTGACCCCAAAGCATCACCCTAAGCCCAGGAAAAATGTTCCTTATCCTTGACCTTAAAAATACTGAATGTTCAATATGTCCCTAAGTCAGCAGAAAACACCAGGTGAAGCCCTTTTACGAAGACTTAGTGTATTTGCATGATTAATAGTGGAAACTAGAAATTTCTCTTGCATTTAAATATCATAGAAAACTTTTTTTTAATTCGGTGATGCCTTTCTAACAGCAATTAGATTTGCAATTAAGCATGTAATTAAAATGTTTTTTCTTTCATTCATGTGGAAAAGCAGCACGGGGAGAAAATTCTCTACTTCTGGCTATCAAGACTACATAGACATGAATTCATTTAAGAGAAAATGTAGCTCTAAAATTTTCATTTAAACAAGGTTCATAAAGAGGACAACCAAATTTTCTATTCAGTACAGATAAAAAAATCTGTGTTTATTTGTGGAAATCTTATAGCAGAAACCATACAGCAAAATGAACTGCTGTATTTGGAACAGTAAACACAGTATATATTCCCCTGTTGAAATTCAGAACATTTTCTAGATGAATTTGCAAAACCAGGAATGATCGGGTAATTTTCATTGCACAGTTTTCATTGCACAGAAATTATGGGCTGGGAGAGGCAAATGGGACATGTGGTATATTAGAGGCCAAGACATACACATAAGAGTTGTAGTTAAAATACAGGCACTGATTCCTTAACCTGAAGTTTATATCAAGAAGGTGAGAGTTCATGTTTTGTGGTTGTAGTAATTCTGTAAGAAATATCCAGATGGGCATTGACGCTATTCAAATTTAAACGGCCAGTTGGAGTTTTTGGAGCCAAAGAAGAGCTGACGCCCTTTTATATTGAATCAAACTCTGTTCTAAACTAAGTTTATCCTTTCTATATATGATACTATAGATCATGTCCCTCTCCAAAAAACCCCCAAACAATACACCATCTATCTGATTAAACTGAGATGGTAAATGAGGCTGCAGATATCCAAGAACAATTACTTATAAGAATTTTAGAAAGTCTTTACTTCAATATAGCTGAATGAAACTATAAAAAATAATAGGCAGACCATGTCCCCCCAAAGTCCTTTTTCATGAATTTTCAGATGGTAATCCTCAGCTATTCAGTAAAAGCTCATATAGAATTGACACTTGCGAGGAACATCAAGGGCAACAAGAAGAATTTGAATTGCTACATTAGTAACAAAAAGCTGAACAAGAAAAAAGTGGGCCTATTGCTGAATGAGGTGGCTTGTTTATTTAGGAGTGGCAACAGAAAAAGCCGAGCGCCAGGCTGACAAAGCCCTAAGCACTCTGATGGGATCGTATGAGCAGATTATGGACTAGAGGCCTCCCAAGGTCCCTTCTAAATTACATGGCTCAGATTCTAAAGAGTGGATTGTGAGGTGGCAGAGAAATTCACTGCATCAAACAATCATGCACAAGATCAGAGATTATGGGCCAGCGACAAAGAACAGCAAATGCGGGACAAATTTTTGTCAAGACCGCTGACATCAACGAGCCATACAGACATCAACAAGCAGTACAGTGCAAGGGCAGCTGTTGAGGAATCCATTCAGCTCAGGTAGCCCAGTTTGCAGCTGCAGTGGGAGCTGCAGGTTGAGCTCTGGGTGGTGGGAGCCCAAAGCAAGGGGCCAAGAACTGGTGCTGACCCTCTACATAACAAAGGCGGTGGGGACCTGTGGCCCGGCCAGGTGACCGGACACTCAGAGACACAGCCGGAGCCAAGGACCACAGACGTTGGGGCACTTAAATTGTGAGGGCGTAAAAGCCCAGAGATTCTGTTTTCTCGGGGTCCCTCCTCGGCAGTACCAAACTCGGGCTTTTGTTATTTAGTTATTGAATCAAGATTAAACTGTTGAAAGATCTGGACATCTGACATTCTGCTATGGGAAATGTGGGGTCGAGCTGGTAATGGTGTGAATGTGACTGCCAGAGTGGCTCCTGGATGGTCGGACAGGCAAGTTTCCTTAACATAGCCACCTTCAATGGGACAAACATTGATATGAGGCAAATAGGTAGAGGCTGCTGGTTCTGCTTTTGTGGACTCTATCCATGCATATGTTTGCACACAAAGGAAGTGACACAATGGAAGTCTCTCTCACATCACACAAATATTAATATTTTGGTGAAAGTCCATCTCTAGTCTAGAAATGCCCCTGGTCTCCAATGAGATGTGCTACAAACCATGCTGGCAGCTGGAAACAAATTTTTAGCCAGGATCAGCAATTGAATATGTTAATTTGTTATGAGCGAAATGATTTCCTGTAATTTGCAGACTAAACAAAAAGTTTTACAGCTTCATTTATCACATCAACTTCGATAAAGGAGGAGTGGTCTTGTTCACAAATGCTTAGAATGACTTCCTATAGCTGGTTCAGGTTAGAAACAATAGGATTACTACCTGCGGTTCTAAAATGTAAGTGGTGAGGTAGCAAAGGTACAAGAATATTTTCATTTCATAAGTTTTTATACACAAAGACTGAATTTTTGAGGACAGTAATTTCTAATAAAAATGTAAAAGAATAGTATCAGAAATGGAACAGAACTTACATCCTAGAGATGTTGGGGAGATTGGAAAAAGCCTCTCTTGGAATTGTTCTTAGATGAGTCTCCATAAACCTCCTAGAGAAATAAAAGTTTGGTAGTTAATATCCTTTGGTAAGTACAATTTAACATTAAAAAGTCCTACACAGCTTCAGCTCTACTCCAATATCTTTTGTTCTTATCTTGCCTTTTCCCAGTGCTGCCATCTTTGCTTCATCTCTATTCCTGTTTCATTATGTGGCTTGCTCTGTTTGGTGTGCTCCATCAATCTAAATTACAGCTTTCTGCATCATCTGTCCCAAGAACTCAGCAGTCAGTGGTGATGATGAACCTCCCAAGGTGCAGAACATGACCAGCAAAATATTGAAGTAAATTGAAGTAAATGAAGTATTAAGAGAATAAGCATTATTTTCATCATTTCAGGCTCCACAAAGATATCCTATCCCTCATTCAGAGCAAGAAATTCAGGTATATCAGCCAAAATTTAATTGGAGCAATTGCATACTATCTCCATAGAATTTTCCCTTTTCTTTGTAATAAATACTACATTCTTCTTCTCCAGACCTCTGATGGGGTGTGGCATGTACCTTACTCATCTGCAGGAGATTTCAAAAAAACCCACAATATTTAACGTTTTTTTAAATTTACTTATCAACAGCCAAGCTCTTAACAGAATGAATCTCCAGCAGACTCACTCCTCTAAACAAGAAAGGAGGAAATGCTTCGGAAAATCAGCCTATTGGCTGTTTTCCAATAGAGTTTGGGAATACACTTACAGAATTTCTACTATTTCAATGAATAGTCTGAAGAATAATCAAGAACAAATGACAAACTTTTCCCCTAGTTGCTGTTTAACAACAGTTAAAGAGAAAAGAAATAAACAAATTAGGATGATTTCCTGATTCTGTTTAGTTTCTGATTACTATAATTATATTTGATTTACATAGACAAATGTATTATCATCTTGATATGATCATTATCAAGCTTCTGGAACTTGCATACAAGAAATATGTAGAAAACTGTAGAAATATGTAGAAAACTGTAGAAATAGAGTTTTAGATTAACAATATCTGTAGAAATTCGAGAAGTTTTATCTTGAATAAAAGTATAAATTAAGAGAATTTACACTCCTGTAATCCCAAGGGAAGAATCTACTTCACAAGTGTACCTTCTCTACTGCATATGCTTGTTGCAAGAAGGAGTAAAGACTTCTACTTTTCCAACAGTGGGTTGATGTTTCTCCTGACCTCAATACACCTGGCTCCAAACAAGCCCCTGACTGGTGGAATGTCAATTGGTCCAGAGGTTATTGCTTATTCCCCTGTACCCATAGCATCGTGACACCCATACCAGTGCTCTCCCATCTTTCTACCTCCTCCATTTCACACTACTACTTCCTTCCATTGTCATAATCCTAGACAAAATATCTGTAGAAAACCTCTGTATAGTCCAGAACAGCCTGCTGGTTTTGCTGTTCTGTGTCAACATCTGTCTGTATTTCCAGGCCTTTAAGGAAGCTGACAGTGATGAGTGTGGAAGTTCTGGTTTCAGACAGATTTTAACAAGTCCTAAAGTAGAATAGTCAGTATGAGGGATCTTGATAGGCTGGAGAAACGGGCCAACTGGAACCTTACACAGTTCAACAAGTAGAAATTGCAAAGTTCTGCATGTGGGGAGGACTAACTCCAGGGTCCAACACTGTCGGGGGGAAAACAGATGAAAAGCAGCTTTGCAGAAAAGGACCTGGGGTCCTGGTGGATACCAAGTTGAACGCCAGTCAGCTATGTGCCTTTGCTGCAAGTAAATCTAATGGTAACCCAGGTGCATTAGGAGGAGAAAGCAGTCTTAAGGCTTCCACCTTAGACTGTTAGAACTCAAAAGCCAAGAAAAACATAGTTTAAGACACTTTGGACTATCCAAGCTCACTTCTAATCTCTCTTATACCCCTCTAGTCCTCTGTTCACCTAAAAAATACTGATTCATACATTGTTACTTTCCATCCCCAATCATTACATTACTTAACTGATCACTTACAAATCATTCTATTTTCTAGAAATGGAAGAATTTAAACATCATCCTAGCCCTCTTCTCGACCTCCTGCTCTTATGTCAGACAATCATCTCACTCCACGAATGAATGGAGTCAGATCCATCATTCATGAGCTACATTAAATGAGCTCCCATTAATCTTGAAATCTCACATTAATCTTGAAATTTACACATCCTGCCAGATAAGCCTGGAAATTCTGGATAAATAAGGAAGCAAAAAGCACCTAGTAGGCCATGCCAGTGTTGAGAGGGCATTATCTTTTAACAGGATCTGGAGGCAAATATGTGAAAAATCCATGTGAAACCAGTATTTTCCTCAAACATTAATTGTTTCAAATTTTCTATATTCAGAAATATATAAATATATGTCTAACCTTATAGACATTATTTTAACATCCACAGCAGTATCAGTAATATCACTTCAGTAAGATATATTAGGAAAGTAAATATATATTTTATGTAGTTGTCTCTTCATTTTAAAAGAATTTTTAAATGCACATCTACAAAACACAATAAGTAAATACAGATCACCCAAATAATTTCAGACTGAAATTACATGATTTATAATTTGAATCATGTCAACAAAAGCTATATGTATTTTAATGAACTATTATCCACCAATATAGGGGGGGGGAATTTTACCATATGTCAATAGGAAACAGAGTTTGTAAATTTGAACAAAGTAAAAAATTTTACATCCTAATTTCATTTTTCTGAGAAAATTATAACAAGGAATGATCTTCCAGCTTTTATATAGGAGAAATAAACATGACAGCAAAGCAATGGCTAGGTAAACAGCTATTGACACATTTGTTTCCAGGTTTTTATATCCAATTAAATCCAACACAAAAATATTTTTAAAAAATTATTCTGAAATACATGCATTTTAGTCTTTCAGTGGTGCAAAAAAAGCTATGAAAAGGCATTTCACACAGTGAAATTCATGCTGAGCTTACCAGAAGGTGATTACCACCTAGTGTCCAATGCCGGTATTACCAATGCGGTAGGAATGAGGGAAAGATTCACACAGCAAAGGAACTCTGAAAGTAGGGAATCACTTCTGAATATGCAAGAAGACTATATAGCTGCTTTCCTACAATTCACTAGCAGTCCAACATAATAGCATAAAGTATCCCTCAAAACTGGCCCAGCTCTAAGAAATTAAAGAAATAACCGATGCTTTCAAAATGAAAGTGTACAGGTCAGTGTTTGGGACAATTAGGTACTGAAAGTAAGTTCTTATGGCTAATGTATCCTCTTCCTACAAACTGAGGTACATATGGACACTGTCAGACTGACAGGCAAGAAATCATAATTTATAGCAAACAGAAAACACCAATCCACAATGTCGGAGCTTATCCTTCCTCAATTTCCACTGCTTCTGACTGGATTTGAGTAAAAAAAGATGACTTTACAGGTAGGAATGATCCCATCCTCAGTCAGTTTTCAGACGACACCAAGCTGAGCAGGAATGTTGATCTTCTGGAAGTTAGCAAGGCTCTATAGAGGGTCCTGTACAGGCCGGATTGATGGGCTGAGGCCAGTTGTATGAGGTTCAACAAAGCAAATGCCAGGTCCTTCACTTGGATCAAAACAACTCCATACACTACTCCAGGCTGGGAGAAGAGTGGCTGAAAAGTGGCCCAGTGGAAAAGGACCTGGGGGTGCTGGTCAACAGCAGCTGAACATGAACCAGAGCATGCCCAGGTGGCCAAGAAGGCCAGTGGGGTCCTGGCTTGTGTTAGAAATAGTGTGGCTAGCAGGACCAGGGAAGGAATCATCCTCCTGTACTTCTCTGGAAACCAGTCCATACCTTTGGTCATCCTTCCTGCTTTCTTTGTATTTCTTCCATTTCTAAGTAATTCTACTCCAAGTAGCAATACCAGTGGTCTACAAAGTATTCAAGGTACAAACAAACCCTAAATTTGTAGAGTGGCAAAAGTATGTTATCTGTTCCTCTCCCAGTATTTTCTAATATTAGATTTAGGTTTTGGCTTTATGATTATTAGTTTCGTGTGGGTTTTTTGCTGGCTTTTTTGACTCCTCCTAAACACTGCATTCAGTGAACTAATGTCAAGATCTAACATAACGTCAAGATCTAACATAACATCAAGATCTCCTCTTGACGAAATTATGATCTCAGAACCTGTCATTTTCAGTATATGTATCTTTATGTCGTTCTCACACTGAATCTTTTCCTCTATAAACACCAGCCTTTATTTACCATTTTGTTTCGCAGCCACTACATCCTGTAAGAGCCTTCTGAAATTCTTTATAGTCAGCTCTTAGCTCTACTACCTTAATGACTTCCTAGCATGAGTAAACTTTGTTACTTTACTCTTCATCCCCTTTTTGCAGGTCATTTATAAGTGTATATTAAATATCCTAAGGTCTTACCCCGATCCCTGTTGAACTAAATTTATTCTTCTCCTTTGTTTCCTATTTTTAATAAATAATATTTTTGGAGAGTCTTTATCCAGTTTGTCTCAAGCTTGGAAATGAACCAGACTTTTTATTTTCTTTTCCCATAACAAAGAACTAAATTTTCCCCATATATAGAAGTGTCTCCCTGAGGAGGAGGTAACTGCGTTAACTTATATTTAATACACAAGATTCTTACATAAACATTTGTATTGGGTAGAAAATAACAGTGAAAGCTATTTCTCAAGGAAGATCTAAGTAAAGATACAAACAAACATATACAGAATGTGTTCTCTTTGATCAGCCTTAAAGCTTAGATTTATTTACTTGTGTATTAACAGCCTTATCACAATACTGCAGTGCCGTGTCTGCTATCTTTGGCAGTTTCTCTAAAATTCTAAATCTTAGAGTGCTGTACAGTCTGAAATACCAGCTGGTACACCATTGCTTTGGTTACTCTTTAAAGAAATGTCATGGCTGCTGACCAGATTTCTGTATCAGCATTTATTAGTTTCCCTCATCCTTCACTGTGGATTTCACACAATCTAACAGACAGAAAAAAAGCCTTTGAAAGGCAGCCACTGGATTTTTGGTACTGATCTGGAAGCTTTCAAAAGAGGCTACATATTGGATGTCCATTTGCATACCAGATACAATTCTCATAGTTGCCTGTATTTAACTTGCACTGTCATCACCACAAGTCAATTCCAGATCATTCCTTACATTCCTCATATAAGAAAAAAATCAAGAAACTTACATTCATTATTTCATTCATTGTTTATATATCTGTTCCTCATGGACCAAAACCCTGTAGCTGTGGGCATTGCAGGAGGACAGGACATAGATAGTTCTTGCCTCCAAATGTAATGAAGGACTGCAGATAGATATAGGCAAACACGAGCATCTGTAAGGCAGTAGAAAGCTATACATTTACATATATAATATACACCCATTTCCAGAACAGGGCTGCTTTCTTTTCCTTAAGCCAGAGATCCGCCATTGTTGTAATTTATAAATGAAAGTTATTCAAGCAAAGTGAATACGAAACCAGAATTACTGTTTGTGGGTGTTTTCAGTAGAAATTCAAGCACTCTTGAAGTGACTTCCTGGGTAATTTGTGTGCCTTTCATATACAAAAAATTAGGTTTCAGGGATCTTTCTGAAATTTAAAGTTTCTCTGAGACTGTTTCTATAAAGGCCTCTGAGGCTTTTAAAGCCTCTTTACTCTCTGTCACATATGACCTCAGAATTTCTTTGTTTCACAAAACCAGATGTTGCTCTTTTTGCTCAAAAGAAATAGCAGGAAATTTCATTTAAATTTTAAACGTAAAAATACTATTAACTAAAGCATGCTGTTCTATAATCCCTTCTCAGCTAGTCATATTCCAATCAAATTCCTTCCTTATTCCCAAATAAACATAAAATTTTCTTTAAAGGGACATGGTTCAAGTGGTCTGTAGTGTAAATAGGACCTGCTGAAACATTTTCAGTCTGGGAAAATGGCCTCTATAGTGCCACAACTGTGTAATCCATATGTCTGACTCATGCAAAAATCAAGAAAATGAACCAGAAAAAAAAAAAAAGAAAAAAAGTAATAATATGCAAATATGAAAAAAGAAAGGTTAAGAAGAAAAAGATGACATCATTTTGGTGGAAAGGGTAAAGATTCTCCTCTTTTTTTCCTAACAGTCAGAAAAAAAAAGATAATGCTGTTGCTTAGATTTTGCAATGAGTATAGATACATATTTTCAGAATTATATTAGAAGCAAACCTTTTCTTTTCAGATACACGAATTTCAAAATTGCCACGAGGACTGGCTAAGGCTCAGCTGAATGCATGTGGGTCATGGTCAGACCTGACAGAACATTGTAATAGAGATAGTTCCTGAGAAAGTCAGATAATTTTTCCTTTGGAACTTAATTTACCCATCAAAAGGAATAGAATTAATTTTCTAATAGCTATGTTAAGATCTAGACTTTCATTTTTTTAACCTCTGTTCACTCTCCTGTGACAGAGGTTTCCCTTTTCCTAACTTGCATCAATCCTTGTGGAGGAAGGAAGAGGAATTTTACCTCTCAGAGAGGTTCTGCAGGAAAATTGCATTTCATATATTCCTAGCTTATATTACCATTTGTGGAAACTCAATATTTAAATGGATAAGGGGAAAACTGCCGTTTTTTACCATTGAGTCTTTTAAACCATTTGGGTGGGTGTTTCTTTTCTGACTAATGGGTCTTAGTTCCAAGCACCTTACTTTGGTAGTTACTGGGGGACAAGTGTGTGTACTGAACCTTTGGAGTGCCCTGGAGCATAAAAATCTAAACATTTTCTTACTGGGTCATAGAGAAAGCTTCATCTCACCCAAGATCCTGTCCTGAACATTGACCAAAAGCAGTTGCCCAGGGCACAGGATACAAATAATCTCATATACAGGGATCATATCAGAAGAGCCAAAGCTCTGCTGGAGTTGAAATTGCAAGGTATGTGTAGGGTAACAAGAGGGACTTCTGTAAGTGCGTGGTAAAAGGAAAACAAAGAAACTGCGGGCCCACTGCTCAGGGGCACAGGGGATTTAGTGACAAAGGACATGCAAAAGGCCCGAGTGCCTTCTTGGTATGGTTTAACCCCAGCTGGCAATTAAGCCCTGCACACTGCTCACTCACTCCCCTCAAGGTAAGATGGGGGAGAGAATCAGAAGAGTAAAAGTGAGAAAACTTGGGGGTTAAAATGAGGATGGTAGCTATGCTCACTGTGTCCCCTCCCAGTTCCTTGTGAACCCCCAGCCTCGGGTAGTGTGAGAAGCAGAAAAGGCTGTGACTCTCTAAGCACTGCCCAACAATAACTAATACCTCTGTGAATTACCAACTCTTTTTCCAGCATAAATCCAAAACATAGCACCATACTTGGTACTACGAAGAAAATTAACTCTATTCCAACCAAAATCAGGCCACTTTTTTGTAGCATTTTTTTTCATTTGCTCCCAGGCCTCTTAAGTCCTTTGCCCAGCAGCACAGCCTGAGGAAATGGGGCATTACCTGCAGTAGAGGATAGACTAAAGAAGCACTGAAGTGTACTGGACATGCAGCAATCTGTGGGACCAGATGGGTTGCACCTAAGGGCAGTGGGGGACCCAGCTGATACCATTCTGAGGCTACCCCACCATCTTTGAAAGATCATGGTGATCAAGGGAGGTTATGCCTGAAAAAGAAAAGCAGCATGCATATCTTCTAGTGAGGCAAAAAGGAAGATCTGAGGAAACAAGGGCTAGTGACTGCTATGTAGTTATTTTTTGTATGCAAGTAATTTTATACATTTGAATGTCCTTTTGCAGGTGCTATGTACACAATCAGAGGCAAAACAAATTCCTTTATTTTCATCTATATTTCTATCTTAATAATTCCTAATGTTCAGTTTGACTTATTGACCTCTGCTGAGCAGCTGGCAGCAATTATAGGCACTTAGTGGTTCTCTGATTAAACGCAATGGTAGCCAGCAATTACAGCCTGTTCTTACTCTCTTTCCCTGTAGGAAGTGAACCTCTTCAGACTGCTCTTTTCTGAAATTTCATGGTTCTGTTCGAACTTTCTTTGCAGCCATTTATAGACTTTTACCTCAATATTTCAGAAACACAGCTCTTCTCTACTGTAGAGTACATTTTATTGCAGTCCATAATAAAAGTTTAAAGTTCAGGGTAAAAAAAGTTACAGTACCGGTTTTAGGTCAAAATCAAAATTTAGTTCAAAAGTAATGAAATAGATATGTCAGTGATCACAATAAAAGGAAATATATGAAGCTGTAGTGTTTTAATATGGCAATCGGGTAAAGTGCCAGGTGACTGGAAAGGGGAAAGCATTGCACCCATCTTTTAAAAGGGTAGAAAGGTGTTGCTTTTTCTTGGTCTTAAAATAAAGAACTAAACACAGTTAGGTGGAAAAAAGGGTTTTACCTCGGTATTTTTTGAAGGATCCTTGTTGCAGCACTCTGTCTTGGTGGAATGCACCAAAAAGCACTCCCAAAGTTTATGTACACACCTCCCAGAAAAGCACATACAATTATAGGCTTTACAAATTAGCATATCTATCAAAGATTCCCCAACGAGAAGCTCATGTGAGCCCTCCGTCTCGAGGACTCTTCTCCCTTCATGGGCCTATCTTAGTTTACAGAATGTATTTTGGAGAGGACTTTGGTGTCTGGGGCATTCTGACCCCTAACTGCAAGGCTTCCAGGATGTTTGGTCTCTTGGTTTAACAAAGGCTAGGTTATTCAACTTAAGGAATTATAAGTATGTGGGCTAAAAAGCATTAGGAATACATAAAATTATATAAAAGAGTATATGAAAGGGCGATAAAAGAAAAGGCAAAACATCATCACGGCATCAAAGGAGGACTGTGGCAACTACTGACCTGTCAATCTCATCTCTGTTCCTGGGAAGATCCTCCCGGAACCTATGCTAAGGTACATGGAGGACAGGGAAGTGATTCAGGACAGCCAGCACAGCTTCACAAAGGGCAAGTCCTGTCTGACCAACCGAGTGGCCTTCTCTGATGGAGTGACTACACCACGGGACAGTGGAAGTGCTACAGATGTCATTTATCTGGCCTTCTGTAAAGTGTTTGACAGAGTGCCCCACAGCATCCTTTTTCTAAATTGGAGAGAGATGGATTTGATGGGTGGAATGTTAGATAGATAAGAAATTGGCTGAATGGTCACATTCAGAGGGTTGTGGTCAATGGCTCAATGTCCAAATGGAGAACAGTGAAAAGTGTTGTGCTCAGTAGTGGGCAAATACACAAGTCTTGTGCCCAGCAGAGAATAATATCTTCATCAATTACATAAACAATTGGGTCGAGTGAACTTTCAGCCAATTTGTTGGTGACACAAAGCTTAAGTGGTGCACACACCTGAAGGATGGGATGTCATCCAGAGGGACCTGGACAAGCTCAGGAAATACGCCCATGGAAATCCCAGGTGGTTCAACATGACCAAATGCAAGGTGCTGTACCTGGGTTGGGGCAACCCCTGGTATCAACACAGGCTGGGGAGGAACAGATCGAGAGCAGCCCTGCTGAGAGGGACTCGAATGTGTTGGTTGATGAGAGGCTGGACACGACCCAGCAATGTACGCTCACAGCCCAGAGAGCCAACATGTCCTGGGCTGCATCCAGAGCAGTGTGAGCAACAGCAGGAGGGAGGGGATTCTGCTTCTCTCCTTCAATCAGGTGAGACCCCACCTGGAGTTCTGCACCCAGCTCTGGAGCACCAAGCACAGGAAAGATATGGACCTGCTGGTGCAGGTTCAGTGGAGGGCCACGAAGATGATCAGAGAGCTGGAACACGTCTTTTTGAGGAAAGGCTGAGAAAGCTGGGCTTTTTCAGCCTGCCGAAGAGAAGGCTCCAGAGAGACTTTACTGCAGCCTTCCAGTACTTAAAGAGGGCTTCTAAAAAAGTTGGGGACACACTTTTTAGTAGGGCCCATTGCAAACAGGCAGGGAGTTATGGTTTTAAACTAAAAGATGATCAGTTCAGACTAGATGTGAAGAACACATTTTTGAAATGAACATGGTGAAACCCAGGCACAGATTGCTCATAAAGGTGGTAGATAAACCATCCCTGGAAGCATTCAAGGTCAGGCTGGGTGCTACTCTGACCAATCTGATCCAGTTGAAGAGGTGGTTGGACTAGATGATCTTCGAAGGTACATTTCAACACAAACTATTGTATGATTCTATGCTAAATTATATTAGGTTTCATTTCAACTACCTTTACTGGTTCTTCAGCCTCTATATTTATGTATCTATTTATTTGTGAGAAAAAAATAGCTCAAACTTTTCATGTTGTGTGATCCAACCTTTATTCATAAAGAGTGCCATTTAAAATACCTGTTTCTTCAGATCCAGATAGATCACACTCCCTGACTTGCGTTCAAGAGAGAACTAATCTTCTTTTAGTATGTGTCAGCAGCTCATTGCCTACATTGATGCTTAAATTGTAATATTTACTTAAGTTACTCTCTTTGTTTCAACTTGAGTCCATAGCATCGCACTCTGCAAAATCCTGAGTATCATTTCCCATTGACCTGGGTAAGGTATAAAGGCACAGGCTGGATTGCACAATCTTGAATAGAATAGAAACTGTTGACACAAAATGGCCTTTTGCAGATGGGTCACTTCTCATTTTTGAGTAAAACAAGCTACTTTTTCTACTCTCTAAATTTTGGCTACCACATAGTAGTTGCCTAAGTGTGGTTAACAAGCTGTTATGCTATTAACAGCTTCACAAAATATTTTGTTAATTTCTTTGAGACTCTTTAATGTGTGTTCTGTGAACAGAAGGATACGTAAGGGCTGAGTCCAGCAGAACACAAAAGCATGTTTAAAGTCGAGGTTTTGAGGAATTGAGACTGTATCTCATTTTCCTTATTCCTGTTTTGGAAGATTAGCATTTCACAGCAGTCTCTCTGAACTGCTTTAGGGAAGGTTCAGTCACACTTGGTGATGAAGGCAGATCATTTAGACATTTTAAAAACATTTCCTGAGACAGTCCTGTTTTCAAAATATAATCACCTTTTATTGACTGTTTTGAGGTTCTGTAAATCCATGTTAAGGAAAACATCGAACATTTACTGATTTTGCAAATACATAAACTGTATGAGTCAAATCATGAAAAGTTGCCCTCTTAACAGATATTAGCTATCTGCAAAAAAATCTGTAAATTAGTCCTTAGTAGTCACATGAATTTCTTTCTTTTTTCTTTTTTTTTTTTTTAAATTCAAGCTTTTTCTTTCCTTTTACATATATATCAATAAGCTCTGTTTCCCAATTCAAGAGAAGGCTGTTGTGTGCTTTTGAAGTGTAATGGGTTGGAAATTTTATGTCAAAAGAAAACACTGTAACAAAAACTGACTACAGCAGCAATTCAAGATTCAGTGTAGTGTAACACTTACAGAATCAGTCTGTCGAATCACTGTTGAAATCACTTCTGAAAAAAAGAGGTTTTTAACTCTGGTATAAACTACTCTTTTGCTAGTATGATGATCAAAGCTCTTCATCTTCTAGACAAGGAAATGCTACAAATGAATTTCTACTGCCTTATCACCAGTGTCTTCTGTAAAAATGTGTGATATTCTCATTGAGGTTAATCTCTTCACAGCATTTACAAAATAACTACTTGCAGTCCTGCTTTCCGTTGAGCAAGCTATGTGTGTAGTTCAAAAATGCTGAAGTAATGCTTGTTTCTACTAGGAATGGCAATGACTTTTTGATTTGTTCTTGTACGGTTCCCAGCACTTGATGGGTTTCTGTGCCACAACACAGGAAATTTAAATGTTCTTGTACATGTAAATGTATGGATGAAATGAAATGAAATGCTACTGATATAATGACTCATAAGGAATGAAAAAAAATATTGTATTCAATGTTTACAAGATATTATTTTGGTCTTTAGCAGTTTCTCTGTTCCCTTACTGTCACTCATTCCTGTTCTTCATCTGCTCACTTTGAGTTGGCCTCTGTGTGTACATTAAAGCAGTGCGCAGTCTGTAAATAACTGCAAGAACCCTCAGAACAGTGTTTCAACTTACCATTGTGATTATGAACAAACTCTTTCACTTTAACATTTCACTTTAACTGAGACAATAATACACACTAATTTTTTTACCTAATATATTCGACCTACTGCATGTCAAATGCAGGATTTTTGTATGTTAACAGCAGGATTATAGAAGCAATACCATGACTTTCTAAGCAAAATATGTAGGTAAATATAACAGCAAGCATCAGATTTGATATGAAAGTACAGTTTTATGTAAAATATAGTATTTAGGAAACATTTTTATGTTGCAGCATGTACATAGAATTACTTAAATCAGTACCTGAAAGACAATTGATAAAATGATTTCATGGATTTGGTAAATATAATGGTGTTTGGTAAAAAAAAGAAAAAAACAACCAAAACAACCCCAACTATTTTAAGACAGTTCAAATCTGGTTTTGTCTTCAGAAATAGTTAAATACTTTTGCAAATGAAAATAACTCAGTGTTTTTTGGAAAGTGAACTAATTGCAACTAAATCATTACTTCAATAAGTGTAGCCACTCTATATTACCTCCAGAATATACAGAATATATGGTTATTTGACTCCAGGCAGCTCTCCAGCCACTCTTCCCTCAGCCTGAATGGACTTTTTGTGACCCATGTCCAAATCCCGCTGCAGAGCTTTCCTACTCTTCAACAGATCAACATTCCCACTCAACCTGGTGTTGACTGCAAAACTGCTGAGGGTGCACTTGATTCCCTTGTTCAGATCATCGATAAAGATATTAAATGGGACTGTCCCCAACACTGAACTCTGGGGAACATTACTTGTGACCAGCTGCCAGCTGGATGTAACTCCATTCACCAGCACTCTCTCGGCCTGACCATCCCATCATTTGAGCATCACTGACCCAGCAAACATGACACTCTATCCGATCAGATCGACTCCTTCCTGATTTTCAGAGTCTTTCAAAGAAGACAGACCAACAAGCACTTAGTTCCCAAGGTATTCCCTAAAATATTTTTAAAAAGAATTATGCTACACTCTTGACCTTCCATCCCTTTGTCACCATGGCTGAATTAAACAGTAAGTTACATACTACACTAGGCAACGCAGCAATTTCTTGCCTTTGGAACTAACAGAAGTTAACACAAGGTTCAGGGAATTTAAATATTCTCAAATTTTTCAGTTTGTTTCAAACAAAATTCATACTGACACTGTAATTCGATAGTTTTTCAAGATGACCATTTGATATATTTTAAAGACTATACTGTTTTATTATGATACTACAAGTTTATCTTAAAAATATTTTTTTATTGTACTACTTCATGCTTCCAAACGTTTCCTTTTCTGGGCATGACTTCCATTTTCTGAGGATAACCTAATAGCTTCCTTCCACTGTCTAACCATGTCAGTGTTTCTCATGTTCTTTTAGACTCTCAGTACTTCAGCATTAAAATAGGGATAATAATTATGTGCTTATGCTGCAGGGTTGTTTGTGAAGATACATTTATGAGGCATATTTAATTCTGAAGCAATGAAGTCTAAAAAAAGAAAACTACTAGAATTACTTGAAATCATAATATCTCTGAATTTCAGACAATTCCTAAGACTAAAGTTTGGGGAAAATATTTTACATCAGTGTAATTTATTTTGCATGTAAATTAGAGACATCATTGTCTTCAGTACTACTTTTAGCTTCCGTGAACCAAAATGCTCTAAATTACTCATCAAGCAAATAAAAAATGCAGCTATTACAAGTAAAACTGTTTACTCCCTACATATTTTGTTCTCCTGTTCAAAAAAAACATTTGTAGCAGTAAGTATTTATGAATATTTGACATATCATTGCAACTTCTCAATATCACATTTCAAATGTGTAAAACATGTTGCACAGTTTCCACATGTCCTTTATTAAAAGCTAACAATAACCTGGGGAACTAAATAGACCAGCTGATTCACTACATCTTAGCCTGGTATCCACAAGCCCACCCTTGCCAGCACAGTAAACATGACACATTAGGGTTCCTTATCCCTGAAGGCTGAGCTACCTTGCATTAATCGAAAGGCAGTATCCTACCTACGGCAAATATATTGCAGCAGACGTAGAACTGTAGCTTAATACCAGATGTAAAGAGCATATTCTTGAAGACCATATTGGTTTTGTGTCTATTTATTTACCAGTTCTACTGTCCTTGCCTAACATCCTCTTGTTCAATTTCAATCAAATTTGATTATGTTGATGTGGAAATGGCACCTGGGTACAGGACAGAAACCTTAGTAACATGGGAAGGGAAGGGAAGGGAAGGGAGAGATTAAGTTATTTAAGTAAGTGAATGCAGGAGACGAAATGCACACTAAATGAGAAGCAAAACTTTATTAGTTTTATTGTCAAAAGAAAAATAATTAAAAGCTACTAAAAATAGATTTACAAAACGAAAAGCATTGAGAAGTGCATTGAAGTGATGCTGTGATAGCAATACCATCTGAATATGTCATCATAATGAGAGCAAGAAGGATATTACAATAACTCAAGCATTATGATGCAATTATATCTTTGGACAAATGTTCAGTGGGGTTTTGGTGGTCTGTATGCATAAGTAAATCTTTGCAGTCATTAACCCCATTTCCTAGTGGAACTGCTTGCACTGAAAGGCCAGGATCTACTCTGCCGTATTCCACCAAACACAGAGGAGGTTACAGCATCAACTGTTGCTCTGCTCCAGCACTTTGCTGGTGAAAGAGAAAAGCACTGCCAGCCAAGGGGCTGGGACAGAGATCTCCTCACTACCATGCAAGTATTGCCATTGTCATAGCATGGAGGACTGGAGGCAAGGATAGGCAAAGACAGAAGCAAATGAGGACCAGGCAGGGGTGAAGCAGCAAAAGACCAAGTCAGGGTGTCAGCTGTTCAGAGAGAGGAATAAAAAATATTATAGATGTGACAAAATTACTGATAATTCCATATTTTTAGTGCCAAATTTGCATACCACTTGGAACTGCTTTCCTGCCAAAGTATGGTATGTGCATATTATATAAGGATTATATAATCCTTAACTTCAGGCAAAAAGACAAGAATTACCTATAATATACAAAATATTTTTATTTCTACTGCTTTTGTTCATTTCCCAGAAGAGGAATTTAAAAAAAAAAACTTATTCTGAAAAAAGGACATCGCCAAGATCAATATCTGTGCATTCAGGCATTCTGGATAAGCACCTGCATTAATTATATTTGGATAAACACATTACAAACAGTTTAAAATAAACACACTTTTCTGGCTTAAGTTCATGTCACTTTTCTACTAAGAGGGTTAGAAATGAACATTTATTGGAATTTCTTATAAGCATTTCTTAAAAAAAGGTTTGCCCCATTCTCTTCAAGTAGGGTAGAGGAATGAGAACAGTCCTGATTGAATAATCAGAATGAAACTTTAATTGGAGTTTCAAGATCCTGTGCGCTGAAAAGAGCTCATCATCTCCAAAAGCTGGCAAAGTGCTCCTAGACTCACCAGTCCTACAAACTCTACAAAACTGAATAGCCACACAAAAAAGTTTTTACATTGGCAATCTTGAGGGTCACATGTTACCACCAAGAAGCAGAATTACTTTGCCTAAAGTAACAAACTTGCTGGATTTAGGGAAAATTTTAGGGGGTTTCAAAATAGAATGTGCAGATACGTACAGCTACATATTTCACCTCAAAGAAGTGTTCATTTGTTCTTAAGGTTAACAGAAACTTCAATTATTTTCGGAATCTTTTGTCTTTGATTCAGAGCTATTGCCTCTTGTATGGCAAAGGGATGAAAATATGACGGAATCAAGGCAACACACTTTACAATCTCTCAGGAAAACTCTGTGTGTTATTCTATCCGCCATGTACAAACAATCCAGTCTGAAGCATCTGAAAACACTCTGAACTGCAAACTGAAGCAGCAAACACACATAAGTAACTGTTATGACTCCCATTTAACATACGGAGGGAAAGAAGTATTAAGACATTTGCAGAGAGCAAGGGACTACAGAAACAGGTACAGACCACCAGAGTTCAGCATTTCAAATAAGAGAGCAGAAGGAAAATAAACACACCTTATCCAGAGATAAAACTTCAAACTGAAGTTAAAAAAGTGCGGGTTTTTGTTTGGTTTGTTTTGTTGTTGTTGTTTAGTTGATTGGGTTGTATTTTGTTTGTTTGCTTAATTGTTTGGGAGGGTTGTGTGTGAAAAGAGCTCTGTTTTCCTTATTCCCTCAGATAATTTTCCCATTTGTTTTCAAATAAAAGACTACTGGCAGTGCATGTTCTACTGCTTCTGCCACACACTATAAAATCACAATTGTCTTTACCTGCAATATTTTCTCGATATGGTAGGGAGTACATGTCCTGAGAAGTTTGCAACGGTCACTCAAATTGGTGCACATGATTAAATTTCACCCAAAATAAACAGAAAAATATTTTTCATTTGTTTTTGTTAATTACTTTTCCCATGAAAATAAGATTTTCACTGGGTGTTTTCGTCTTTTCAAAATAATGGCTTATTATTTTACAGCCCCCATTATTACAGGTGTTTAAAACACTAGAATTCCAGCACTTAAAAAAAAGTGCTTTATTTGTGGTGCTGTATGTAGAGAGGTACCTCTCAGCCATCAAACCAGCATATTTCAAGGAAAGTATCAAATTTCATTATGGGATCTCACTGTTTCTATTAACTATTTTAAATGCCTGTACAAAGGCATTTGCTCCTATAAACTAAACTGCTATATTTTCTAACTTGTCACAGTAGATTTCAAAGAACATACTACCTAGTGTATATAGTAAAATCACTGCAGTTTCAACCTAAATAAAATGTATATGTAAAAGTACAATAACCAAAAAAACTTGCATAATTTAAAATCGTATTAACTGAAATACTGCAGTCTAACCATAAAAAAAAATTAAAGGCAAACAAAAATAATGGAAATAACATAAATATTTTTTTCTTTCTAGGCAAGTGATCAATTTAAGCTTGTACTTTCAGTGTTAAAAAATCTAAGAAGCATTCAAATAAGTTCAAATAATGTAATGGTTCATATTTTAAACTAAAGTCCTGAGAATCATTATCAAGACATAAACCAATCAATCTGTTACTGTTTTATCTTGCAATTATATCAACTGAGTTTGAGTTCATTTACTTTATCAGAAAGTAATCTGTATTTACAAATGAACCTTCCCACAGGAACTAGAAACATTTTGTACCTCAAGAAACAAAGTAAAAGCCAGGAGTGATTCATCTGCTCAGTTTTAGCTGACAGGTGCCATTTCAGTCTCACTACAGTATTTAACTGACAGATACGACGCAAGATGCTCATCTGGACTGGCAGCAGGAACCCAGACAAGGTCTTCTAGAGCGCCTGTAATGTACCAAACACTTAGGCTTAGGTACCTGAATTACTCAATCACTTTGGCAAGCTCTAAATTTGCTGCTTTATCCCATACTCCACATTTTCATCTGAAGTACTCCATCTCCCAAAGAGTATACTTGGATCCTCAATTCCCGTGGATTTTATTTTTTTTTCCAGCTTTGACAAAGAAGCTGAAAACGCACAGAGGATTTTGTGGAACTCTTTGTGAGGTGACATATCCAATTCCTATTCGTTTTTAATGACAAAACTGGGTTTGATCTAGCCTTCCTTCCCCTCACCCCCTAAGCACTTGCCACACAGAATCCAGCCTACTGCTCACTTTGCCCACAAACAGCCCAGTTACTAATTTTCCCGTATTTTACACAGAACTCTTAAGATCAAGTGAACAACCATCTTTTCACAACTCTTTAAGGTTTGAGTCACTTTTCCTACCTCCTCCTGCCACATGCAGAGTCTGCACACTGCCGTTCCCGCTATCCTGTATCGCCCAAGCAATCTGCAGCACTTCTCCCCTCTCACTTCCCCATCTCACAGGGCATTAGCTCAGAGCATCTCCTGCCTGCAAAGTATGAACACTCACAACTGGCTTCCCTAAACCATCCCAATGTACTCACAGGGTCTGGGTGTCCTCCGGAAGGCTGGGAATGAAGTGGATGTCCCTGCAAGTGATTTTGTAGTCCTCCCAGTCGGAGCACTCGCAGAAGGCTGAAGGACACTTCTCTATGCCCTGGCTGCACAGCACCAGCACCAGCAGCAACTGGAAGGCTGCCGTGAGGCACAGCATCTTTCGCCGTCCGCTCCCGCTCTGCCCCTCGCTTCTCCGAGGGGACGAGGAGACCCCAGGGCTGCAGGGGCAGACAACGCTGCCCCGCCGGGAGAAGCTGCAGGGGAAAGGCGGCACCTGTGCTGGACAACGCCACCTCCTCCCTGAGCGGGGACAGGAAAGGTCTCAGCAAGCCCTGCGCGCCCTCGCCATCGGGCATGGTCCCTCTCCTCGCCCCGGCCCGGAGCCCACCTCGCCGGCCATCCTTCCCCGCCGCTGCCGCCCCACATGGACCTGGCCCCCCTGCTCCTCCGCACCCCTCTCGCGGGGTCCCCCGGGGCCCGTCCCCCGGCAGCGCCCGTCCCCCGGCTCTCGCTCACCGCGGGGTCCCGGGACCCCGCCGCTCCCCGCGCTCCGTCCGCAGCCTTGGGGCGCCGGGGCCGCCTGCCGCGGGTGGCCGGGACTGAGCGGGGCGAGCGGGCTCTGTGCCCTACCCAGCCCTGCCCTGCCCAGCCCTGCTTTGCCCGGCCGGGGCGAGACCCGCGCCGGCAGCGAGACCGGCCCGTCGAGCCGTTTTCAAATGCAGCGGCGAAACGTCGGACCCCGGCCATTCCTCCTGGCATCTTTGCAAAAAGGAACAGAAAGAAGGGAGTAAGAGCCATACTAACTCACCTGTGAAAGCAGTGAGGTTAAAGCAGACCTTTACGACAAGCAAAAATTCACTGACTACAAGTTAGATACGTGCTGAACGTAAAGCAGTTTAAAAAGCACTGAAAATTCAAAAGACTGATTTTGAAAATGACAGGATGGAGCAAAAGAGGAGAGAGTAGCATTTTCCACATTATCAGAAAAGATAAAATCCATTCACTGAAGAAAAAGAAAGGGGGAAAAAAATCTAACCGTGACAGAAATAAAGTGGAATTACTGTCACCTTAAGCAGGCACACAACAAGAAAAATGTCAACATAAATGTTTGTAACCTTCAGAGGAAGAAAATTTGAAATGTATCCTATGCACAGTATAAATTAGACTACAATATTCTCGGATAAATAGTTCCCCTCCAGCTGCATTAGAGTTATTCAAATGTTTTGAGTACAACTCATCAGACACTATTTTGATATAACTCTTTAAAAGTACTTTAAGTCAGTTGACCAGTATGTGTTTCTTAAATGTAATTAATCTCCTCACTACATCTTTTTAAGGTAAGCAAATGATACTGTGCCCATAAAGAAATATAATATCAATCCTGATCTTATGGGCTTATGTTAAGCAGTTAGTTCTTGTGTAAGATAGGGATCCCATCAGTTACACTTATCCTGTTTAGGATGGGGTATCCTTAGGGGTGTCCTAGAGATGGGACAAGATGAAGTACCCACAACAGTGTCCTAGACAACTTCACACTGCATTGCATGAATTCCTTTAGGAACACTGTCTGTCCTATGTCCTGTTAACTGATGTCCTTCTGACACACTGGTCACATCTGTAACTCACTTGCAGCCCTAAGAGCCACCACCCACCACCACTTTTTGGTGTCTGTACCATCCTGACTAAATAACAATGAAGCCACAAGCAAATCACTGAATTTCAAGTCAAATGAACAAGAGAGATATGCACTCCACAGAGGCACAGATGAGACAAAAGGTGTGACTCAGTCTTGCCAAGTCAGACATGGAGCTCTGTAACTGTTCACCATTTTGGTCAGTGCTACGGGAGGAGATTCCACTACGGCATAAGCCAGACCGGCTTGCTCGAGGCTGCTACCAAGCTGTTCAAGGTTACCATCTCTCAGCAGTGGATCATGTTTTTTCCCACCCAAGAGCTAATGACACATTTCATGAAGAAGAAAGCCACAAAGTAGTACAGGTTCTGAAAGTGGAATCTACTTCCGTGCTGCTAACCCATCTGGTCCTGCCCCACCCACCGTGTCTTCTTTGGAAGCTAGATGCACCACATCCTGTTTGGCAGCGTAACTGAGAGTCAGCAAGTACAACATTACCATAGCTGCTACAATCTGCAAAACTTACACTGTTGTCCAACACACTCAGGGTAATGTTGCCTGGCATTCATGAGGCAAACCCTGTCTTCCTGTTTCGGGAACCATAGACAAGATAAAAATTCTCATCCACCTATTGTATCAGTTGTGGGACACAATTGTATTATTTCATAATACTTTTAAGTCTTACTGATATCTTAGGGCAAATCACAAGAATTGGGTAGTGAAAGCTCAGGGTTCCTTCCTGTGTGCTCCATTCAATCCCACTGATCTTTCCCAGATCTGGAAACATCACCTCAGTGCCCACCCATACTGAAGGGAGGCTTTTGCCAGGATCTGTGGGATTTGCCTTCTTTTTTCTTCTCATGCCGTTGTGGTTTCCATGGCCATGATTTTAAAAAAACCAAATGCAGATATATCAGAGACCAAACAAACATAAAAGTTCAGTGGAGTTAGGCTTGCCTTGGATCCTCTATCCAATGAGAGTAATCAGCCACTTAATGAACTTCACCTAATGTGCTAAATGTTACAAAAAATCATGCAGTGCTATATCCGCCTACAGGGTTTTCCCAGGATATCAACATTCTCCTCTAACTTTCTGCTTCTTACTGCCAAAGTAACAGCTTATCCCAGTACACTGTACACTATACTAGAAATGAGAAATTAAAATCTCTGCTCCTTTTGACTTTGACAAGAAATATTCTGGTTGACACACGCTGACACAAAGCATCCAAAACCATCTAGCAAAACAAATGTATCATCAAAGGAATTTCTGTTGTCTTTTGGACCTACCTCTTAGCTGTCATGAGCCTATTCTACACCTGATTTCCAGGTGCAGTGGGTACAAGTTATAGCTGTTTCATCCAGCAAACAATATTGCCTGGCACTGTCTAGGGGCAGCTTGTCAGCTTCAAGCAGCATAAAATTCTCTTCCAGCTTAATCTCTGTTTTCTCACAACCAATATTGATGACTTAGTTTGACTCTGAGCACAACAGAGGAGTTCTTACTTCTCACAATATGACCTAGCTTGCCAGAAAAGACCAGAGATGTGTATCCCATCTCTAATTACAGTACTGCTGGAGTGATTTGTTGCAATATCTTGTGTGTACTCTCTGGCAGCCCGCCTCTCTCCCACTTTTATTCTGACTTCAGAGTGACTTTTTATGTATCACTGTATATGGACAAAGTAAAGGAAAAATAGTTTTATTGGTGTGAAGATAAGCAGTCCCAAGATTTGTGTCATTCACATGATAAACCAAATCCTACTCACTCATCTGGTGTACTTACCTTTATTAATAGGGTAACCTGCATTAACTACTCCATCATAATTGTGTTTCAGACTCTTAAACAAGAGGAAGGGTAATTTGCTTCATTGCTCTTTCACTAAGAGCAAAGCAGTTTGAATTATCTTCCATTTATTAGGGAAGAAGAGCATGCATGTAGATATTGGCATCAGAAGCTTTGGCATGGCTACAGCTCTGTGGCAGTGGTGATAGTCCAGAAAGTGTTAATGGAAGGAAAAGTATCCTCCCAGCTATTTCTAAGGGAGCAAAAATGGAAACTATGAAAGATTGTATACCAAAGAAATGGCAAGGCTGACACAAAGATGTTTGGAACAGATCCTAAAATAGATAAGAACTGCTTAACATATAGTTTCTAGTCTTGAACCATGAATGAGAGAAGCAAGGGACTCCAGTTGCTGAAGGCCTTGAAGAAAACAGGACAGAACATGCAACTTCAGCCTGGGAAGAGCTCCAGGTCTGGATCCTCTGGGCCTTCTGTGCTTCAAGACTTGGCTGGCACATTCTGAGCCAGGAACATGAACAGAGTTCGGGGAGAAAAATGACTGTTGCTAACCACACAGTGTTTCCATGGGCACTGGCTTCACTCAGAAAAGTTACGTCCAAACCAAGATAATGTTTGCATTGTAGTTTCTAGTATATTTAAGGAAGTTGCAAGTTGTTGTAACAAGGAAGTTGTTACAAGTCTGCAATCCCATTCAGTTGTTTCCCTCTGTAAGGCCTCTGTCCTGGCCAACCTGCCCACTCCAGCACCATGTACCCTCTGTGACAACTCTGGGTCAGCTCAGGCCTGAGCTATTTAAACATCGAATTCATTCCCAGCCTGATTCCTGCAGCCCTGTCTTGCTGACTGGTTTTCCTACATTTTCTGGAGACCTGTGCGGAAGGTAGCATTGTCTCTGGTCTTCTCTCCAGTCCCATCTCCTTGACAGACTTTGGACCTACATTGCAGTCTTGTCTCTAGGTGTCTCTTGCTCCTCCTATCTGGATACTGGATCTGTTTTCATTCCTTGCCTTGCTGTGATGGTCAATATCACCGACCCAGTCCTGCTAGCTGCTGCAGGACTGTGTCCTACTAGCAAGGTCACTCTCTGTGCTGTGGCCACACTTGGCTTAAAGCCTGAAGTCCCCTCCTAGAGCAGCCTGTCAGAGCTGAGAGCATTGATGGATCTGACTGCCCCTGTCTGGCCTCCACTAGGACCTTCCCCCAGCCTGCACAAAGCCCAGGACCGTGTCATCCTGCAGGGCTATCAGTCCCTGCCCCAGCACCACCACACTAGGGCTGGTCTCCAACTGTCCTGCCTGGCCATGGGCCCCACTATGCCAGCCCTGACACCCTGGCTGCCATCCTGGCCCAGCCTTAGCCTGTCCCAATTCCCTGAGGAGGTGACAGTACCTCGGGTTGTGGCTGCCCCAAAAGCCACCAGCTGCTCACCTCCTGGCTGGCCTGGTGGGATGGAATCGGCTGCCAGGCCCTGTCTGCTGCTCTAGGAGGATCCCCTGTGGCTCCTGGTGCCTGGCCCTGAGGGAGCTGCTGGCCTTGCATTGCCATGCTCTGGCTTCTTCTGACAGTTCCTGGTCCTTCTGTTCAAATTTTCAAGAACAGGCCCAGTGATGGGGGAACTAAGAGTATATTTATAAGTCTACAGATAACCCCAGGCTAGGGAGGTCTCTGAACTCTAGATCAAAACGTAAGTTCTGAATAGAAAAACACAGGTAGTTACATGCAATAAGACATACCCTGCATGGCAGAAATATGGGAATATGCTGCAATTATTCCAGTTTACTTTGCATTTATAGAGTTGTCTGGAATACTTTATCATCAAGAAGCAGACAAACAGGATTATTCAAACAGGATAGTAAGGAAAATGGGAGGTTTAGAAACATGACCTGTATTGAAGGAATGATAGAACACAGTTGCTTAGCTTAGTCAAGACTGCAAGTGTTTTAAGCTGTAAAAAAACCCAATAATCAATAGTTCCAACCACATCAGTTTTGAAAAGTGATGGCATCTAGCAGCTTAGAATGACTGGCAACTTTTCAACCCTGTAGAATATTAATAAATGTTCCTCTTTTATATACTAAAACTAGTTAATGTATTAAAAGTATCACCAACAAGTGTACCTCCACAATTATAAACATAATCCAAAGAACAGACATGCAAAACCCTGTACGCCCTGAGGTTAGAGAAATTAAGTCATTTTTATTAATTAAATTGTCTTTTGCTCTGATTCAAATAAACAAATAGGAAAGAAAATCCCTTTTAAATCACAGTATGTTGCAGATTTTTTTTCCTGGTGCTTTTTCTAAGACCCCCGCATGTCCCTATTAATTTAAACACAGCAAAATAAAGCATCTTTTTCCACTGTTACAGGCACTCCCTCTAGTGACAGCCACGGTTTCTCATTTAGTACGTACTATCTCCAGCACTGCATGCATCCGAATTCCATTGTCTTTGTGGTGCTTTCTGAAAAAAACCTATTATTATTATCTGCCAGATCTGATGTGGTTTCTCAGTTATCCTTGCACTGCTTATGTGGTTTATACACAAATCAGATAAACCATAATGGGTCCTAACAAAGAAGCAATTAGGTCTAATTGGTGTTCCACACAGATCACCAGGTATTAACAGCCACATCTTGGAATATCTGCATGAGGAAACGCTTAAACTGGGAAAATAAATCAGTAAAGAGTAGATTAAAAGACTTGGTGGGTTTTTTTTTCTGACTAATCAACATGTTTTGCCATACTAGACATCTGGAAGATACGCCAATTCCTACCTGTTTCTATTTCAGTATCGCAAATAATTTCTGGCCTGTCAGAAAAAAATGCATTAGCCATACTGCTTTGACACGGCATCAAGTGTTTGAATGGCTACATGAAATAATTTTATTCTAGGTTCTTGATGATTCATGTCCATATAAAAAAAAAAGTGTTCTATTTCAAGGTAATTTTGGACTTTTATGGTTACAGGATATTGAGGAACTCTTGCACTTTTCCTTTTGCTTTATTTCATAAAAAAGCCATGAAAAACTGTGAAAATTGGAATACTCAGTAGGCTGAAGGATAAATAGGAGGTACTGCTGTGTAAAGTCTTACAAAGCCTGAGGCTGTCAATTCTAAGAGTGCTCAGAAAGAAGAGCAAGATGAAACTATCCCTTGGCCTTAAGCTATTAGTTAAGATAAGAATTACGAGAGCTGTTTTCAGGCAGGTATATTTGTCTACAGAAAGAGTTACAGAATTAGTGGGTCACAGAATCATTGAGATTGGAAGGGACCTTGGAAGCCATCTGCCTAAGCCCCTGATCAAGCACGGTCACCTAGAGCTGGTTGCCCAGAACTGTGTTCAGACAGCTCTTGATTATTCCAAGGATGTAGATCCACAACTTTGCTATGCAACCTGTGCCTGTGTTAGGTCACCCTCACAACTGAAAAGAGTTTCCTGATGCCCAGACAGAAATTCCTGCTCTGTTTGTGCCCACTGCCTCTTGCCTTGTCCCTGGACACGGTCTCATTTACACTCTCCCTTCAAGTATTTATACACAGTGATGAGATCCTCCAAGCCTTCTCTTCTCCAGGATAGACAGCCCCAGCTCTCCCAGCTTTTCCTCAATGGAGAGATGTGTCACTCCCTTAATTATCTTGGTATCCCTCATCATGTCAGCAGCTACCTCAGCATCCATGAGTGCATGCCACCAGGGCCTATGGACTTATATCTCTCTTTACACATTTTTTTCCTCAGGCTTACATTGATTGCCCATGCCTCTTCATCTAAAGTCAGCTTTCTAGTTATCTTTGACTTCATTCTGCTCTGTCTGCATCTCTTGCATGGGCATCCAGGCTTAGAAATAACCTCCAGCAAAAATGAATTTGCCCTCATAAATCAGACTTCAGACAGATCTTGCACTTTTCTTTGACTTGGGTCATGGCACATACTTTCTTTGATAATGAGACCAGCATGTTTAATAGAAGAGTTTGACTGTTTATTACAACAATCATAAATAAAAAAATGGTTTTTAAGCTCACTGACTTAAGTGACAATTCATCTACCACACTGTTTCTCCTCTTGTGCACTTATGATACCTGTTCATAAAAGAACTCATTTTCTGAGTCCCATAAGAGATGAATCTGTAAGACAGTTATCTATTTTGTGTGGCCTTTTTTTCTTTTTTTTTTTGATACCCTTGTGAAAGAAATAGCGGAACAATCTTCTGAAAGCTTCACGTATAATGACTTGTCATGGATGACAAATAGTGTAGCATGAAAAGGTACCACTAGTGACAAATACAAGAATTAAAAAAATTAAATTTAAGCTTAAAAAAAATGAAATTATTAAAAAAAAAATTACAGTCCTTCTGGATTTTCTACCCTTAAGATCTGTGTACTCAGACCCAATACACATTTATTTATATATACGCAGTAATATAATGACTCAGAATAATATTTCCTTTTCTTAAAAAAAAAAAAAAGTTGTAGACAAGATCTATATTTGTATTGTGTATTTGTATTAGTCAAGGGGCACAACAGCATTAATCAAGTACCACTAACCTGAAGTAGAAAGACCATGCTGGCCTCTGTAAAAGCAAGCATTGTCATGTTACTGTCTCAAGACAGTATTTCAGATAACAGAATGCTGGGATACATGTTTTCCAATTCATATAGTAAAATAAAAGTGTTCTGTTCTTGTAAAGTTAAACAACTTCTTTATAATTATGTCTAGTATAGTAGTTCGTTGTGCACAGCTAAATAATTTCTCATCATCCTCATTCCAAACTGAAGAGATGTTCTCTAGCAATCTTATGCACATATTTAACATCCTTATGACAGTAGTAAACAAACAAACAAAAAAATCACAGTACTGTTCAGCTTCAAAAAGAGAATTCCAGAAATATGACTCTGACAACAGTAGTGGGTACATTAGTATAAACTACTATGAGGAATAAAATTAATTTATGCATGCTCTTTGAAGAAGAATCAAAACAGCTTTTTTGAAGGACAGATGTTCCTTATATGTTTTGGAAGTCTTCTGAAGCTGTCAACAGAACTCTAGATACAGTTTATTTAGATTTTCAATCTGCCTTTAGCACAGCCTTCAGCAAAGGCCCTTAAATTATGCAAAACTATAGAGAAGAAATAAAGCACTTTTTCACACATTCAGAAGTAAGCTTCCAGAAGTCATTGCTGGGAGGCTGGGAAGGCACACAGGATTATACAAACTTAGGGCCTACAGGCCTGTAAACAGACACCAAAGGAAACATCCTTCTTACAGATGTGCTCTGACATGACAAACGTAGATACCAGAAGAAACAACAGAGGGTTAGATCATAGTATGTAGCCAGGTTCATGTGCTCTCTCTAAATATAACCTCCCGCTGTCACTGATGAACAAAGTATGCTGGGCCAAATGGACCACCAGAGCAGTGGTGACATAGTGACAAATACATGTACACAAATCTTAGACCTCCCCCTGCTCTAAAGAAAGAAGCAGTAAAAAACCTCTAATGTATCCATCTACTCCGCAAATCAAAACACACAGGTACAAGGAACAGACTTTACAGAGCTGACAGTTCATTGCACTGGTAAATTAGCAACCCTCATGAACAACGCTATCACACTTACCTGTTCTTCCTCTCCTTCTTCAAATTTTGAAGAGAACAGAGGACACCAGAAGTTGGCACCAAATATGTTGTATAAAACCCACAGGGTGCTTCAAGCAGTTTATTACTTTATACTGATGCTCACTGAATCAACTGAGTGTGAACACATCAGTGAAATGCTGCTTTCTTCTCTGTTGAGTGTGGTGGGATCTGGAGGTTTGAATCTTTCTCAGCAAAGATATACACAAACCAGGATGTCCCGGTTTCAGCCAGGACAGGGTTAATTCTAGTAGTAGCCAGAAGGGAGCACGATCAGGACCTGAAGGTTATTTTATATCACCTAAGCCATTGTCCAGTGCAGGTGAAAAGGAATCTCTTCTGGGAAGAAGGAGCTCCTTCCAGCTGAGAAAATGTGGTGGATGGAGCCATCTGGTATTGTCTATTACTGCAGGGTTATTTTCCATGGATCGTTTCTTTTTCTATTCCTATGTAATTAGTATTTTTGCTGTTTCCAGTAAATTGTTCTTGTCTCAAGCCATGATCTTTATCTTTTGTGTCTCCAGTTCTCCTCTCCAGCCCACAGTGGGGGAGAGAGAAGGAGAGGGTGTGAGGGAGCCACACGTGGTTCAGGTTTTTTCAGTGGGAATACTAAATTGGGGAGTACCATTCCTAAACCACGACAGAAACCTTGGCATATATGCCTGCTTACTTATTTTCTGTAACAACCTTTAGTATCTCACTTTTTATACCAAACAAGCTTTAGCTTGATGAGGATGAAAAAACTATGTCTTAATCATTGGTATAAGCTTTATTTCATAAGCATATGTGAAAGAGAATACTTGTGTAATGCTGCAGCTGACAGTGTAGCTGTGTGCAGACAGCTGTTTGAAGCACTGGAAGCATCTGTTTCTTCTGCTACAACCTAGCAAGTGCTCTTTGCTGACTCGCTACTTTCTCAGTTGGTGTATACATGGTTAACTTGGTCTTTAGAACCAGTGGCTGTGCCTGGTATGTCGGCCTCAGGCACTGGCATTGGCATCCACTGGAACATTGCATTAGCAAGTCAGATGTGCTCACGCTCAGCATAGCTGTAAATACACTTCTCACACACATACCAGTCACATCCAGGAACATGTCACTCACCCCTTCATCCTCTCTGTGATGGCCTGAGAGACACTACTAGGGCAGGAAAAGAAATTTGCTCTTAGATGAATTATGTTGAGTCTATGGAGTAGTAAGTCCACTGCCAGGTGCAAAACCGAGAGAAAAACCCTCAGAGAATTCAGGAAAATTCCAGAGCCCACCATAAGCAGAAGAGTGATTAGAAGCCCTGACTCTCACCCTGCATTTAGACCGGTCAACACCACCTGACTGCTGCAGTTTGCAAAGGAAAGGCCAGGACAATGCCCATATATTGAAAGCTAGGGAAAACTTATTTCTTTACTATTTATTCACTAATGCTTCAGTCTGCAGTGAAATAAATCACATCATTACATTCCTGTACTGTGTCTCACCTGCCTTCAGCTCAGAAGAGGTTAATGCCTCTTAAACATGACCACAAAGACACAGGGGCCAGCAGCCACTGCCTGGATTGCTGCTGAATGCTACCAATGCGGGAGACCTGGGTTACACCTGAAGTGTGTCGTAACCACATGGCATTCAAACATGCCTGCTGCGTTGTGAGCAAATGAAACAGTCCTGCAGGACAGGAATGCAGGTAGGCAGTATAGATTGCCAGCCATGACTTATTACTGCGTTCAAATGCCAATGGCCACTGCCTGGAGTGGATCCCAGAGGAAATATAGACGCATATGTATTAAAAACCCCAGCTCACTGCATTTACCTTTGGCTGGAGTGCTCACCTATTGGTGATTTGCAGGCAAAATATTCCAGTGATTGTTGGCCTATTGCAAGTTCTACCCAAGTTTCAGAGGCCCAGCAGACATTTCCTCTAATCACTCACAGCACTCTTCCATCTCTTTTCTCCCTTCAAGGTCAGTCAGGGTAGTAGGGTGTAATATTTGGTCGTTTTTACTGCACACAAGGGCAATAGATAGAACATTTGGGAACAGGAAGATGCTTAAGGAAGCAAGAAAAAGTCAAGAAACAGGAAGGGAGATGCCTCGTTATAAACAACAGCTGCTCTCCGTAGCTCACACGCCCTCTTCTAGCGTATCACCCGTCTGCTCAGCACCGGAACAGACTCGTCTGCTTTATCAGGACAACAACTTTTGTTTCTGCTCTTCGCAGTCGTTTAGCTGACATGTTCGTAAACACCAATGCGTATTTCGTAAAAACTTAGCGTTTCACAAAACAACTTTAACATAAAGACCAGAGCTCTTGCAGAACCTCCCGCAGCTGCCGACGGCACCCCCCGCCGACCCAGCGGCCTCCTCGCAAGGCGGGACCTGCCCGTCCCTCGCCGCGCTGTCGCCGCACTGCCACTGCAAAGCCTCTCGGGAGTTGAAGTCCTGCACACCGCCTTTCCCATAGCGGGCTCCTGGCTTGTGGACTCCATCTCCCATGGAGCGCTGCGGGGGGCCCGGCGCCCAGCCCGCGGCCCCGGCAGCTGGCGGCAGGGCGGCTAGTTCAAGTTGCCATAGCGGCGAGGTGAGGCGGGCGGAAGGTGTCCGGGCACGGGGTGGCCTGGTCTTGGAGCGCCGTGCGGTGCGGGCTGGGGGTGTGGGAAGGGAGAGCCGGGGCCGCGGCCAGAGTGGTGTGCGGGAGGCAGCTGTCCGACTTCGGAGCGCCGCGGGAGGGCGGGCGCGGATGGGGGCGGCGGCGGGAGGCGCGGGGCTCGGGACAGTCCGGAGGCCCGGCCGGCGGCGTGCCCGGCGCCTTTCTGGGTTCCACGGTCCTGTCTGGGCCAAAGAGCCAGGAGACTCTCAGAGTTGGAGTCGGGTGTTAGTGAAGTTCCCTGCGTGCCTGGCGGGAGGAGGATTTGCAGAGGGCATTGCGTATGAGCAGTGTGAAGGAACCGTTTTCTGTGTCGTGCTGCTGAAGAGTGCTGGGAGCACAAATTGGCAATAAAGTGTGGTCCTGATCCCTGAAGGCACGATGGTGAAATGTCACCTTACGGGGTCACCTTCCTGGATTTTCCAGGCTCAAATACAAGCACTGGAGGAAAGTGCCTTTCAGGTGTCATGTTGTTACTTTCTGGAATGGCTATACTTTTTTTTTTTTTGGTCGTGCTCAGTCTTAGCTATAAGGCTTCAACCATACCTTTAACACTAAGTTAGTTACCTAGTGATAGATTAGTCTGTGTGGAGCTGAACAAATAAAACACTTGAGGAATAATCAGGTTGTGCACAATGACTTTATCTTTCGTTTACTTGAGCTGGAGAACTTGACGTTGAGATTGTCTACTTCTTACCTGGCAGATCTCTTAACAAGAGAGTCCTTGGTGAAGCTGAAATGCTCTGTTTTCTACAGGAAAGGAAAATACTGAGTTTTGATGCTCTTCATCAGTTCAACAAAGGTTGTGATCTGTTTGGGTAGAACTAAAAACCAGTAAGAGCTAAATGATTCTCACCGTCAAATGGGTCATATGATCATGTGCTGAAATTAGTGTAGCTTTTTGGAAAAAAGTGATAAGCTGTATTTTTTGTTTCAGTTGATAGGCAAATGAGCATATGGAACATTTCTACAAATTTCTACTTCTTTATGATTTTAATTTTTTTTAATCTAAAGTGAAACTTGCACAGTTCCTTTAAAAATGAGGATGTTGCTTTATATGAAACAACTTCTTCACCTTAAAAGTACTTGTGGTTCCTTTTAGGTTGCTCATGGGAACAAAGAGGAATGCTTAGCCATAAATAGTAAGTTTTCTTCAGAGAAAATGTCCTCCTTATCTAGTGCTTTCTTTTATGTTTACTTTGATTAGTGACGTTTCTTCTGTGCTTTGGTTAGTAAATACCTTAATGAGCCTTTTTTTGAACAGCTGAAAATAAATCCATTAATCTTTCCAGCTGTAAATCTTTGTTTCCCTTTTTTTTTCTCCAGTCTTTGCTTTTCAGTAGTTGGGGCTCTTATGGTTGGGTCTACTTGTTTGTTGGGTTTTGTTGAGATTTTTTTACCAAATTACAGTAAAGCCCAGTATTATTCCATGTTATTATTTCTATTTCTATTATTTCTATTTTATTTATTTTATTTTCTTTGTCTTTGAAAATATCCCATCTCTCCTGTTTCCCCGTGTTTAGTGTGTATACTTTTTCAGTCTCATTAAGACTTCATTGCAGCCGACTAGAATGAGGCACTGGAATAATGAATTCTGATACTGTTAGTAAAAATGTGCTTCAGTGAGGTGAGATAAGAAGAGGAGAGATGAGATAAAATCACCAGTTCAGGAAATATAAGGAATACTGATGTACTTGAGCACAGACTGAGCATGTTGATTTGCTCTCCTTTCATGTTTAAAAGGTTTCTGTCCAAGTCTGGGAGACACAAATTTGCAACCTCTTAAAAATTAAATATAAGGATCTGGAAAATTATCAAGTTGCCTCCATATAGAATACAATATAAGATTTGAAACCATCCATGGTTTCTTTTGGAAAATTCAGCTGTCATGGCTAGAAGAATGACATCTTTACTGTGACTTTATTTTTGTTGGCTACAGGGCTTCAAGAGTTTGCCAGTCTATTTCCTCTTCCATCAAGTCATTCCACGACCTTATGACAAACTGCTGCAGTGTGTAATAGTTTAGGAAAAAAAATTTTGATCTAACCTACCTTTTGAGGGTTGTTATTTTAATCAATATGTGACTTTACTATAGTAGGCATAGCTGTCTATAGTTTTTAATAATTTCACCTGTCTGATGATTGTTGACCTATTTTCCCTCTGTCTTGCCATCCTTGAGACTTAGCAATCCCCATTCTGAATACAGCTTAGTGAGTAGTGGGAGGTAAAGGAGAGTGGTTCTGCAGACTGGCATGGTTGATAAAACACTGATGTCTCCACTATGTTTTGGGGGGAGAAATTGCTTTGGGCCGTGATTTTATTGTGGGTGCTGAACACTTGGAAACAGTGGGAGTGCCTGTTTTGATTTAATTTGCTCCTAAGAGGCTCTGCCTCCTGCATCTAGACACTGCTTCACAGTATGAACAAAGGTAATAACTGAGAAGCAGTTGGAAGATCTGCTTCAAAAGTACATCCTGCTGACCCAGACCAGAAAGGCTAATGCAAATGTAATCTGAGTCTTTGAAGTTGCTTTGGGAATATTGTGCAAGACTATTCAGTTACAGTCAGGAATTAACATAAGTTACTTTTTCTGGTCTTCCTGCCTAGGCTTCAAGATACTGATGGCAGATTCATCCAGTGATTCAGACAACTTTCTTACGGGTCGAATAGGAAGGCGGCCTTTGAGAGCATCCCACAACAGAGCTCAGAATTATGGTGCTGAAGAAGTTACAGAGAAGATCCACACTTTAGCAAGCACTTTGCAGGTTGTTTACAAAATACAGTTTTAAAGTATTTATAGAGCCTGCATTTCTGTAACACAGGGTCAAATTTTCATTTCTAAAGTTGTGGAGAGTGCGGTACAGATGGGAAACATTGCTTTCTGTGCAAACCAAAAACGGTTTTGGGAAATTGATTGAACTGCTTTTGAGCTGGAAGTGTGTGGCTTGTTACACTTTCATACAGCTTTTACTTCAGACAGTTGTAGAATGCAGTTAGAAACAGTGACGTGTTGGGAAATACTATTTATAAAGTTAGCAAACTGAATAAGGCAAAATCAACTTTGTTAGTTTCTCACAAGAGGCATTGAATTTTCTAGCAGAAAGTTTCAGCTTTGTCTCGGTTGTCTTTGTACTGCATAAAATTTCCAAATTTCTGATAAACATGTAGGCAGTCAATTCCTTCAGGATAGAGCTTTCATTTCAAATATTTTCTAGATGTGAAAAAGCACAGTGAGAAGCATTATTTCCAAACTTGTAAGATATGCATACCTGATCAAGAAAAAAATGTTCATCTCATTCCTGCTTCTTCTGTAGAAGGTGCAGAGGGAATATCTGAATTTATTTTGCAAGTGGGAGGAGACATATAGTTATTCTGGCACCATTAGTGCTTGAGCATTTATTCCCATTCTTATCTAGCTGACAGTTCTGAATACCTAGAGTGGGTGGGTGTATGTTTTATTATTTATTGTTTGGCCAGCAATATTTTTTTTTCCTTTTAATATGTGAGAAGAGAAAAATCAATATAGAGTGGTAAATTTAAACTTCAGAACTTCTTATCTTGAAAATAAACATCAATCTAGAAAAAAAGACAGTAAGTTAATAAGAATACAGTCTGACTATTTTTTTAAAGAGATTATTTGGTATTCTCCTGATTCTGTCTAACATCTTTCTAGCTGCTCTTCTGAAATTCTGATTTTAAGCTAATTGCGTTTTGTGGACTGCTTTTCAGCAGATCTGCCATCTGATCCAGGTGTTCATCTGGTCAGAGAATGCTTGCGTAGTGACCGTGCCTAGTGTGTTCGCCTTCAAAAACTTGTTATTTCTCAGATAACTATTCTGTTCTACAAGCAGATAATGTTAAGATCTTTGGATTAAAAAGGTTTTTCTACAGAATGGCTGAAACTTGAAAAAACTTATTTTTTTAAACTGAGGCCTTACTGTTGTACTGAAATTATAGCTTTTTTTTTTACTTTTTCTTCCTTTTCCTTTTTTTCCTTTTCTTCCTTTTCTTGTTACTTGAATAGGAATTTGAATGCGTAGGCCCTTTAGAAAGCACTTGTGTTTTCAATTTAATCTTAGAAATCAAGAAGAATAAAGACAACAGTAATGTTTGACTAGAGGAGGTTTCTGTTTTGACTTTTTTTCTGAAACTTTTTTATTTAAGGATACCAACAGAAATCTAAGACATGTTGACCATTTGCTAGGACAATACAGAGAATACAACAAGGAGCAAACCAAAGCAATAACAACTGTGAGCAACTTTCAGTTTATCTTAACTTCTTAGGTCTTTTCCATTAGTAGAATTCATAGCTGAAAACTTGGTATTAATGGACAGAATATATAAGGAGTTAAGTAGCTGTAAACAGAAAATTTTCATATTTATTTGAGCAATCTAAATCATAATACAGTAATGTGTTATATAATGAAACCCTGACGCGTTTTGTAGGCTTCATTACTTTTCTGGTTTATAAGCACCCAGTAGATTATGTTATGGTACTATGTGAAGTACAAGATGTGTACTTGAAATAGAGTGTTAGGGAACATGTTTCTTTTGCATGAGTAAGTTGTAAGATACAAGCTGAATTATAGCAGGGAATGGGATTGGGATCATACTGATGTAGCTTTTTTCCTGTCATTCTACAACAGTTTCTGGATCTATTGACCAGCTTGCTCTAAATTGCAGAAATGGTGAAAATTCTAAAATGAGTCTTCTACAAGTTTGAAAACATGTATCTTAGAGAAAGCAAAACAAATTAGTGCTGCTAGGGCAAGAGAGGTTTACAATTTGGTTACAAACAAGCTGCAGTAGGTGCTGCCTTGGAACAGACACATCTGAAATGTAAGAATATTTTACATTTGAAGGTAGAGAGAGGGAAGAAGCACATGTGTAGAAAAGAAAGCTTGTTTTCTTTAGAGAAAGAGATCCAACACACTGTATGGTTCTGCAGGAGTAAAGCATCAATTTAACCCTTGTTTACAAGCTTCTCTTAGAAAAAGGAGAACCTTTAGGAATTGATGTTTTGGGGATTGTCAGATAAAGGTGTGACAAAGCAAGTGGCTAAGAACCAAAATTAGCAAATGCAATTGTAGAAAACGAGATGCAAGCTTGAAAAATGAAGAACTAGTATTTGAATATATTTGTACTCTTAAATTGGCTTCCTTTTCCTGGAAGTGAAACTTCTAAAAATAGGGGTTTCTATAAAGCTGCTTTGGGAAATTTGATAGCCATATGTAAAATTTATTCCAGGTAGGGCTGGTAGAAAAATTCCAGTAAAAAATAATTTCTTTGAAGTTATTTTCTGGATTTTGCAGGGCTGTTATTTTCTGGATTTTGCAGAGCATTGCTGGCAAATAGGTCTTATTTTGGTTGTAGGAGACGAACTTTTGAATTTTCATGGTAGTGCACCATGTGGTGCACCACTGTTTTAAGAAACTTGATATTTGGAGCTGCCAATGTTGGAAGCATGTTTTGCTGTAACTACAGGAATGTGATCTATGAGATATTGAAGAAAAGCTGTTATTAATTCATAGCTGTACTTGGCTTAAAAATAGTTTTTATTCTCTTAATGACTTTTAAATAAATAATATTTTCCATGCTTTTTAAAAAATAAGTCTGCATTCATACTTAAATGAATTATAACTTTTCTGCAGTTAAAAGATACACTGGAACAATCTATAGGTCAATTAAGGAGCCAGCGACTAATGCGAAACTCTGGAATGAGAAGTGCCTCTCTCTCAAGCTTATATCCCAGTGACCTGGATGGAGAAGGAACATCAGGTAAAATACTTAAAGGGCTTGAGTATGCTTAAATTATGTCATATAGCTGTGTTATGCAAAGAGGAAATTAAGAAAAGTGTGTAGAAATAGTGGCATGGAAAGTCATCATTGATTACTTCAAAGAAATTCAGTTTAAAAATCTGGGAGACCTGCATTAAGTTATGCAGTTGTTTATGTGGTAAATTTTTCCAGCTTTCTGTTATGTAGTATCTTTTGCTGATATCCCAAGAGATCTAAATGAAATGTTGATTCTTTCAGCTGATAAAATTAATTTTCCACTGCATGAGTTGTAGATACATACAAGTTAAAGCTAAATCCAAAAGATATTGCAGCTTCTGAAGCTTACTTCACAGCAAAAAGGGAATTTAAATTTTAAATGTGTGAGATCATGGATGTTTGGAAACAGTGGAAAAGAAAAAACAGAACTGATTTATGACCCACAGAAGAGTAGTTTTTTTTCCCTATATGTCTCAGAAAATTCATTATATTTTGGGAAAAGGTATGTTTGGGAGGATTATTCCTTCCAGACCTAGTGTTGCAGTGCCTGGTGTAGCTTAGCTGCTGCAGCTTTCCTTGGGAGCACAGCGGGGGCTTCTTGGGACAAGGCAGGGATTCTCTGCCCTCCTGCAGTCCATCTCGGACTCCCCGCACCNTATATGTCTCAGAAAATTCATTATATTTTGGGAAAAGGTATGTTTGGGAGGATTATTCCTTCCAGACCTAGTATTTGATATATTTTAGTAGAAAGCTCTAAAAATTTCATTCCTATGTAAAAGCTGTGAAATATAATACTTTGAAGCTCTGATAGATTCATGTGGAGGAAAAAGTGGTTGGTTGGGCAAATAAAATTTGAGGAAAAACTACTTACTCCTTGGAGAAACAATTCCTCTTTCCGGAATACTTGTATGTCATGGGTAAGAATTGTTTAAATTGAAGGAGAATCCTGAGAAGAGCTAGGAGTCATATACATGTTATGTAATTTAGTAGTTGTTTTGTCTGTGATGTGACTTAGAAGGATATTGTCAGGATGAAATATGTAATTTTTGTGAAGCAAAATGAAAAATTTCCCATACAAAATTTTGTCTTCCTACTTATTTTTTTAATCTCATATCTCGTCCAGGGAACCGCCACTTCCTGCCCACTTCTCCTCTCAGGGATTATGGAGACTCACAGGGCAATAAACATCGAAGGTCTAGATCTGCAAGTGTTCGATTTGTCAATGAGGCAGATAACGTGGACCAGGTACAGAGCACTAATGGGAGTTGCTGTTCCAAACAGGCAATATGTGGTCACCAGGTTCTTTGCTTTTACGTTAAATGGGGTGATTCTGACGATGCAGCTAAGAATGTTTCAGCTATGATTTATGCTTTAAGTGTTACCTGCTATTTTTCATTAGGCAGTCACCTCTTTTATCTGTCATGAAGTTTCATGCAAATCATTAAAAAGATGCAGATGGTAGTGATATCGAAAGTAAAATATGAAAATAATCTTCCTGCTTGTTAGGCCATCTAATGACAAAGAAAAATAATCTCTGACTAGCCTGTTTAGTCTGGAGAAGACTGAGAGGGGATCTCAGTAATGCATATTAGTATCTCAGACATGGGTGTCAAGAGAATGGTGTCAGACTCTTCAGTGGTGCCCAGTGACAGGACAAGGAGCAATGGCCATGAACTAAAACACATGAAGTTCCACCTCAGCATGAGGAAGAACTTTACAATGAATGTGACTGGCACAGGCTGCCCAGGGGGGTTGCCAAGTCTCCCTGTCTGGAGGCATTCAGAACCCATGTGGACAAGTTCCTATGTAACTGCTCTAAGTGACCCTGTCTTGTCAGGGGGCTTGGATGGGATGATCTCCAGACGTCCCTTCCAACCAGTTAACATTCACCTTCATGCTGAAGTTCAGTGAGGCTATGAAGGGCATTATTCTTCTTTAGTTGATGGCATAGGGTCTTTGGGCTTTTGCTTTTACTTCAGTGTAGCTTGGATTGATTTTGAACCAGCTAGCTCTTCGTCTTAGTTCTTGGTCTGACCTGTGAGTGGGATAATTTGACCCTGTACTTCAGGTAGATGATGGAAGGAGGAGAGGATGTGTGTGCCACTAGTAATTTTCATACTCCTTAACTTGTGTCTGCTTGCAGACTTCAGGAAAAATAAATTAATTACCTTAATGAATAAGATTATAGTGTTTCTGTTATCCTGCAGATAGAGAGGAGCTTTCGCTACCTGTTTTTGCTTTTTTGGACAGGGTGGCTAGAGTTGCTTGAGTGAATCTCTGTAGACTAAAATTAAAGAAGCTGATTGTAAGGTATTCATATTGACTTTATTAAATCAGTCTCAGCTTCCAAATAATTTAAAATTTAACTACAATATGTTTTCTCAGTTGTCTTTTTGGGAAGCTGTAGAAATTCCTAGACTTTTATTTAACCCTGTTTCATTGTCTTTTCAATCTAGTTCTCCCCCCATTCCTTCCTCCCCCATGGTAAGTGTGGAAAATAATCCTTGGAAAGAAATAATATTATATGGAAATCTTTCCTTACAACCATTCAAAAATCTTAGGACTATTTTAGATTACTTCTAGATATTCTATAAATATCTTGAAAATTTTATTCAAGAGTATAATGTAATGCATACAAAGTTCCTCATATTAAGTAACTGTGTAGGCAAATAGCTTTTTTCCCAATTTACTGTTGGTTTATTCCTTATTCTTGCTTTTCAGTGAGTGAATATGGCTTTTTTTCTTTTCATTAACTATTTTGTAAGAAGAGTATAGTGCTTTGAGGAATGAAGAACTAGTAGTAGTTCTTGATCATGATTATAGGTAGAAATTAGACTAGAGATAAAGCAGTACTGCTTAACTAAAGTTGTGGCTTTTTCTTTTTTTCTTTAACCACTGTCTCTTTATTCCCATTTTGACTTTTTCTAGCTGAAGTAGTTTTTCAGCCAAATAGACTTTTAACACGTTTAAGTCCCTCTCCTTCTTGGCACATACATTTTGAAAATATGCTGTGTTTTTTCAAAGTCTCTTAGGTCAGGTTGCAATTTCTTGTTAATCACACAGGGGAGGTAATAGTGCCTGTGTCTGAATGTTGAGGGCAGTCAGCTTGGTTGTGGAAGATCAAGGTTTAAATTTAGGGCATAGGCCAAAGGAATATTTAAATTAGAGTTTTTCATAATGATAATCCTGGCCATGGAACTGTTGACAGGAATAGGTTGCATTAGGATGGGTTAGCTGTCACTTTCTATCCCATGAAGAATGAATGACCTATTTTTTTTTTATTTGCTCCTTAAAACTTAGATGATTAATTGGGAACCTGCTGAATGGGGAAAATGGGAGGTTATACAGAGGAAAGTAGACGTATGGTTATGGTTTTGGTTTTTGTTTTTCTTCCCAAGATCTGAAAAAAGAGTAGGTAAAGTCTTGGGCAAGGTAAAATACATGTTCTTGGTAGTTCCTGAAGACATCATACTGCTCTGCTTGTTCTGTTTCAAGTTCCTATGTCATCTATTTATAGTAGCATATATAGCTGGGCAGAACTTTGTTTTATCTATACTAGCACCTATTAACATGAAATATGTCTCTCCTGAATGTTACTTGTTCAGGTGTTTCAACTTGCTTTGCATTAGGTTAAAGAGGTGGTGCAGTGTCTAAGCTCTGAATCACAGAAACAAAAACATAGTTAGGAAACTTGGTTTAGCAAATAAAGTACTGAAAATTAAACTACAATGAGCAAGTATTGTGAAGGGTTGATTGAAATAGAAGTGTGCAAGCCTCATCCAGTCATCCAGGCTCAACTACAGTTCATGGAGTTTTATTATTTTGTAGGTTATTTTTATCTGCTTTATTTTAAAAAGTGTATATATGTGTAGATATGTATTTTTGGAATATCACAGAAAAAAAGGGTTCCTAAGCCTTGGCTTAATTTGTGTTCTTTTATTTACAGCTGCATTCTTTTCACCAGTCTCTTCGAGATCTCAGCAGTGAACAAGTTCGCCTGGGAGATGACATCAGTCGTGAGCTTTCAAGAAGAAATCGGTATAAACAGAATATAATTCCATGTGAAGAACAGTGTGGAAAATAATTCTTAAACTCTTTTATTTCAAAAAAATAATTTTGGGGAGAATGGGAGATTGTGCAGCATGTAGATGAAAGCAGGGTTATGAATTGTTTGTTTTATGTCATCTTCTGCAGTGTTTATAAATGTAAATAACACCCATCAATTCTAATTTGTGTAGTATATGGGGCTTTCCTCAGCTTTTTTTAATACATGCACAAAACAACAAGGACTAGGGAATTTCTTTTATTACATCATTGCTCCTAATTTGTTCTTGTTACTGGAGTCCTTTCAGGGCAAGCTCTCCTGCGGGCCACAATCTATATACTTTCTCAACATGTGGTGCTTTGTTTAATAGCAATAACAGGAATTAGACTGTTAGTTCCTAGTAGGAAACTAGTGTTCAAAAGGACTGTGTAGATGTGTCCATAATTTTGTACCTGTTGACCTGATACCTAGCTGATACTTAGCTGCTCTGTTTCTTCACTTGAGGAATGGAAATGCTTTTTATCATGAATTTTCCACTTGAGGCTTGTTCCTAATTATGCTATAAATTATTATGAATAGGCTATGATCTGTTATGAATAGGCTGTAGAACAAATTGAGGTAGCAAAAAATTCTGGGGGGTTGTTGCTGCTTAAAATTTTCATAGGTGCTATTTACTTTTTGCACTGTAGAATATTGTCTTACTTATATTTTTCTATGAAGGACTGATGCTGAATTAAGAAAGACTCTAGAAGAATTGTCTGAAAAGCTCACTGAGTCCCAAAGACAAGAAACGGTGAGAGTGACTAAAATGAAAAGATTATTTATATTTAGTGTTCAAAGCAAAATGTGGGCTTCTAGTTTAATGTATGTGTTGGTAATTGGTATCACATATTGGTATGTATATCTGAACATGATCTTATTGTGCTGCTATAGGTTGTTGAAATGTTACCCTTTGATAACTAAATCAGCAAGACAAATTTTATATTTCAGGTACTTGTTTTGAGTGAAAGTGTTTTACAGCTGTGTGTGTGTATTGTGAATTTTTCTGTTTCAAAATTCACAGCCTTGGAGAAAGCTGCTTTTTAAGCTTAAACATTGGTTTAAATGCTGTTATACTTTTTGAAGATACCTTTGGAAAGATAAAAGCTTTCCCATGTTATGATGATAAATATTATTGTTTCTTGTTCTTCCCTCCCTCCCTCCCTCGCTGTCCTTTTCAATCCTCATAATCTGTGTAGCAAAATGGAAGGAGTCTCTTTGGGCTGCACTCTTCTCTGAAGGCTTGGTGACAAAATGTAACAAAGAAGGCAGGACAGCCATGACAGTCTTTTCTTTTTTGTCTCCTGTATCTGCTGGAAGGAGACTAACTGCAGGCTATGTTACTTAAATCTGAAAGAGATCTGCTATTGAGATGGAAGTCAAACAGCATATTGCTGTAGGAACAAGAGAAGTTAAGAATCACCCCAGTAATTAGTAGGTGAGAATCTTGTAGGTAGTTCTTGACACGTAAGACTTGAGTGTATGCTTTGTGTAAGTATTTATTGTGATATTAGTAGCAATGCTGACTTTTCAGAACAAGTGTTATATATGCTTATTTTCCCATAGGTGATTCGTCTTGCCCTAAAATTGCATGAATTGGTACTAAATGCTCTGTCAAAGGCTTTAGTGATGTTTTTGTCACTGATAACAATATCGTTGGCATGGACCACTTGTTGGTCCCAGCAGATTTAATAAACGTACTTGTGTAAATTCCTGACTCTAAATTAAGTTGGACAGTGATTCAAGAGACACTATCTGTACCAGTTATGTTCTTGATGTGATAGAGTCCACCAGGGAAAGAAGACTTGCCTTGTCAGCTTTTGTAGAAAAAGATGATGGGGTTGTCTTTGTTAGAATGTTAATTTTGCTTTCTCCTAGTAGCCTGGTAGGATAAAGTAAGTTTATCTGATAAAGAATTCTTGATACTTGCAAAATGCTGTGTTTTTCTTGTAGCAGGCTTCTCGGTATACTTACTTTTTTTCTCTTTCATGTACCAGAAAATTAGCAAACCCAGTAAGTTTTAACCAAGGTGGTTCTCAAGAAAATAGCTACTACAGCTGGCTGCATTACAGCTGTTCCGTGCCTTTGCATGAGAGAAACAAACCTTCGTCAATCCTTTGGAATGGAGGCATCTGCTGTCTGTTCATTAATGAAAGAAATAAGCAGCTCTTTGACCTCCTACAGTAGGGTTTGAAGATGTGAAATTGAAGGTTACAACTTTTGACCTGAGAGAAGCAAAAAATGAGATAGGTGAAGTGTAACAAGGAAGTCTTCTGTAGTTTATTAATGGTAAGGGGAATATCAGAAGACTAAGTCTCTTAGTTGGGAGGGAGCATTATCATGCAATAAAGCTACGAAAACTGAAATATTTACTGATATTCCTTTAATGAAGACACAAATGCTGCGGTAAGCTGCAGTGAGATGATTTTTATGTGTAGGACTAGCGAGATTTCACCTGGAATATTCTGCTCATTGCTGATTATTGACTTTATGAAGAACATTGGCCAAATGGAAAGAAGACTGGAAAGAGGAGAGGGAAAAAAAGAGGAAAAACAAAAAAGGCCACTAATTCAAAGACTTCTTTGAGAAGATAAAAGAGTTGCTGGGGTTCAATTTGCAGAAGAAACAGATAGTTAGGAAAGATCTGGCCATGTATGATGAATGGCCAAAAAGTGGAAGTTCAGTGTACAATATTAGAATAGAAAGTCACCTAATGATAGTTCTGTACAATAGTAGTCTAATCACCTGTGAGTTAGGAGCTTCTTGATCTGGAAGTGGTCTGTGTGCTTTCTGTACTGAGTGATAATCCGTCTGTGGATTTCTTTATTGGAACTCCTCCAGTCTTTCTTATAACTTGCATATCTTTATGATCTTGTCCTGTAGCAAGGGGTTCTCCAAATAGATTATATATTGTCAGAGGAGCTGCCACTTTTTTGGTGATCTGTTTGTTTTTTGGGGTTTTTTTGGTTATTTTGTGTGTTTGTGTTTTGGGTGATGTCTTTTGGCTTGGGTTTTTTTGTTGTTGTTGTAGGGTGTTTATTTGTTTTGTTTTTAAATCTAACTACTTTTTCATCCCTAATTTTATCTTGGAAGGTTGTTCAGTTTCTTCAGAGGCTTTTCAGAGTGTTACTTTTCGGGCTGAAAAATTGTGACTTAATGTGCTGTTGTATCCAGCCAATTCCACACCACTTTAACAGCTTAGTGGTTTCAACACTGTGCACTGCTGCTTTACCAGTGCTCTCTGATACTAGGTTTGGATCCTTTGCCCTTGTTCAAAGCCTAGTGGTCTCTTACTACCTCATGAGCCTGGCAGAATCAGTGAGATGAGGTAAATGCAAAAGAGACGAATTTAATATGGATGTTAAAAATAAAAATAACTCTCATGGTATGCATAGCAAAGCATGAGATTAAGAGTGCATGTAGAAACTAGGGTCTGTTATTGTAGATATGTGAGATCCTTTAGTATGTGCATGCATTTAGAAATTCTTTTAATGAGGTTGCTTAATTCAGAATTGATTGTCATTGGTGAAAATGAGTTGCTTAAGAGGAAATACTTTTTTCCTCAAAACTTCCTTATGCAAAGTTGTGTGGGAACTTTTGTCCTTAGTGCCTTTATGACTTCACTTGGGAGTGTCTATCACCTCGAGCATTGCCGTCCTTTTATTTATATTCTACTCTATGATTCTTGGCAGTAAATTGTCTACTTGAAATCTTGATAATTTCACAAGATGAGCTAATGGTAGAAACATTCTGTTCAGTTCAGTGTCCTTAAGTCTTTATTTTCTTTAGCAACATATATCTAAATTCTAACAGTTTGGTATATTTGGGGCTGTTTAAAAATTGCCTGTATGTAGATGTGTGACAATAAAGGTCTAAGTCACTACAGTTCTTCTGAGTCACTAGTTCAGAATTTATTTTTACTAGAGTATGTGATTCTTAGAGCCTTTTTGATGCTGAATTTGGATACTTTTAAATCCACACAACACAATCAATGCACACTATTTTACCTGTAAAGAGAGCTTTTCTATCCCAGCATAAAAACCAGATGACATCGAAGGTGGTGACACAGGCATAGTTGGATGCCTCTTTCAAGTCAAGTACTCTCCATGGCCTTGTACTGGAGAATCTATATGCAGTTTTGGTAAAAAGCCTTTCAGGTTCTACAACTCAATATATCAAAATCTCTTTCTTAGCTAGACATTTTGTGAGATTCCTTTATTCTTGAAAAGGGTTTGGATGTTTGCTAGACAGGCGTATAAGCAGTTGAAAGAATATTTACTTACCTTATGGTTATATAAGATAGCCGTCTTGGATATTTTGTTGCAATCTCTTGGATAGAAGCACAGTCCAAATAGTGCAAGATGCTGATCTTTATACGTAAAACTCAACTTCATCGAAGCACAGTTTAATTCAAAGTAGATACTTAATTGAGATAGTGCCATAATAAAATGATGGTAGACTGTCTATGGAAAAAGACAGCAATGCCAAATGAAATGGGTCTTACATGTAGTTACTGTGCTTATAATATCTCTGAGGGCCAGGATTATTGTCAGATAATGAACTGTCCTTCAGAAGATCTGGTATAAGGATTTTTGGTACTGCACGTGTGACTTGTAAAAGGTATAACACTATCATTTGTCATGAGGGAAAAGTTTAACAATATTTAAAGTTATATCTCTGAAAAAAGTTTGCTCTTTTTGTGATTTTAATACTCCCATTTCAAATATGCATCGATGATAAAATGGGTCGTAACAAGAAAGTCAGCAAAAATCTGTTGGAATAGATTTCTATTTGCAGGACTTGTGCACTAGAAATAACAGTGGAAAGCTGAAAAAGAGGGCAGAAATTCAATAAGTAAGATGGTGCTTTTTGTACAGTAAGCATCCAGCATCTTCCACAAGATTATATTTAGCTGCATGACTTAAATGTCACCCTGATTCTAAAAAGGACATTCTGTTCTTTGTGTTTAATTGCAGGGGAGGGGAGGAACTTTTTGATAGCCTAATCCGTTTTCATGGATTTTGCTGCTACCTGAAAGCTTTAGGTGGAGACACAGCTCTAGTGCCATCATTATCATTCATATAATCTGTGTTGCTGAAAATGCATGCTTGAAATCACATTCTAATATGTTCTGAATGTAGCAATTTAGTGCTAGTATTTCATGTGGTTGTGTAGAGTCTCCATATTTTTTGTACTGTTCTTCAGTGAACCACTTGTCTGCACTAAGATTTTTGATAAAATTCAGAGGTCAAAACACAAATGTTCATGATAGAAATGTTGTCCCGAGTCAGGGTCACTTGGGACAAAGGAAGACAAGTATGTTTTTGAGTTTACTCTGCACGTACTAACTAATAAATTAACACCTAACTGTTTCTAATTCTTTTTTTTTTTTACTCCCCACTATTTTATGCCATAGGCTCTGTGACAAACTGAGGAAGGTCAGAGAGGCTACAAAAACAGGGAACATAATTCCTGTGGGAGATAAAGCCTTGCTGAAGTGCCAAGGTGTTAACAATACCATACCAATGTACAAAGTATGGGAAACAAATAGGGGTTAAAAGTAGCATGAAAATGTTTGGTGGTTTGTGTTGGTTGTGGGGGGTTTTTTGTTTGTTTATTAAAGAGGATTATGTCTGTAACTGAAATTTCCATGCACCTGACAAATATAATGATATATAATCCATCTTTTTTAGTACCTTGTTGGAAATAATGCAACAGTTGTCTTCTGCAGTGAGCTGAAGGAAGGCAGAGGCAAGGCAAATCACCTCATAAAATTAATTTCTTACTTATTCTGAGTTAGTGATGATTTGTAATGAAACTAGAAGTTTGCCAGAATCTAAAGCCTGTCTAATGCTGCCTCGTGTCATGTTATCTGCTGTGCATGCTAGACCCATGACAGTGAAGAAGTTACTGAATTCTCCTTTAGAATGTTGTCTTTGGTGGTAATGTTACTTTTGAATCTTCTGTCAAGTCTAAATTGTACGTTTTCTTTCATAATAGCTTTAGTGCTCACTTGCTTCATTGAAAAAGGTATATGAGAGAGCTGAGAAGGCTTCTGTCTTCAGAAACACATAGTCAAAACTTTTTTTAAAAAATGTAGAAACACTACTGTTTCGTTTCTTTATATTAGATAGGTATGGGGAAAAAGGATGACAGCTTATTTCCTGGTTTTCAGCAAAGATTTAACAAGTTTAATGACAGTGTTATTTTTTGTTCCTGCTACATAGTATCGTTGTTTCTGTTAGCTGGAGTATCTTATGAATTCTGAGAAGTAACACTAGGTAGTACTTGTCAAAACAAACAGCGCAATGTGGTCTTTGTCTTTTTAACATTATGTTTTAGTAAGTAATTATTCTGGATTATGACTACAGTGCTTTCATAACTTACATGAAAGCACCTGGTTTGATGCAGTACCAGGCATTTCCTGATGGTTTTAGGAAAAAATACAGTATTCCAGACTGTAAGCTGGCTGTTCATTTGGCTGCACAAATAAGAAGTGTTTTCTGAGGGGTGTATTCTGTTGTACAGAAAAAGAGTGTTTTGTTTGTTAGGCCTTGTGAAGCCCAGAACATAAGTGTAGCCTTAATTATGTTTCTGTTGCTACATAACTGTTTTGCTCATGGTAAAATTTTCTATCTGTGCATGTGCCTAGTGCTAATGGAAGTGTGCTTAATGGAGAAAGATGACAACTTATCTCCACATACATCAGAAACTAGTAGTTGAATGGTGTTTTATGTCTTTCTCTTTTTATCTAAATACCGTTTGGGAATAGATATATTGCTTTCTAGTGGTTGCTTAAAATAATTAGTTTTAAGATAGGGAGGAAATGATACCTATGTATTTTTCTTCTAGTCTTTAACAAAATAAATTTAATTTGTCTCCTCAAGAGGGTGCTGTCTGCTAGCAGCTTGAATTGCAAAAGTGAAGTAATTCTGGTATTCTAGTCTGATTGAGCTTTTATGTTCATAATCCAGATTGCTTTAATAAATATGTATTGTTGTTTGTATTATTTTGTACGCGGATTCACAAAATATTGGGGAAAAGACTTAAAGCGATGTAACTATTTTGTGTTGTTACAGTCATTCTTATGTACTTAGTTCTTGTTTGCTACTTGTCACTCACAGATTTTGGAGCATGAAAGAGGCAAACACTGGTCTGTTTTGCAGACTGGAGATGTGAAAGAAGTGTCCCTCCAGAGGTTAATCAGGCTTGTGACAGAGAAGCTAAGACTTTTGTATTGAAAGTTCACATTAGGCTGCTCTAAACTTGATAATGAGATATTTAACGCTTGAGTAGAACCACTACTGTAGAGAAAAATATGCATACACCTAAAGGAGGATACTGCTAGCAAGGTAACAATTTGGTTCCCTCTTGAGTACTTCTGGAGTACCCTGCTATAACTAGATATTTTCTCTACCATTCTAAATCTGCTTTAATAAAATACAAATTATGTTCTCTTTTCTTTTCACCTCGTACTCTACGTTTTTGCCATTGGTATTTTCCCATGGATTAAAAGGCACACTAATTTCCTACAGCATGGGTGTTTTTCCTTTTGAAGGTATCAGAACGGGTAGAGAGAAGACTTCAGGAGATAGAAGAAGAAATGCGTGCTGAAAGACAGCTCGTAGAAAGGCGCCAGGACCAGCTGGGACACATGTCTCTTCAATTACAGGAGGTATGCAAAAGAGCTTCCTGTGTATTTAGGATTTAGTTAGGAATGTGTTGCATTTGTGAGCCTGTACCTGTCAAACTGGCAAAAGCGCTCATATCTTTGGCACGTTTTTTAAATCTCAGTCCAGCTCAGCTTGTTTTCATGACCAGATGATACCAACTACAGTCTCAGTTCTTCATTAGACTATCTTGACTATATTTAGACCTTCCTGGTAACTGCCACAAATCTTTTAAGAACCTACTCCCTATGCCCTTCCTGAAAACCCAAGCAAACAAAAGCAAGTCATTAGCTGGATTTTTCTCAATTAAAACATTTTATTTTCTAAAAGGTAAACTTTGCTTGTCCATGTAAATGAACACTTAAATTTATTTAAACAAGCATTCAGAAGCACTGTAGTGGCCAGACAGATTTTCATTGCTTTTCAGTTTCATTCAACAATACCTGATGAAATATAAAATACTGTTTAGGAGACAAATAGAAATGTTTAGAATATAAATTAAAATTTGAGACAGCTATTAGCTTTTTTTCTACATGTTTTAGAAAATGCATGAAAAATACTTCTTTCTTTCTGATTTTACTCCTGTTTGGAAAATCTGTGTTTTAACATAGCGTAACTTTTTGTTTCACTCCCCTTAAGATACAATTTGCTATGTTATCTCTGTCTGTGCAATAGAATACTATGATTGAGAAGAAATAAGCAATTCCTTGGTTTTCAGTTCTAGTATTTGCAACTTAGCTTTTTGGAAGGCGTTTTACTGTGGTACTGAGACAATGATACTGAGGAACCTTAAGTTAAGAGTGATGCTATACATCTCATGTAAAACTAGAGACTGTTCAAAGACATCACATTTTAGAAAATGAGATGCTTTTTTTGATATAGATAAAAAGTAGTGTTTATCAAAAGGCTTGTAATCCTTCTGCCAGTATTTCGGAAACAGTATTACTGTTTCATTTTTCCCCAGCTGATGTCCTCGTGGGTGATAAGAACTAGAGTGCTGAATTTCAGTTTTCATTGCTCTTTAATATGCCTACGTCTCCTTCTAGATTCTTCAGTCGTGCCTTCAGTCTGGGGAAGGGATGCCTAATGCAATGAATTGCTGTGATCTGGTAGTGTTATCTGCAGAACGGAACAATCTTTTTTTATCCTTTTAAAGGGATGATGACTTGTAATCTCTAAAGATACATTGACACTGCCATGGTTTCCTTAGAAAGAAAACTTGAATTCAAGTGAATGAGTTCAAATGTAGTTCAGAGAATTTTCATATGATCTTTCATTGATCATATGAATGATCATAGCCTCTGTCATCACGAGCCTTCAGGCTGGGTACCTTTATTCTTGGTAGCTCATCTTTTGAATTTCATGCAAAATGAATATGAAATACTAAGTACATCCTAGACCCTATTCCCCTAAGATGTCCAGCTGTGAATTAAGATGGTTTGATTCTTTCTTCTGTAAATTCTACTTTATCTTTGTAAGTAATTTTTCCTGAGGAACCCCTTTCTAAAATACAGCTTAAGTTGCTGTATTTTAGAAAGAATGTACTTGAATTGCCTTGTGTACTTTTGCATAGCCTAGTGACAATAAATAAATATTTTATAGTTGTTATTTGGATGAAACATCTTTCTGCATAATTTTGAGCTTGTTACTTTATTATTCTGTTTCTTGTCCTTTGTAATTTGAATTGTGAGTTAGATGGACTCAATTCTGACAATGGCCTTAGTCTTGTGGTGATCATTGCATAGACGTAATGTTCTATTGAAGTCTATTTCTGTTTTCATTTATTTCTCCAAGATGCTTCTCAAGTAACATTACTGGGAAGGAGGGTAGTGTTTGGACTGCATTTTGAAATCCTATCATTTAATATGGTCTGAATGATTTACAGATAAATGCTATTTAAAGCCTTTGTGGCTGTTCAATGATACAATTTTTTCATCAGTTTGCCTGTTACACATTTTAAACCAAACCAGGTCAAATATGACTTATGCATGTGATTAGTAGTTGCTCTAATAAGAAATCTTGTGAAGTTTGTGAATAGTGAAATGCTATTATTTTTAACTAAAGTGCAGTGCCTGTAACTGACCACTACTTGTCAGTGTTTTACCATCTTAAGAGAATCACCTTTCTGAATTGAAATTACTAAATTTTATATTTTCAGGATCTAAGAGAACATGATGATACGTTTGTTTTGTATCTGTATTTGTTTTGTACCTTTCTCTTGTCTGTCTTTTCTTCCTATCAGTTTTTTGTATAATGTGGAAACTTCCTGTTTGTATTGTAGTATTTTTATAACCATAGGCTGATTATGAACCAAGACAGTATCTATTTGTATACTGATCATTAAGAAAGCTTGACCTATGAAATTTTGCATCTAAAGCTTTTAAATTTGCATTTTTATTTTGAATCCATAGCCTGTCTGTGCTGTGTGTAGTAGTACAAAAATTATTTTGTCTACATATTTATGTATCTTTTACCTTAATGTGTATTGGTGCATTTAAACATCAATTACTGCAAATTAGAAAATATCAATTAGCAAACAAATTCATGCAAATTGTGTATTTTAATTTTTTTCTATGTGCCTTGTATAAACTTGTTTCTGATTAGAAAGAAGAACAAATATTCTCTTCTTGCAAGTGGTATTGGCATCAATACATGAATTGCTTTAACAACAGCATTTGTTGTGTAAATGAAAACTATTTGGAGATTCCTCCGTGCTTCTTTTTCTTTGAATATAAAGACACCATCACCTCTTACTTTTTGTTTGCATTTATGCATCTATTTTCTAAAACGAGATCAAGTATCAGTCTTAAAAAAAAAAGGGCTGTAGGCAGCTTTTCTGTGTGTTGGGTGTCCTGGATGGGTTTACAAAATTCTGTGCTTGGCTTCCTGGATTTTGGTGAAATGTGTCCATGTGTTCATGCTTTGCATGCTTTAGGTGAACAGAATCGTCTTTATTGAACCTTTTGAATCCACTGACTGTGGTAAGGCAGTGACTACAGTTGTGTCTTAAGCTAGCAACTTGGGAAGGCCAGGAAGCATTTTTTGACTTTCTCTTTGTGCAGCTGTATACTTAGATTCTGTCTGCCTCCCACTGCAAATACCGTGAACTGTAAGAAGCTGGTGGACAGAGAGTGGGGTAAACTGATGTTAAAAAGTGTTACTGAACATTGTTTTTTGCATATCTTTATCACTGATCTTTTTAGACAAACATAAACTTGATCTGTGCTCTGAGCCATCTGAGTATTTTAGTACATCGTTGATACTTGCTCTTTGGCTCTGTGCTATGCCACTTGTGGCCAATGGTTTCTGTTTTGATTGTAGTTTGAATCTGACTCTTACTTGGAACATGAGCAAGTCTTGTACATATCTGTCACTGAAATACCTAGGTAGTCTGTTTTTAAGTGCCTGACTGGTATGTTTAGGTAGCATACTTGGAGCTATGCTAATCACTAATGTAGCAAGTTAGGGAAAGTACTGCCGTTCAGATTAGGATGTGGTACATTTTTGCCTTACTTAAAACTATAGCATGAGGCTGTTCTGCTTGTATGTTTCTGATAGTATGAAAAACTCACTGATCAGTCTCACTTTGAAAGAGCAAGTTTCAGTTTGTGGTCTGTGCACAGCTTTCAAAAAATCTGGTTTTATTTAAAAAAAAAACAACACAGCAAAACCAAACTAAGACCAAAACCCAAACCCTAAGAAAAGTTAGTAGGCTTAAGTTGTTGTAAACGTTATGATTTGCTCTTGAAAGATTGTCATAAGTTGGAAAGATTGAGAACTGTTATTCCAGAATCCTCACTATGGTTTTCCTCATGTATTGGAAAAATTGACCTATCAAGCAGTAAATTATGTTGTTTTTGAAATTTTGGGGTTCAATAGATACTCTGTGTGTGGATGAGGTATGCTCACTTGGGGGTATACCAAGTGTATTCTAATGCTGTCTTATGCTAGTGAACTCTTTATGAAGAGTTGCAAGAATTGCTCTTCTTGGTCAAATCAAGTTCATCTAGCCTGATCACCTAGGCAGGCAGTGGAACATCTAGCTGGTCCTTCCCAAAACCATGCTGTGAAGACTTTTTTACATGAAAGTTCTCTGTCTCCTCGTGGCCTCCTCTATACCTGCCGCCTCCGAGGCCTCATCAACTCCTTGTCGGTCTCCTCCAGACCAACCTGGACACTAATGCTTTCAGAGGAGGATCTTGGTGGGAGAATCCAGTTGACTGTAGGCCTGTTCCTATTCCTTGGTGCTTCAGCTTCTCTGGGCAGTGTCTGCCTGCTGTTTGGGAGCCATCAGGGAGGAGTGTGTGCTTGAACTGTTATCCTCAGCATCTTTTTCCTAGTTCCCATTTTTGACATTTGACTCCCCCAACCCCTTCTCTGGGGACAACAAATGAAATCAAAGAATCAGTTGGATTTTTATGCATTTTGTTTGGTTTTTTTTTCCTTTTACCCCTCACAATAGAAAGCTTGTATAGAGACCTTTAGTGGAGAAAAAACAAGTGTGACACAAATCAACAAGAGAATTAAAAAGGAATACAGGAAGGGGGCAAAATACAGAATTAACTTTTACCTGTACAATTTCTGAATTGTCAGTGACAGCTGACATTTGTCTGGCTGTGGATGACCAGATGTTTCCATTTCTTAATGACACTTTGATTAACTGCCTACCTGGCACCTACTGGTACAATGCATGTTTCACAGCTAAGGCAGTGCATATATAGTATGTTTAATTTCCTGTAACATCACTTTTTTTGGCAGTATTTTAACTCTGGTGTATCTATGTATATCTGTATATACATGAGCTGTTTTTTCCTTAAAATAAAATGGCTATGGGCTAGTTTTGCAATATGCAGAAAGTAAAACGGAAGGTTATATTTACAGTGTCGATAATAGTACAGGATGCATTTTTGTTTGAAATTGTTCCTATTTAATTGCCTGAATATCTGTCAGTGAACCTTAATAAGTTGAAATGGCATATTTATTTCCATGGTTTCTTCTGGGAATTAGGATGTGCTACTGATGCAGAGGCATTTTTTTGCTTTCAGCAGGAATAATCTTTGAAAATTTTTCTAGTATTCCTGAATCCAGCCCAGCTTTAATATTTTCTTTATGATTCTGACATCTCTAGCCAAATCTGCACATGAAAACATGCATGTTTGATACTATGTTAATTATTAATTTAGTGCCAGAAATAAAGTTGGCATAAAATTGACTCTCTATAACAGAGCTTCTGATTTTGCTGGTAAAACTGATGGTTGATTGCAGTTAATAGACACCATATATTCCAAGTAGGCTGTTCTGAACTGGTACTTCTGGTCATTAAAAATAAAAAAAGAAAAAAACCCAAAACAAACCAAAAACCCAGTCAACTCAGGTAATGCAAAAATGGCTTTAGCTGAAGCAGTGATAGACTTTTGTTCATGTTGCTTTTTGGGACTTCTCCCAAGAGCCTTTTTGAGTAAAATGTGTGCAGTGTTGAGTTTTACAGTTGACAGGAATGATAGATTTAAATCTCTACTGAATACTTTGGAAAAAACCTTAAATGTGTAACAGTCTTCTATTATCTGATCAGGGTATGGGATCAGTATAACTAAAAGTCCAACTCTTTATGTGGCATAATATTTTCAGTGGCATAGTTATGATTAATGTCTTCCATGGTCTCAGATTTTAATGTAAGCTGTTCAGGCAGGAGAGTAATCCAAACTATACTGAACCCCTTATGTTTGCTGAAGTGAGGTTATAAGAGTGAGGTAAGTATATATAGCCATTTATTTTCTTCAAAAAGCTGCTTTTAAATTCAAAACTTCTAAAGCTGAATGCCTGGCTTCACTGAAGTTGATTAATATCTTGTATTCTGTTTTCATAGACTGAAATTGCTCTCCAGTGTACAGTGGAGAGAAAATGTTCAAAAACTGACAGAAATTGCACAATTTATAGGGACAAATTTTGGGGGTATTTGTTAAAGGAGATACTCCTTTAAAATTTTAAATGAAAATGCTGCTTGGGAAGGACAGACTGGGAAAAAGACATTGCTTTCTGGAAAGGCTATGTGTTTTTGTTGTTATGTTGTTGTTTCAGCAAGCAATTATGGAAGGACTAGACATACTTATGCTTCAAGATGTGGGACAAAAGTAAAAGATTTGTGCTAAGGTCTCTAATTAATTGATTTGAGAGTAGTGTGAAAAATGCTTGGTCATGTTGTGCAGATAAAAACTGTGATTTATTAACAGTTACAGAAATCCATGGCAAATTATCAGTATATGGCTACTGATCGCTCTTGACTGATATTTCTAAGTGATATTTAAAATGAGCCAATGATGTTGCTATGCCTTGAGATACCTAAACCTGGGATGGGTATGTTGCAAATATTACATGTCATTAATATCTGTCCTGTCTAATACATCCTTTGCCAGTGGTTGGCTGTGTTCTGCAAATACTTTTGGTTTGCAGAATGACAAGATTTTGAAATTGATATTTAAGGCACTATTATTTTTATAAGATGGTTTAGAAAATGCATAACATGTGGTTTTAGATACCTCAGTCTGAGAGGGAATGGGAAAAGTCCCCATGCATTTGTTTTATTTTTTGTTGTTGTTGTCAAAGAAGGACACATCAATGTTGGTAACTTTTGATCAGGAAAGTTTCAGTTGATTCAGTTGTAGTTCTGCAGCTCCAAGCATCTGTCAAGATTCAGAAAAAAATAACCTTTTCATTTTTTTTTTCCTTATGACTTCCAACACAACCTTATGGTAGTGTTTTCTTGACTACAGTGTGTTGTATTTCATAACATGTGCACTTTATATTAGAGAATATATTCTTTCTCTCTGGTTTGTACACAGCTAATCTGTAGGGGATCTCTTGAGCCTTTTAGACCTTAATCTAAAGGTGTTTGGGGTCAAGTTGAGTGTGTCTGAAGCTCTATACGTCGGAAGGATGTTAGACTTTGTGTTTGTCCCTGTTCTCTGCATGGGTGTGTTTATGTATGCATGGACTTATATTTATCTTTTCGTAACAATATACATTGGCTCTATGTGGAAATATTAGATGCAGACAGAAAGCATTTGTCTAGATCTTCTTTCTTAAATGTATCAGCAGATTCTTTAATTTTAACAGCCTTGGAATGATGGCTTCTGGAAATTTTATAATGAAGTTTACAATATATTTTTCTCCTCTAAAGGTTTTAAGGAAGCAAGATGCTAAAGCAGATGAAACAGAAGAACTCATGAGAAACAAACTTGTGAAATATGAAAGCGAAAAGCACCAGGTAAGACTTAATTTTTTCCTTTTTGTTTGGTTTTAAATGAGTGTATAGTGTCATCTGTTACAGTATATGCTTCCTTTTTCTGAGAAACCAGCAGAACAAAACTTTCTTTACTCTTTAAGAATACAAGCTGTGGAGTTTTTTTCTGTATCAGAGGCACTGTGAATATAGCTACGTTGAACTTGTTTCTCTCCTTCAAAACTCTTTAGTTGTAGTATATTACTTCTAATGACTCTTCCATCCTGCCAGGCAGACAGATTTATCACTTGGGGATTATCCTTGATTTCTTTCTCTATTTTGTCTCTGAATTTGTATATAGTCTGCTGTTGCTTATTTGCAGCAGCTCAAAGCAGCTTTTCTTCATCCCTGCAAGTAACTCATGCTGGTTATTTTGCACCATAGTCATTATTAATTACTCTTACTGAACTGTTGCCGTATTGCACTCCTTTTGTTCATAGAAAACAAGATTTCTGGTATTTCTATTCTAGCAGGATACTAGGGCTGTATTACACTTTCCCTATTTTTTTTCCCACTTGCATCAAGTTTAGCATCTTTCAAAGTTAGACCCCTTTATGCTAAGCCTTTATGTAGTGTTTCGTGTTACGTTGTTCTCTTCATTCCCTTAATGCTGGTCCTGTTTACTGTGCCCATTTGCCAGGCTCTCAACATCCTCCTTGAGATTGCTATCTCAACAATAACAATTTCTGCTGTCAAAACCTGTATTTATTTCCAAGTGGATCTTTGAACTATTTATGGAAGAAGTCAGAAAATATTTTGTAGCTTTTGCTTTCGTTTCTTTTTTTTTAAATGATCATCAGTTTGCTGACTATTTCTGATTACACATTTTTAATATTATGTTTTTAGAAAAACTTCCAGTTTTATGAAATTCAGGGCACTTCAATTTTTTTTTTAGTCATCTTGTTTCCAGAATAATTCAAATACATCATCTTGCACAACACAGAAACCCCACAGGTTTTACCAATTACAGTTCTACCAATGCATGTAATCTTTAACACTTCTATGAATAAACTATCAAAGGTGACTTCAAATATTAAATCATTATTAATTTTGAGTTTGAAAGTATGTTTCAAATCCTGGGACAATGGTTTTGAAACTTTGTTAAAACTTATCTTCCATTTTTTTACTTTTAACCCAGTAAAAATTTGCTTTTGTGATTTTTGTTTTGTATAATATAATTGACTTTGTGTCTTCATATTATACAGACTATAGAACAAAAATTATAGACTGTAAGTAAAATTCTCTTTATGTAATTTAAATAAGTATTGTAGGGATTTAGTACAAATGAAGGTTTGCTTTAAATTTTGGACAAATAAAAATACTGTGTATATTATACCTCATTTTAAATAGATCCTTATATGGATTAATTTGTGTCAAAATTAAATGTTAAAATACTCTTTTATGTTATGATTCATATATTACTTTTCTTTCTTCATCATCTTCTGAAATGAAAGCTTGAGCAGGAATTGGAGCAGTCCCGGAAAAAGTTGAGTGAATCTGAAGGCAGTAGAGAAGCTCTTTTGCATCAGGTAACTACTTTGGTGTGGTAAAAAGTCCTTAAGTTTTCGTATTAGATTGTGTCTGAGTCTTTTTGTTTAATATTCCTATCTCATACTCTGATAACATTGTTTTATGAAGGAAAAAATGAGGTAGAGAAAGATGGGTTAAAATGTCTAAAATATGTGGACTGAGCTCATTGTACTTTTTCTGCTTTCCAAACTTTTATGTGTATGTGTTCATATATATTAATTATAGTAGTGGTAATAACGGTATGTTTTCAGTACATAAACACATTCTGTGAAATTTCCTTTCATGGTATGCTTTAGAGCAACTTCTGTATTAGTAATCATTGTTCCGCAAAGTGCGTGCTGTAATTGGGGAAATCAGATAAATCAATGACCTAGACGTATTTGCTACATTGTAACATGCAATAAAAATAAACAAACAAATACCTGAAAAACTGTCTAAAGTGTGCTTTAAACAATACCTATTGATGCATATATGATTAAACTTAAAATTTGTAGAAATTTGGATTATAGCTTTAGAAAAAACTCCTTTCTCCTAACATCCTTCTTTCAGAGGAGCTGGATAAAAAGACTGAAATAACTAGGAAGGGGTGCAATTGGCATTCTTATCTTTTAGTTAGTTAGTTAGTTGCTTGACTTGTGTATCTAGCAGAAGTTTGAGTTAGCTGTATTACTGTTTTGAATTTACTGTGCGTGGAATATAGGGTAATATGAATTAGAGATATTCAATTCAACTTTAGCATATGGGATTTTCTTTCTTTTGCTGCACATGTTGTCATCTTTGTAAGTGCTATACTATATATGATAGAAAGGAAAAATATGAAAAGCCCCAGTGTTTCTTATGAACAACTGCATTGTATTTTTAAGGAGCACAATTTAAATAAAACATATTGTTTATTAAATTTGTATAGACATTTTCACTAGCTATATAAAGACAATTGCAACATAGAAAATGGTAGCAATTTTTTTGGTCTAGAGAAATTAGTGCTCATCTGTGGTCAACATAAGTTGAAAGATTTCCTTTAATTTTGAATAATCACTTTGTGGCCTGTAATTAGGGAATAGTTTGTCTTTTTGTTTACCATCTGCAGTACTCTCAAGATTTATTTATAAATATTTTTCGTGTGTACTATTTTTTTTAGCGTTTAATAAAAGCATAGTATTTACTTTTTTGTTCTGTTTTTCATTAAACACTTGATGCTTGTGCATATATTTTAGATTGAGGATCTTCGTTCCCAGCTTTTGAGAGCAGAAGAAGACCGTGTAGAATTGCAACATCAAATTTCATATGCTGCTATGCATCGCCAGAGCTACCAGGATGTACAAGATGATGACAGGAGAATTAGAGCAGGTACAACTAACATTTTGCACTAGAGGCCTGCAAACTAGTTATTAGGCATGGATATTAACTTTATCTTAGAGTTGTAGTCTAATTCTTCTATTGTTTCAACAAAACCAGCCACTTAATTCCTCAGATTTAAGTTAATAAGTATCAGCACCTGAATATTAACAGACAAATAGCAATGACAGTTAATTTATGATAAAATATTTTGATCTGCATGGTTAAAATAAATGAGACAATTTCAGCAAACTGGATAGTGTTTTTACGGAAGAAAAACATGTGTATTATTTTTAAGTAATAATTTTCCAGAAAACTTGCATTTCAGTCCATTTGCAGTTTGAGTTCTGCCATATTGAAAGTCATAACAAGAGTCTTTGACTAGGTGGTTAATAAGGCTGATGACTTTCTCGTAGAATTTCTAAGCAACATGTTCCTGAGTGGTTGAGAAAATTTTTCTGTATGATGCAGCCGGGGCTTCTGTTTGCACTGTGTTAGAGTTTTAGAGTTGGAATAGTTTTATTTAGAAGATAAATACTTTAAACAATTTCAAGATATAATTGCATATTAAATTACCGCTTTAACAAGGTCTTCAATTAATTGTTAGTTATCTGTCTATATTAAACTTTTCAAACATAATCAGAAAGGGGTTAGGGAAAGTCTTTATCTTTCTCCTTATTAACATAGAAATGTATTACTCAAGGTAATAGAGGAATAGTGACTCCAAGTCCAGTGTCTATGGGAATGTTTAATTGGTTTGGCTAATGACTTATTTTTGTATTTTCGTACTTCAGCTTCTGAATTATCTTGGTTTTTAAAATAGGACTCTGACTCTGTGTTTTACAAATCTCAGAGCACTGGAAATTGGCTGGATTTTTTATGTGGCTTAGCTTCAGAAATGTAGTGCAAAATAGTAATTTCAATAGTTTTTCTCCAGTCATGCTAATGGATCTGCTTAAAAGTTAATTTATTTGAAACAATATGCCTTTCATGTTAATAAAACCATATTTTAATTTTCCTATTAATCTTATAAATCAAAACAAAATACAAAAATATGAAGAAAAGAAAAATATACTGGAACTGATAGGATACAACAGCAAAAATTATATAAATGGATGCATGTGTTTCACCTTGCTGTGTTATTTCTCTTTCTTCAAAGATACATGGGAAGAAGACAAATGGAGATTTTTTTCCTTTTGCCTTTAGAAGTTGTTTATGACTAAAGACCTTTGAATTTCTGATTGAGAGAATTTATAGCTTACTCTTACCAAAACCTTTGGTTGTAGTTGCAGGATTCAGACATAAAATTCATAGATAATGTGACTTTCAAATCAGGAGGTATTACTCTGGTGAGATAAAATCTTGGCCTTGAAGCTGATGGCCAAGTTTCATTTACACCAGAACTTCCCCATTGTTTCTTCCATTCTATCTCATTTTATTCAGTTTTGTTTGGGCTTTGGTTGTTATGTTGTGTTGTTTTTTTTTTTTGAGGAGAGCAGGTGTGTGCAGGGGGAAGAGTGGAAAACCCCTATAAAATGACTGAAAAATAATGTTTCATTCAGCAAAATATTATTCGGTTATGATACAGGTATACCATTTTTCACAGATATTTTGGTCAAAATCAGTAGTTGTAGAGTAGCCTCGAGTAGAGAAGCAAATTGCCAAAAGTGGAATGAGATAAAATTGATTTACCAAAAATTGGTACTTCTACTGAGTCTTCCTCTCTTCTTGCTGTTTTACAGTAGCTGAAAGATATGAGAGAGAGAAGCAGGATCTAGAGAAACATATTTTGGAACTAAAAGCAAAGCTGAGTCATAATGCTGTAATGTCAGAGGTAGAAGAACTGAAGAGATGTATAGAGCGTAAGGACAAGGAGAAAGCACAGCTTGTAATGCACATACAGGTAAGTTGGTTTTTGTTGCTTTTTGGTTCGTGGCACTTTTTTGGTTTTTAAATGATTTCTTATCGGTTTAACATTAGGTGATACCTCAGATTAGGGATTAATCTTTAAGAGTAACTGTTGTGCTCATTGTTATTTATTGTGTAAGTAACTTTGAGTTTGCTGACTTTTTTCTCTCCCATGTAATACCAAAAAAGGTATTTGCTACTGCCCATGATTCCATGGTTTGGATTACTTCTCTTTCCCATGAGCAAAGAAAAGTTGATCTGATTTTATTAGCACTTACCATTAATAATAGTTTTTGGAACTACTTTTAAAAGGTAGTACTTACTTCCTTATTCCATCATTCCTCAGAACTAAAGTTCAGCTTTAAAAATTGAGATACCTTGTTCTATGAGAGAGTGCAGTAGAGTGGCAAATATGGATCACAACTTCTCTTTTTTTTGCAATTAGATGCAATATAATAATATAATCATAATTATTAGTAGTCTTCCTTATGGTAAGCATGTACTGTTTAATGTGATTCTCTATGAAAAGGATAACAGCAGCCTTTTGTACTGGAATTTTAGTTAGAAGACTTAGACCACAAAGTGAGATTTAAGTAGGCAGTAGCATTATTATTTAAGATGGGAAATCTCTGGGCTTTTTTTGCTCTTGCCTAAGTTTGTCGTTGGTGGTAGTATGTCTGAACAGTAACAGTTTTCTTCTGTCTTCTGTGACTGTCAGGAGAAAAGAGTTTGTTTGCAAAACTATGTGTATTATTTCAGTAGTCAAGGACTTAATATTTTGGTTTGCTTGTATTTTGGCATTCTGTAAGCAAGAGATTTAGAATTTATTTTCCTAATGAAGGTACTTACCTTGAAATGCTGTTGCATCATGTTGGAAATTCAAATGTAAGATTTTATTTTTTGTCTTTTCATAGATTTACAGCACTATACTGTTCAGTTTACTTCTGCTGCTCTTTTACCTTGTCAACTTCTGTGCTGATTTAAATCAAACTAATATGTCAAATTACGTTAGGAAAAAATTGCCATCTCAACATTAGTTCCTACATGCTTTATGAAATTCGGTCATTGAATAGGTTTGAAAAGACCTAAAGTGTTTCTATTGGGAGTAAGACAAGCAGAACTCATTTCCTGGAGTCCATCAACATTTGTATTCTAGCTGGTCAATACAACCAATGACTAACTGAAAACGGTCTGGTTTTTTGTTTTATTGTGTCTGAGAAACTAATTATTTTGGTGACATGAATTAATGTGATAAAAACCCACAGAAAAACAATTATTTTAAACTTCTGCTTGTAGAACATGCTTTCTTAAGGGTCAGAATGATTTTATAATACTAATTTCCTGCTCTGAAAATTCTCATTCAAGAGTGCTCAGTTGGGGTCATTGTCATTTCTTTGAGTTAGAAATCTTTGACTTCCCTCATTTTCTCAACAGAAGATACTTTGTACTTCTTATCTGCTTCCCACTGCCTTGCTCCTACAGGGGCAGTAACAGGAAAAGAGCTAGTGTGTTTTTCTTTTAATGAGACATCAAGGAATGCAAGGATGTGAATTTCTAAACTTGTGTTCTAACAAAGCATTTTGTCAAGCCTGTTCTAACAGCTGCTCCTATCAGATAGTCTCATTCTCAGTTGGAAGTGACCAGTCATGTTTGACTTGAGAGTAATTTATCTTTGTTTAGTGGGGAGGATCTAACTGCACTTGCCTCTGACGTATATGTGATACTAGAAATTTCTTTTGATTTGTTCAAGTGTCATTGTTTGCAACAATTTGAGTTGTGTGTGTTGTACATTTAGCCCCCGACAGTTGCCATAAAATCACAGTGTGATGTAAAATGGAGAGGATGAAAAAGGTTAAAACATGTTCTTAAGCTCATGTTTAAAAGTGAGTTCAATCTTAAATTAATTTTTAAATTTAATATTTATTTCATCTTCTGTAGTTTACGTGAGGGTGCTGCTGTGAGATCTTGCAAATGCATACAACTATCTTAAGTACATTTTTCTGCATGAAACCATAAAGATATGGGACTGTTATGGCTATTAAGATTTAACTGTTATGACTAAGAAATAAACAAAGTGCAAAAATATGAAGGTGCAATACACTACTTTCTACATAAGTGTTTTTAGACTTTTATGCCTGTGAACTTGTTTGATTTACTAATTACTCTTCATTCAAATTTGGTGTTAGTAGTCTTATAGTATTGTCCAGTACAGCAGACAATCAGTTTGTTAAAACATTTCAATTTTTCTAAGGGAAAATTATTGATATGTTTATTTAATATTAGAATTCTTCAGTAATATAAATCCTTCAGTCTTAAAAATATTGATTCATATTCTCACTAAAATTTACTTTGACTTCTTCTGCAAATGCAACTGTTAGCCGATTATTGTCATTATGAGCCAGTTCAGGTATTTGAAAATCAGTAACACTTTTCTAAATTTAAAGATATTCTTACAAAATAGGAGAAATCAATACCTTTGCAGACCAGTCTGTATTGCCATGTCAGTGTTCAAATACTGAAACATGGGTTTACAATGTACAGATACTGTTTGCTTTGATACACTTTCTCTCTAAATTAATCACATGTCAACCAGAGAGGGAGAAAGAAGGTAGTTTTGGTGTGGCTTGTATTTACATACGACATTATCTGTCAGAAAGAGTAACAAATTTGGAAAACTACAAAGAAGGCATCACTTCAAGAAACTGATTTTGTGCAACATACTTTTTACTGAATCAGTGTACATTTTGACTAGTTGAATGTATCTGGTTTTGATTTTTCAATTCACAGAATTTATGCTTGCATTTAAAAAAATCTAAATCTTTGGGGTTAATGGTTCTTAGTTTTTAGATGCATTCAGATTGTCAAGCGATACAGATCAGATAGTGATGAACAAAATATCTGAGGTCTGCACTTGGGAAAAATTAATAAGAGAATAATTAGGTGCAATGATTAATTGGTGTAAACATTATCAGTGACAGTAGTATGATTACGTAACTGTCTGTACTGTTGAGATACAGGGCAGGAGAGAGAGGAAGGAGAAAAATACTTACAGATCCACTTTAGGTGATTAATATAATTAATGTAATGGAGTGAAATGTGACTTTCTATATTCTTATCAGTATAGGATGTTTGCACATAACAGTAATATAAGGTATTAGTTGTGTAAGTTCTAGCAAATGAGTGATCCTCATGTGAATTTTAAATGTTCACCCGAGTTTGAAGGAATGTTGTACTGAATACAGTATGTATTGTGTTTTGTTTTTCTAGAAGAAATTTGTTGTCCTAGAATGAAGTTTGTTTGGCAGTTCGTGGTGGTTTTATTTTTAAATTAGGTGTCAAAAATGCAAGGCAGAAGTATGATATGTGTAGTCAGACCTAGGGACTAGAAGTCCAAACTGCAGGAGTTTCTAAAATGGTGGTAGAGTCACAGGTTTAGTGCCTGTAGTGATTAGTTTACACTTCAGATAAATAAGTAGGCTGTAACTGGGAAATGTTGGCCCCTTTCTCTGCCTCTATTTTCTTATGAAAGCTGAAAGCTAGATTACATACTGGGATATTGGATCTAGAGAAAACTAGATGTACAGCTGTTTTATTTGGGGTAAATATTACATCTATTTTTGGGTTTGTTAATCACTTCTGTTGTATGTTTTCCCGAGCCAGAGCCTCTCAGCTGAAATATCTGTGGTGGTGTTACAGTCTGAGGGCTGATACAAACTTTGTAATCAGTTTTGAAAACAATATTTGCTTTCAAATCTCTGGAGCATTAATATGCTGTACTCCAGGATTTAGTAGCTAATCTTAATGACAGTTTTTAATTGTTCCACAAAAGTATTAACCTTTCATAAAAACCTTCAGATATTAAAGCCAGGAGGAGAGTATTTGATATTATGTTGGTGGTGAATGAGTTGAGATGTTTATTCTAATACCTTCTCCTTGATTCTGTTAGCAGTGGAATTGTGAAAATGCAGCAATAAAACTAATCAGGTTAGAAAAATTGAGACCCAGACTTGTCTTTTGTAAAAACTGAGGAGAGACAATGTACTGCAATCAGTTTCTGTAGTAATTGCAATGCAAAATAAGCTAACAATTGCTGTATATATACACAACATATTTTACCCACAAACTGTTCTGAATATCTGGGGTTACTTCTGTCGGAAGAACCTCCATAACGTTGTAATATTTTGTGACATACATTGTTACACTTCTGTGGCATCCAGAGATCCTCATTGAGTTCTCTGTGTGGCTGACCTTGAGCCACAGAAGAAAGATAATGGATGCTCCTTGAAATCTGAAATCTTTAATCTATGAAGGCAGCATTTGTCATCTGTATAGAATTTTTTTTTTTGGAATCACAGGTGGTTAGTAATTTTCTACTGGGAAAATAAACTCAAATGTCCAAGGAATGTAAATTTTTTTCTTTTTTTTAATGAGTGCAACCTCCTGACAGTGCTTGTGCTTTCTCACCCTAAACTACAGTAACAAATAGAAAAGAGAGACTTGGATTAATTTCAAAAAAATTTAAAAACTCCAAAAACCAACTCCCCGATACCCTACATCTCTATATTCTTGTCTCATAGAAATCCTTAAAATATTTATGTTCATAATTGCCTAAAAGTGTAATTCCAAGATAGGAATGTGAAAATTAGGGTATATTCTGTAAGGTCTAAAGAAAGCATGACTCTGCCAGATTCTCCTATCATGGTGTGAAAGGGCAGCATGCAAGGCTTCGGGCACAGCTGTGTGGGGTGGAACCGCTGTCAATCCATGCACAGGCACGGTTGTGACACTGAGCTCCTTGTCCAAACTTCAGTAGTACAGAGCTGTAGAGGATCTCTTCAGACAATGTCTTAGAAGTTGCTTATTTAGTGTTCTAAATGCCAGTAGTAGAAGCCCTTTCAGATCAGACAGAATTTTGACAACTGCATCCATGTTAACACACCATATATCAGCTAGGAATTCAAAAGTACAGATCAGTACATTTGGGACTCCTGTTGCAATACAGATACAGAGTGTGGAGATACTTTCTCTAGCCTCTTGCTTTACAGAGTCGGCTGCATGAAATGTTGACTTCCTATGATGCTGTTTCCCACCTGATTTCAACTGTTGGGTCTGTGCTGGCTTAACTTTTCTAAGCAAAGTGCAAACTCTTTGCTAAGATTTATCTAATTTGCACATATGGTAAAAAACATTAAAAGTCACGTTTATATTGGTACATCCATGTCAAAATCCAATTTTGCTCCTCCTGCAAATAGTTCGTGTTGGTAAATTAGTTGTGCTTCAAGGTAAATATCTAAAACAAATGTTCCTCTTTTTTATTATACTGTAAATTAATAAATTGGAGGTTGATTTACTTCTACACAATAAGATGAATGTTTACAGTTAATTGAACATTGTTTTCTGTGTTTAAGCTTAGACTCATATTTCATTTAAAAGTTTGTGGGGCCTGTAGTTCTGTTAATGAAGTGTGTACTCTGGGGAAATTATATATAAATAACTATCTTTTAATGATGCAGAGTTGAGTACTACATCAATTTAGTCTGACATCCTCTATGGTGTCTCCAGAAAGACACAAAATGGAAAGTGGTAATAGCATGTGTAATCACATGACTGAAGAAATGATGACCCATTTTAGAAAATCTGTGGAACAGTAAATGTAATATCCGGCTGTATTTTATTAGGCTATTTTTAACTTCTGCTATACTCAATTTAAATCTTTATCTTTAAAGAAGTATTATAATCTATTTTCATTGGAAATTAAGCTTGTTTTAATTAAAATTTTGCTAGCTGTAGCTTGTGAGCTTGTTTTGATTCTTTTTTCAGCACAGCAAATGCTGTCCTGAAGAGACTGGTAAAATTTACTGCCTCCCAAGAGGTGTTGGCCTGGTTTGGAAGGGAAAAAAAACCAAACTAACAAACTGAAAAGGAGAGAGCTGTTATCAACAAACCCTCCCTCCTTCCCCCAACCTAGTGGAAGGATCTTTGTCTGAATAGTCATTTTGTATCCATCTGTAAAGCTGCCTGTTCTTTCATAGGTCAAATACTTTTCCCTTGTCCATTATGAATTGCAGTCTGTTTATTTCAGACTACATTCACAACTTTTTCAGTCATTCTGAAATCTAATCCTCTTCTCTAAAGTATTTCAGTTCCCTGAGGCTTGATAATATGTTTGACTGACTATAGATCAGGTCTATCAAATTCATCTTTCATTAATGTAAAGACTGAATTGTATGAAAGCAGCCTAAATAGGCCCAAAATGCAGAATACTAATGTGAATTTCTGTGTGATGGTCTTAGTAAAATACAAGCTTGCTAGGGTATCTTCAAAAACTGATTTCTGAGCATGTCCTTCCAGAAGGTGTATGGACACTATTTTTCCTGAGTTGCTTATGAGACTGTTCAGAGAAATATGATTTGAGAAATGCAGCACTTTTTATTTTTAAAAGGTGTGTTTTCAATTTAATTCATTATTGAAAGGCTTATATATGCCTGCTACATTTTCAAACATCTTTGCACTTTGTTCCAGAAACACTTACCAAACTGCTGTAATTTCTTTGTATTCAGTGCTATCAAATATATACCTTTATTTAGCACATTGCTTTCATAAATGCACCCAGCGTAACACTGGGTAACAACTAGCTCATATAATATAAATTACTGTGGTTGTGGTGAATGCTGTTGTTTCTTTCCCAATTCTCATTTTCCTCTCATCCATTTACATTAATCTCCTTATATCTTATTATTTGGTTTATTTCTTATTTGTGTAGTGTGTAATATATGGCCAATGACTGATCTCAAACTACAGAAAAATAACAAGAACAACCAGAAGAGGAACAAATGCAGAAAGAATTGGGTAGTACGTATTTTATGTCTTGCATTGAAATTCTTTACCATTGCAAGGGACAGATTCTCTGGGCTAACAGGGCTTTCCTTGATGGTCAAGCAGATGTTTTGTGCTGTTCATATTTTAGGTAGAAATGTGATTTAATGTTGCTATATGTTGTTTGTTAAAGTTTCATATTGCATATATTTAGAGAATGTTCATATTTTGCTATGATGATTCCAGGTGTTAACATCTGACCTGGAAAACAGGGAGAAGCAGCAGGAAAAAATGCTGGACCAGCTAAAGGAGATACAGAATTGCTACAAGGCTTGTGAGAATGGACGTAGACAGACTGAGCTCCAGTCTGCTGAGTTAGCTCAACAGGTTGAAGAGAGTGCCAAGGAAGCAGAACGGTATCTCACTGAATTCAGACATTCAGAAGCACTCAGGCTGGAGATTGAGAAAAAAAGAGAAGATTTGAAGGTGAGAGCACAGGAAACCATCCGCCAATGGAAACTGAAGTGTAAGAAACTGGATCGTGAGATAGAAAAACAAAATCAAACTATCAGTGAACTCATGGACAAGAATAGTCAGGTAAGATTGGTTGATTTTTTTTTGGTACCCTTTCTCTTTATTTAGAAATGAAGAGAAGGAGTTTATTTATGCAAACTGTGACTTAAACTGCTTTCTGCCTTAAGTTCTGGACCTCTTCTATATAATTTTCTGAACTTTTTCTTTGAAAAATCAATTTGAAAATTGATTGTGTAACATTTCTGGGTTTTTCATTTGTCTTTGTTCAGTATGGCAGATGGCTTATTCCTCTCTTTTTCCTCCTCTAAAGTTTCTCAGGAAAAAACATGGCTTTTTGGTTTTTGACTTAGAAGAATTCCTTCATTTATTCAGCTGCTGACACTGTTTTAAAGACAAGCACTCACATCAACGCTAATGCTTGTCATCCTGAATTGGAATACTGGTAGAAACCATCATTCTGTTGGCAATGAGTATGTGGGTGTGTATTTTCCAGTGGCTGGGTTAAAAGTTGCTTGTTCCTATAGTGGCTAATATAGCACTAGACTCTATGCTGTGAGCCTTTAGCTAACTTACATGCTCTGCTGGTGCAGTCTATCATATTGTATGGCTTTTTTTTTTATAGTGCTATACTCTCTTTTCATGTATTTTCTCATGGCATTTTTGCAGTTTAGGTTACTAAATCTGATAGGCTTGAGATGGTTTCATCCTCTGCTTTGTCTTGCTCAAAGATTGAGGTTTTCAAGGGCTGCAGTGTGGGATGTCTATTAATCCTGTGTTGTTTCTGATCCAGTAATCTTTTCTGATATTGGTACATGAATACAAGCATGGTCAAAGCACAGGGGAAGTCACAATGGGGCTATTACTGAGTTGAAGTTAATAAACTCTAGCAAATCTAAACTGTGATTCCTTGGGTTGCTGTTTCTCTTCTGAATTGCCTATCATATTCCTTACTTTTTATTATTATTTCCTCTGTCCATGCTCCAACAATTCATTCTATAGTAATCTTGTATTGGTTAACTCTAGCGCTTGTCTGAGGATCTAATATTCTCAGACATTTAAGAAGTTGGTCATCTCTTGTCTATGAAAATGGAGGTTGTAAGGAAAGGAAGAAAACCTGAACTATTTCAAAGTCATGTGTGTCCATCAAATGGACAAATATGAAGCAAAAAGTAGAGGCGAGTTGTGAATAAGAAGCAGTAGATCTCAAAAAGATTCTGAAATCACTGTTCCTGTAAACACATAGACTGATCTTTGTAGAGGCACTTGATAGCACTGTCTGACGCTCGCTTGGGGTCGCCCGGATCGGGTGGCATCAGTGGCCGCTTGCAGCCCTCAGAGGCTGGCAGCCCCAGGGAGCGAACCCAAGTCCCCGCTGCACGCCCTGCGGCTCCGAGAGCAGCAGCTGGCCCCAGCTACAGGGGGAGAGCAGTGAGCTGGCCGAGGCACAGCAGCAGAAGGAGGGCTGCTGGGTGCTTTTCCAGGCGGGTTATTCGGAGAACAGGGACACGCACCTAAGGGGAGCAGGGACAGAAGCCCAAGATTAAGAGGTGACAGGGGGTTTTATACAGGAAAGGATAGAGGCAGAGAAAACTTGAGGAACCAATGGCAGGGAAAGACAGGGGAGGAGTGAAGGGTACAACAACAAATGGGATATAAGAAAGGGAGGGTACAATAAAATTGACAATTCAACAAACCAATGAAGCGTCGAACAGCCAAGAATTTTCCAGAGCTTAATACATAGTAAAAAATCTTATGACTATGCATAACTCTAACTTAGTAATACAACATAATGTTCAACAACCAATAAGAAGGGAAAGTTTTAAACTTGTTGGAAAGGGAGAATGGAGGCTTACCATAACTGCAAAAGTATTTTAAACCTGGGCCTCACCCCACCACTTTTGGTCACTAGTTTGGATGTTTTGCTGCTGGTGGAGCTGAGCGACCACCACAACTGTCCACATTGAAATTTTCTTTGTTACATAAGACTCCCTGACATGGATTTTACCACTTTTTATGTGATAAATATAATCACATGCTAAATGCAGTGCTTAAACTTTGGCTTAAGCTCCATTTAAGAAATACTGTCAATATTTGTTCTTACTTTTAAAGTCGTCACCATCCTGCCAACAAGTTTGAGGTGATTGTCACTTGACAATTGTGAAGAAAGTTTCTTTATTTGAAGATAGGCAAGATCAAATGAACTGTGTGTCATTGTGAAGGAGAAAAAAGTACAATGTTTCATGTTCTCAATATAAAGTTGGAAACAGTTTACATACAGGGATATAATCAATCTATCCGCAGGGTTTATTATAAACTTGAGGTAACTAGATGAACATAATTTAGCTAGCTTTGAAATATAGAGATAATTAACATCTGAGGCAAAATTCTGTAAAAATAATAAAGAAAACGAAGAAATGGCAGTCTGTTGTCTTTGTTTTCTGTTAGAGGACTTCAAAGGGTTGATAGAAAACTTTCAAAATTGTATTGCAATCATAGCTTGCAATTTTTAGATTTTTGAAATATTTGCAGACAATGGATGGGCTATGGAAAGATTGATTAGGTTTCATTCTTTTGGAGTTACTGGGATAATTTGGTTAAAGTTTTGCCCATGTGGTTGTCCTTAATATTGTTTGACAGTGGAGTTTCTAACATCTTGTGTCTTTTGAAATATATTTACTTTTAAGTATGTAATGTAGAAAACGTACTCAAAGGAAGTAACTTAAGGGTTTTAGTTTTACTGGGGTTTTGTATTTTGTTGTTTTTTTTGGGTTTTGGAGTATTTTAGCCAAATCCTTTAAGTAGAATGGTAAGATAGGTTTAGGAAAGTCTTTTTGTTTGGTAGGTTTTTTTTCCAAAAAACCCCATGATGGTCATCAGTCCATGTCCTCAATTTATTATTTTTGTATTTTGCTTTGCATTGCTTATTCTTGATGTAATTGCAAATCATTTTGTTTTTAACTGCACACTTTCAACCCTAATTGCCTTTTTGTTCTGGATTATTTCAAATAATTTTACTATATCCATAAGAAATGTGCATTCCTTGTGGAATTGCTGAAAATGCTCAGTAAAATTTAGTATCAAATTTATTAAGTCAGTGTAAAGAATCTGATATATCCAAACAGATTGCCTAAACCGGTTGCATAGTCTCCCTCACTGGAGATATTCAAGAACAGTCTGGATGCAGTCCTATGCCCGTGCTCTAGGATAAGTCTGCTTGAGCAGGGAGGTTGGGCCAGATGACCCACTGCAGTCCTTTCAAGCTTACACATTCTGTGATTCTTTGGTATTTTTAACATGAAATATATCAGTGTTGGAAAAAACACCCAAGGCCTTAAGATCCTTAGGAAAACAGTGGTATTTTTATTACAATTGACTGATTTTTATTTGGGAGATGATGTTGTTATTTCTTGTCTTTGATACATACATGAACCAAGCTTTTAACTGCTATTGATTAATCTACTGTGCCTAATTTCAAAAATAAGTTAAAGTTGATATACTTCATATGTAGTATTTTAGAAAATAAACAAAGTAAGTCAGCATATGGAATGGACTGTAGGTACGGTGTATGTGTCCAGTAGTCCTCCCTGTATGCTGCTGCGTTACTCTATTACCTCATTTTCTCCATCCTGCTATTTGGAGGAACCAATGAAGAAACACTTCTCAGTCTGCAAAGAGAGAGTGTGAGAAGCAGAGAATTAACCAAAACTATCCCTACTTAGAAGGCTAGATAATTTAAGGACAAGGCCAAGTTTGAGATTGCACGTGATCTGTGTGTAAATTTAAAGAAACACTGAATACGTTTGAACTGAGTTCATAGCAAGCAAAAATTTTGTTTTTTCACATATATATGTTAATTGTTCCATAGACATTCCTGATATCTAAGGGCATCCTTCAAACAATTACCTTTAATTACTTCAGGTAACACTGGATTTTTTTCTTCTTTCCTAGGCCCTCAAAGAGAAAGATGATCTCAAAAGTCAGCTTCTCTCAGCTATAAACCAAATAGAAAAGCTGCGGAAAGAGCTGAATGATGTGCTTACAAAGAGGGCCCAGCAGGAAGAACTCCTCCACTCTAAAGAGGTAAAACTGAATGAAATGGAGTCACACCAGGGATCTCTTGAAGAAGAGATCGAAGAAGTTCAAGGTACTGTAAAAAAATTGGAGAGTGAGTTGAAAAAGCAGGTCTTTCTACAAAATCAAATGCAAGCTGAGAAGGAACACTTGAAGACAGAACTTGCAACTATTAACTTGTTCCATAAAAAAGACCAAGAACGACTCCTAGAAATGCAAGCAGATGTAAAAAATTTAAGCGCTGTACGTGTGGAACTAACAAACAGAATAGCAGAAGAGGAGAAAGCCAAAAAGGAATTACTTAAGAGCCTCTCAGACCTCCAGAAACAGCAGGAATCTAGTCATGAAGAGATGACTTCAGCTAACAGGCAGCTGAAGATGGAAAGAGAAATTCACCAACAGGAGTTGGCAGATGTTAGATCAGAGTTACAAAATGTGAAAATCAAACATGAACAAAATGTTCAAGAACTCATGAAACTCCTTAAACAAGAAAAAGATGATGCAGAGGCTCAGATTAAAATGCTAAAGGTACTTATTGTGAAGAATTCCAATGCCAGACTTCCCCCCTCCTCCCTCACACCCCACACACAGCCCCTGCCATTGAATGATGAAGGTAATAAAGCATGGGCTTTAAAGCACTTAACACACATTTTATTGCAGGCCGTTGTAAAAGTTTAAAGTTCAGGGTAAAAAATGTAACAGTACCAGTTTTAGGTCAAAATCTTAGTTCAAAATTACTAAAATAGATATGTCAGTGATCACAATAAAAGGAAATATATGAAGCTGTAATGTTTTAATATGGCAATCGGGTGAAGTGCCAGGTGACTGGAAAGGGGGAAGCATTGTACCCGTCTTTTAAAAGGGTAGGAAGGAGGACTGTGGCAACTGCTGACCTCTCAGTCTCATCTCTGTTCCTGGGAAGAGCATGGAACAAATCCTTTCAGAAGCTACTCTAAGGTACATGGAGGACAGGGAAGTGATTTGGGACAGCCAGCACAGCTTCACAAAGGGCAAGTCCTGTCTGACCAACTGAGTGGCCTTCTCTGATGGAGTGACTACACCAGGGGACAATGGAAGTGCTACAGATGTCATTTATCTGACCTTCTGTAAAGTGTTTGACACAGTGCCCCACAGCATCCTTCTTCTAAATTGGAGAGAGATGGATTTGATGGGTGGAATGTTAGATAGATAAGAAATTGGCTGAATGGTCACATTCGGAGGGTTGTGGTCAATGGCTCAGTGTCCAGATGGAGTCCCGATGTACAGCAGTGATGAGTGGTGTCCCTCGGGGATCTCTGTTGGCACTAGTGTTTAGTTATTTAATGAATCATTCATGACTTAATAATTGACAGTTCACAGAAACCTTTAAGTGAATATAGCAATAAAAAAAACCCCTAGGTTGTTCTTAGTAGAAGGGTCATTAAAATCAAATATTTTGACAGCAGTGCTTACCATTGGAGACTTAAGTTTTAGTGTGTATAGCATTATTTAACTGGTCTGTCCAAATGTGTTTTTTTCTTTGGTAATGACATTGAGATTAAGAGTGTGTATTTGATATCAAGTGGAGAGAAGGAAAGCCTATTCTGGATGCTAATAAGAAAAAAACAAGTTGATTGTGACTGTATTCTTCTATGAAATGGCAAATCCTGCGTTTAGGACCTTTTCATTCTTACTGATCGTTGAACCTAAACGAAGTATTAAAAAAACTCACTTCCATATTTAATTTGATTTACAGTTCCATGGCTTTCCCAGAATCTTGAACTACATATATTTTTTAAGAGCAGAAGGTTTGAGGGAGATGAACTTTCTAAGATATTAGGGTAGGCAACTTTTTTAGAAGTATACAAAATGATAACGCACAAGATTCTCTTGATTGAGAGACTGTAAATGAAACAAAATAGAAAATCATATCTATCTCTGGGAAGATCTGATGAGAACATGTCATCCTGCAAGCACATTGGTTACTTTTTGTCTGAACTCATCATTACATTGCATTTGGATTTCAATTTTATGGACATACTTTTCTTCCAAATTAAGGTAAACTTAAGATGGATTTTGTCTTTTTAAAAAATTTTTTAAAATATTTTGGTGTTGGGGTAGCATCTAGGGAAATCCAACAGAAAAAGTTGGGGTTTTTTTAACCGATTATTCTTTCTTTTTTTTTTTTTTTTTCAGGCTGCTAAGATTTTGTGCCTAGCAATCAGTTGTCTTTTAATGTTACAGTAATAATTGGCCTTATTTATGCCTCAGCTGCATCCAACCTTTGTAACTGTGTTTGGAAAGGAATATACATATCCTGTCCAAAGATAGTTAAAGGTTTAAAAAAAAAGGTCAGTTGAGAGAGACTTGAGGAGGAGAGGGAAATTTAATGTGTTTGTAGGATCGAAAGCCTTAAACTTAAAAGAGGATGCATTTATGAGTTACTTCCAGGAAATCAAAGGTACAGAGTCCTGTGTTTAGAGGACTAACTGCTGCATAGATTGGAAAAAAGAAGTGACTTTTGATTTTTGTTGTTCTTTCCTCTTTTGCCTCCTCTGTATGGTACTTTCGGCCTCACTTTTGCCAGGTTTTCTGTAGTGCAGCACTGGATTGAAAAATTATTAAGTAGTTAAGGATTTTTTGGGGTGGTAGGGAAGGTACCGTAAAAATATTGTATGATGCAACAGAACTGGAGAAGAACATAGAGTTTTTGAGATACCAGTTTTATAAAGGATCTTACCATCTCATTGCTGAGATTCTGATACTTAAACTTTTAATTTAGTTTCTTCTAGAACATCCCAAATGATTCCCAATCAATACCTCTATGATGTCTTATTTGTTATTTAAAATCATGGATACACTAGGCTTAGGAATTCAAGTGGTTTGTTTAGTGGTCCCCATTTGGCTATGTGCTCAGAAGCTCTGGATCTGTCCCCTAATTTTAATGCATACCCTCATTTGCTTTAAAAACTTGCTTGTTTTCTTAGAATGATGACGTACAAAATGTCATAATGCCTGACAGTACGGAAGTATTTGAAGTATTAATCTTTAATCTAAGGTTATATAGAGATATGTATCTATACATATAAAATTGTTTATGTGTGTGTATTTATTTTTTAGTTGTTTTCTATCCATTTTCCAATTGTGCCATTCTTTTTTACCTGAAGATTATTAAATGTTGAAATTGGGTTCAATAAAGATCAATTAAATTATAGTCATATCTGCCTTGTCTGTACTGGCAATTAATAAATATTAACGTTCTCTTTTGTGCCTGAAGAGTAGTATAGGTGAGGGATTTTTTCTTTGATTGTCTCCATCTGCATAGATATTATAATGCAGTTACCTTTAGTAGGAACTGAAAAGTTGATTTTTGTAAGCACATTCACAGAAAGCATTTTGAGCATTGCAGGCTTGTCTTTGTGGTCTTAAGTCTTTGTAGACTGTGGAGCCAAAGTTCTTTCTCAGATTGTCCTTTGAAAGAGGTTTTGTAATCTTTTCAGTGTCTAAATTAGTGTCTAGATTTAGTGTCTAGATTTAGTGTCTGAATTAACTCATAAAACTTCTCTCCTTACTCTTCTTCTTCATAGAAGTTATATTTATAGTGTAATTGGGAAACAGAATTTTTGCTTTTCCTCAGAAAGAAATTTACTTTATAGATTTATTTTTGTGTTTAATTGCATTCCACAATTCACTTAATATGAAACTGATTTTGGGTAACGCGTGTGTTAGTTTGCTTCCTTGTTGTATCTTTAAAAAATTTTTCTAGATATTGTTGAGCATTTCTCAAATCTTTCATTTTCAGTCAGTTATTTTTTTTCTTCATTTTTCTCTGCAATGTTTTCATGAGTAGCATTACTTGCACAAAGTAATAGCACTAAACCCACAGAATTCTAGAACTTAAAAGTACTAAATCTTTGCAGTTGTTTCCTTCCAAATATAAATTTAGTATTAGTTCCTGAAATTAAATGATAGTTTTAGACTTTCTGATTCCAAATTATTTTAGTAATGGAAAAGTTGCGTAAATACTAGGCTTCTCAGGATGATGTAAGCTGATGAGTGTAGCAGATCTACAATGAAGAATCTGAGACTCTGTTTTCTGCTTTTAAATACTGTATGGTTCTACAACTCTGTGATGCATGTTTTCCGTGTTCAGATAAGTGATTGCACTTAGTACAACTTAACTCAATTTAATTTTTTACATTTGTCATTCGGTAATAGTGTTCCAGTGATTTAAAACTTAAGCGTTTGGGTGTGTTTTAAAGTAACTCATACAGTGACTTTGTAATTTGTTTTCCCTTTACCATCAGATGGAACTTTTAGAAGAGAAAAACATAGTCAAGACTCAGTCTCAACAACTGGAAAAAATAAAAGTTGAGTGTGATAAATTGACAGAAGAATTAACCCAAAATGAAGAAGAAAATATAAAACTAAGACGGAAATGTGAGTTTGTAAAACAAGAACTGGAGAAAAAGGTAAAATTAACTGATTTTAACCATGATTTGTTTCTCTGCTGATAATACCTAAAATAAATGATGGATTACAGAAATAGATGGTAAACCTAAAAAACCCCAGCGTGTATATATTATAGAATATAGCTGGTCATACCATAGTACACGGTTTCTGTATAAATGAAAGAAGACAGAAAGCTTTGGCCGAGTTATGAACTGTATCCCTCCAAAGATTTACTGATATTATTAAGGACTAGAAATATAAATCTTGTTGCTTGCCTGATTTGTAATATAGGTAACTAACAAATGTTTAACCAACTACTTCTAGTTTTCTTCATATTTTTCTTCAAGAAGCAGTGGAGCTGTGAATAATTTAGAAGTCATTTGAAGTAGACATGCAATGTAAGCATAGTGAAAGGAATCCTAACTAATGTTGGGGTGGAGGATTTTTTGGTTTTGGGGGTTTTTTGGATAGTATGGAGATAAAGAAATGTGAGGTTTAACATTTTTCTAGCTTGCTAAACTATGATGAAGTGGTTTAAAAGCTCAACTTGACAGACTAATAAAAAGTACCTGAAATGAAAATTCAAAATGCATTTTTTTCTCTGTTGGCATTTTAGTTCTATAATCTCTATTATTAAGAAAATGTGTTTATAGGGGTGTGCATAGGCTTCTGTAGTCTATTGTGAACTAGCTCCAACCTTACCTAATATTGGTAAGACACTGTTTTTAGCCCAAAATCATATTTTACCTCTAAATTGAAAAAGATCAGAGAAGTTTTTATGCATGCAATCCTGTGGTCTCAACTTTTGAAGGTAAAAGCAGATGGAGACTTCTACTAGATTGCATTAATGGTTAACTTAAGAGAATATTTGCTGTTGTGGTTTTGTGGCTTGTCAAAAGGGGTGTTAGGATGCAGGAAATAATATTACCTCTTGAGAAATCTCATACTAGCATAGAGTTGTGGCAATGCAGCAGAAGCTTCTTGTGTTACAAAATACTTCCTTTTCTTTTCCATGCTTTTTATACTTTGAATATCATTCTGTTCTTAATGCAAATACTAATTCAAAGAAGCATGGGTATTATAGCTACCTCATTTTTGGTTTTTTTTTTATGAAAGATGGAGGAGCAGTGAATAATGATAAAGTGGCTGGTTTCTTTCCTTTTCTTTCTGTGCATTTCTGAGTCATTAGTGACTGTTTCTCCTGTAGGCTCTGGATGTAGAATATAAAGGAATGTTAGCACACTCAGAAAATCAAGCAGATAATAAATAAATAAAGTTACATATTCTGTTTTAGTCATGGTCTTTGGGAATGAACTTTGACGTCTGATGGACTCCGTTCAGTGATTAGTGAGATAACAGAACACTCATGCTTGAAATACATACAATGCAATCTTATTACTTTCAGAATATTTAGCTAAGTCAAAACTGTTCAACTCCCATCTTTATAGTACAGAAATACTGGAACCTGTCTACCTCAAAAAGTCTTGTGATTTCTTCAGTTTGAAATAACTACTGTCTAACTCAAGTATTCTTGTATTAATTGAATGAAAAAATCAGACTGCTTATCAAATGTAGGTGTTTCACATTTGTAGATCACCTATATTAAAACCACCTATTTCATTAACAGAAGTAACACCTATACGTATATATATATACAACCTCCTGAAAGGAGGTAGCAAGGTAGTGTTGGTCTCTTCTCCCAATTAGCAAGTGGTAGGACAAGAGCAAATAGCCTGAAGCTGTGTCAGGGGAGATTTATATTGGATATTAGGAAAAATTTATTCACGCATTGGAGCAGGCTGCCCAGGGAAGTGGTTAAGTCGCCATCCCTGCAGGTGTTCGAAAGGCATGTAGATGTGGTGTTCAGGGACATGGTTTAGCAGTGGACTTGGCAGGATGGGGTTTGCAGTTGGACTCTTAAGATCATGGAGTCCTTTTCCAACATAAATGGTTCTATGATTCCATATATATCCCATTCATGGAACTTGTGTTAGACATTACCTAACTCCACACTGGTGTCTCGTTAGAGCAATGTGTGCTGATTTCCAACACATACACTTCAAACAGTTGTACCTTGTCATTGTGGAGGTCCACAATTAATACATTTTTGAAATTCTTGCTCTTCTCACCATTTTTGATGCAACTTGCACACATTGGAATGCGCCTGTTTAAAGTGTTTACGCTTTGCTGCATTACATCCTCCTGATCTCAGCAGCAGACAGGTATGTTTCAATTTCACTTATTCTCACAAGATAGGTTTTTCTATATTAATTATGGTGCATAATTCAATATTTTGTGTAATCCAGCAGCAGTTTGGTTTTACATGGCAGCTCTATCATAGATATAAAAGAAGAGAATCTGAATTTTAAAAACATATATAACATTTAATCAACTTTCTGACATTAGATGATAACATAAAATGCTTTCCTCAGTGCTATTCACTTTTCTGAGATATTCTTTGAATAGTTTTCTTTTGAGGGCACACTTACTGCCAATAAAATTTTCCTTCTGGGATCTCTTTTCTGATAGAGATTAGATGCCTATAACTGATTCAGGGCAGGAGATAATAAAGGGAGTATTTGCTCTGGGCTCTTTCTCTACTCATGAGGAGATTTGTAATGGAATGTCTATTTTTGATTTTGACAATAGGCTTTATGATTGTTGAGTTTGGATTTGGTAGCAGTTTCTTCATAACTGACTTGAAGGATAATAAGGAGAATCAAGGGAGGAACTTACAAGTGCTGTTAGAAGGTATTATTTTTCCATCGCAAGAAGTTGAACTTAGTATGACTGAGTATAGTATGATTATAAGATTGAAAGATATATTGTTAATGATGTATGTTGTATTATTAATGCAATAATTTACCTTTGTTTTGTTTTTCCTCTTTCACTCCAGGAAAAACAGATCAGCAATGAAGATCATTTGAGAAAGATGAGTGAGGCCAGACTGCAGTTTAAAGATCAGCTGCGTCACTTAGAAATGGAACAGCAATCCATTCTCTCCATGATAGGAAGTGAAATTGATGCTGCTTGTGAAGTCTTTTCTCGCGACTCCATGGAGAAATTCAAAGTAATTCTAAGTTTTAAGTATGCAGCAGGTTTTGTTATTTTCTTAATGAAAGTTTGCAGCAGAACTTAAATGCGTTGTTGTCAGTGCTATATAGATAATCATTCTAATGGAATTCTGGATATTTAGCTGGTACAGAGGGACATTGCTAGGTATTAGAATGAGATACTAGGAATTAATTTGTACCATGCATTAATTGGTACTGCTTTCTTTTGCCTTTTTTTTTTTTTGTGTGTGAGAAATAGTTCTATTTTTTCTTGTGGGAAGGGACCTTTTATCCGCCAAA
>VZRR01002575.1:343259-367277 GCA_013398015.1 Oreocharis arfaki
CTCTTTTTTTTCTTTTTTTTTTTTTTTTGTGTGTGAGAAATAGTTCTATTTTTGCTTGTGTGAAGGGACCTTTTATCAGCCAAAATTTTGAGGGAGGTTTTCTTAGGCAGTGTTCCTAGAGTTGGGAAGTCCTCAAGAAAGACCTAAAATGCTTTTAAAATTGGGAGAAAATGAAATATTTTGTTGAAAAATCGCTTGGATGCTTTTTTTTAATGTAGAGAACTAAATGCTGAAAATGGAAAGAGTTTATAACCCACTCTTTTGAGGAGCAGGTCCTTGTATCCAGAAAACTCAGACTCAAATTTTCAGGAAACTGGTAGCTTGCTGTAACTTTTTTTCACTATTTTACTACTTCTCCTGCAACCCCTGTTTCCCTGTAGATTTTCTTCTGAGCATTCTCATTTGCTCCACAGGTTCAGAAACTGCTCTTCCTCCCTTGGTATGATTCTACACAACTAATCCCCTTAAATCAACATTGTACGTTTCTGAGAATAAAGAGAACGGAAGGTCTGACTCAGCTTGTTGCCACACTCAAAAGTGCTTGACCTGGTGGCTTTTTAGCCTTAGCTGCAGCCCCTGAGTACACTCAGATTACATCTTTTCTTGTCTTGCTATTTAAACAGAGAATACTTTGTAGTTCCTGGTCATTTGAATGGGCTAGGCTGCTTTTGAAATAGGAATTTCTCACAATTGACACCATTTCTCCACTTACATATGGAGTTGGGATGTTGCAGCACAAAACTAGATGAGAATTCTAAGAAAACGTATTTGAAAAACAAGTTTTCTCCTCTGTATCCTTACAGATAGGTCTGGTTTTTTATTAAGTCTTGTAGTCTGCTCTAGTTGCCAGATTCTTGATCATTGAGCCATACCTTCTTGGACTTGCTTCCCACCTCGTGCAGAGTTTTTGGTTTCTGGATAAAGTTTTACAGATCCTTGTTTACACAATTCTCCTTATTCTTTTTATCACTGGCTAACTTAAACTAGTTCTGAATACGAATTTTTGACTAGACACCTAATGTGAAAAAAAGTTAGTTTTAAAAAAAAATAAAAGAAGAAAAGAAGCATCCTTTATTGTTTTGTTCCTCTACCCAGTACTGTAGGTATTGCCAAGGTTTCTGAAAAGTTTCACCCTTCAAGAAGTTGCCACTGCAACTTGAGTGAGCAAGGAGGAATTTTTGTTGGATACTTGTATTCAGAGAAGTCAAACACGAGGCTTAATCTTCCTTGATAAAAAATGTATTTGTCTGATGAATTTTTAGCAAGCAAAAGAGATTTTCTTCCTTCTGTGTCTAATTCCCGTTTTGTCTGTTTCTTTGTCTCCTGCTTTTCCATAGGCAATATCCCTTACACCAACAGTGCTGAATGATCCTCATCGCTGGTTAGCAGAAGCAAAGGTAATAGTCAAGACTCTTGAAATTTTTCTGAATAAGCTAATATCCAACATTTGAGCAACCTGGTATAGTGGGAGGTGTCCCTGCACATGGCAGGGGGTTGGAACTAGATACTAGATGATCCTTAGGGTCCTTTTCAGCCCTAACAATTGACTGAGGGGGTGAGTCTGTGAATGGATGGATCTGATTCAGTTGAAAGTCTGTTTAAATTGGCACTTACAGTGTAAAAGGAAAAATACAAAAGCATTCCTTTGGCAATAATTCTGATATTTCCAGACTGTTATTTCAACTAATAGAGTAATTTTCCGAATGTTTGTATCAACAAGAAATAGCCATCTCTGTTGCAAAATAAATAGCAATGTTGTTTTCACCAAAAAAAAGGCATTGAAGTAAGAGCAGTGATAGCTTTTAGATCTGGTTCAAATTTTTTCAGACAAGTAAAGCATGAGGATGTAGTCAGCATTCAGGTTAAGTTTCTCTTACAGCATTATCACAAGGCAAGAGATGATTTTAAGTAAGGCTGGTATTTATTAAATCTAAAGTATATTAGATGAGACTCTTGGAAAATGAACAATTTTTCTTTCCCCTTTGCAGCTTTCAAATTCTTTAATGTGGGGGCACACATGCTCGAAAACATCTTCAGGGTGGTGTCTGTCACTCAAATCTTGCCTTTCATTTTGCAGCTTTCCTCCAGCTCCCTCAACTCACACACATAAGCACATTTCTTACCCAGTATCTTTTAAAAGAAGTAAGTTTCTCATGATCAAAATAGATCACAAACTGTGGAAGGCAACTGGTGTTTTTGCTTCATGTAGAAAGGTCAAAGCCACAGGAGAACTGGCTTAAGGAAAAAAAAGTTGCAAGTGTTTGCATGTAAGAGAAGGTTATTCATGGTGTATGGTCTGTGTAAGACTTGTAGACCAAGACAGACTACCACTATAGATAATGGAGATAAGATTGGAATCAAAGGAGAGATGTTATGGAGGAAATATTTTCTTCATTTGAAAAAGTGACACTGACATATTATTTAAAAGAACTTTCAAAGAGCACCTAGTAATATTTTGCGTGTATTTCTCACCTAAGTTTGTTTAGCTGCTAGAGGGAAGTTTAGAATGAATGACTACTTAAAATGCCACTTTTATTTTCTTTTGGTTTTAAATAGGCTGTGTGAAAGTATTCCATTTGATCACTTCTAGACTATACTGATCACAGCCTTATCAATGAGACTTTTTCTCCTTGGAGTGAACCTTAAATATTGACTTTTGCTGACTAGAAAGGATTGATGTTGCTTTTTTAGGAAGGAGAAATACTTTAAATTCTGTCAACACAGAATAGAGAGAAAAAGGTATTCTGAAAGGGAAGCCTGTCTCTTGGTGTCTGTGTGCACTGATTCAATGTGAATTTCCATATCTACTGTAGCAAATTCATGGTTCTGATTTAAAAAAGAAGTAAAATAATATAAAAGAAAACAACTGTATTGACTTCTCACACATAATTATTAAGCAAAAGATGTCTTTTGAGTCTCTTGAAGGTCAGCATATGTTGTCTTAATATATCTAAATGTCCCCTATTGTTATTATTCACATAGCTACAAATGGGTCATCTGTGACTCCAAAGACAATTTGATCAGCGAACATTTATGTCCTCTTATTTTCATAAGAATCCTTTACTTTTTATTGTACCATTCTTTTTAATGTAGACTAAGCTTCAGTGGCTGTGTGAGGAGGTAAAGGAAAGAGAAAGTAAGGAAAAAAAGCTGCGATGCTACTTGCTGCAAAGCCGAGAACAGCTCAAGCACTTTACACAGATGAAGGAGACTGAACATCAGTCTCTCTTTAAACAGATAAAAAACCAAGAAAAACTTTTGGAAGAAGTTCACAGAGAAAAAAGAGGTAGGTTACTGGTTTGATTTTTGTTAATAAAATGGAGAAAGAATTTTAAATTCTATTAATTATATGGCACATTCAGATGCATGTTATCAACTAGTTATTGCAAACTGCAGTGTGCTATCGATAACCGAGAAAAATGTTAGGTTTGTGGGTTTTTATTTTCCCTTCCTGACAGAAAAGACAAATGCAGTCAACTGTGTTTCAACCCAGTACAGTGGCTGAATAACACAAGAGTTTGCATCATGCACAGCGGATATAGAAATTACTTTCCAGCTGTACCATCTGGGACATTGCACGACCTGGGCAAAAAGGGGTTATACAAGAGTCTGAGGCAGTCTGAGTTAGACTGCTGTTTGCATAGTTCACTGTGTCGTGGTATGATCTTTCATTGTATTCTGTTCCCTCAGTTTTGAAAGAAACATGTCACCTTTTAGGTTTTCTTCAGAAATCTTGTTCCAGCCTTTATTCAGGACTCCATACTAACTGGACAGAATAAGTATTCTCTTTAATTGTTTTGTTAGTTGTCACTTTGTGCTGATTGATCTAGACTCAGATAAGAGTAAACTTTTAGTAAGCGTAGTCACAGCTTCTAGTGGCTGACTTATTGAAAATGTTTTGTGAAATGTAGCAAAACCAAAACTGCCTGGTTTTGGATAGAACAAAGTTAATTCTCTTCCTAGTAGCTGTGTTTTGGATTTAATATGATAGTAATGTTGATAACACACTGATTTAGTTGTTGGACCCTAAGTCAAGGACTTTTCAGTTTTCCATGCTCTGATAGTGAGCAGGTGCACAAATAGCTGCAAGGGAGCATGGCCAGGCCAGGGGAACTGGCCAAAGGGGTATTCTGTATATTAGGACATTATTCCCAGTATATAAGCACAGGGGAGTTGTCTGTGAGGAGCCAATCACAGCTGGAGAAGGGGCTGGATGTTGCTCAGTGGTGAGCAGTAGTATTCTACATTGCTTGGAGATTTTTTTTTTATTTCTATCTTTTTTGTTGTTTCCCTTTTCTTTTTAATTTCCTTTTTATTTTTAAAATTGTATTATTTTATTTTTTCAATTCTTAAACTGTTTTTGTCTAATCTCACAGGATTCAGCTTCTTTCTGATTCTCCTCTCCATTTCACCAATGGGGTGTGTGTATGTGAACAAGTGTCTGTATGGTGCTTAGTTGCCAGATGGGGTTAGACCACCACCACAACAGCAATAACAGATAAAAACATTCTTGTAAATATTTTACAGAAAAATGCAGGTTATTTGTTTTAAAAGAATGATAAGATTCTGTCAAAATTTTCTTCCTCCACTTACAAAGAACTTTGAAAGAGAACATGCTTTGATCTTTCAAGCTTGAATGTTTCTGTTGCTATCCTTCATTTGTTAATAAAGATGGCAGACACAGACCCTAATATGACATTAATAGTGCTTTAGTGTTTCTATATTTGAATAATTATCTGCTAAGATGATCTCTCTGAAGCCTTATTTGCCTTTTTAATGCAAGTGCATAGGAAATAAACTGACTTAGTTCTCAATTCTGTTGTACTTATTTGGTTTAGACTTTGTGGAACAATTCACAGCCTGCATTTAAATTTCAAGTTGTACATCAAGTTATTATGGGCGATTATTAAACTGAAAAGAGTGGTAAGAAGTAATATTGTTAACTGAGCAGAAAAAATAGTGTGTAATCTTATACCTTCTATTCATTAGGGCCACTTCTTTTTTCCCTCCAAGTATGCTCAGTTCCATTTGTTACTTCACAGGCTGCAGTTAATGCATTTCTGTAAATGGTGCATTTATGTAAGTGGTGTTCTCTGTCTTCTCTAGAGGTGGATGCTGTAGCGTGTCAAAGTAGGTAAGAGAAAGGAAGTAATTGTTAGATAGTTGTTAAAATTTTCTGTGTAGCAGAAAACAGTAAACATTCTTTAAAATTCCACTAAATAAAGGATGAGAAATAGGACTTGCAAGAAGGTGACACAGTGCCAACAGTGCAGGCCAGTGTGAGGTTTAATGCCTGGGATCAGGGTACACACACAGGATCTTAGGATCCAGAGCCACATGGGTATGAAGATAGCAACAGAGGAAGATAGGTAATTTTGACTGCTGTTAGTGGATTTTCCCAAAATATCCTTCTTGCTGTTTTCCCTTAAAAACATTCATGAAATGTTAGGTTTTGTTTTGAATTTTATTTCTGATTTAAATAATGGTAATTTACTGTTTTATGAGGAAATGGGGAGTCAGGAGTGTGTTGATAAGCAACTATCAAGCACCTTATTCTCTCTTCACACTCCATGTTTTTTTAATGAGATATAACTTGAAACCTGGTCATGAAACCATGTAAGGTGGTGGCTGGTAGGGTGTTTTTTGGTGTGTTATTTGGTGGGATTTTTTTGTTTGTTTTTGGACACTGCTATGAAAACAGTTTTGGAGGAGAGATGCAGGTACTTCCGTTTACAAAGCCAGTTATTTATATACACAATTAAGAATAGTCTTCATGTCTGTAAATTTATGATTCACTTTGTCATGTTCCAGTTTGATTAGATCTGATAGTCAGCAGTTTTGTGCATACAGATGAAGTTATCATGATTTGGCTCAGTACCAGTGAATTTCTTTAGCTTTAGCCCTGTGGTGTCACAGCCCTTCCAGCAGTGCCTCTGCTTCTCTTAATACTGTTCAAGACTTTATTCATTCAGTAAATGTTCATTCTAATTAGAGATAGGGAAATAAAATACAACTGAGCCCGTCTTCCTGGTATGTCATTGATTTGGTAAGATGGTAGTTACTGAATAACTGATAGATGTAACAGAAGCCACAGTATGGCTGTCACCTGTATGGTGTTCAATGTGGGACTATGCAGGGAAGTACTGATGAGATGATTAGATCTAAGAACTATAAATTCAAGTAAGGAATGTGCTTCTCTGAGTGGCAAAGGGATAGTTGGTACTGTTTCAGACATGTTGGTCTGTAAACTCACTTTTCTTCATGAGTGGGCTTAGTATGAAGAATAGGAATATGATAATAAAAATTGGACCCTTAAAAAATTTGATAACTTTTTTGGTACAAAAAATTGAATAGCATTGGAACAGTTTAATTTCATTTACCTGATGCTATGAAAGGAAATATTATGTATTATTTCTTTTTACTGCATTTAAACCAATTTTGAATTTGAAGCCAGAGTCAGAAGTTCATAATAATGTTTACAAACATTGAATAAAATTTTAAGAGCTTTTTATTAGTGCGTCAATGTTGCAGATCGACACTAACAATCAGGCATGGACGCAGGTTTCATACACACGCCAAGGTCTCGGGCCAACAGGTAAAAAGTTTGGCCCCTCGTTTATTTTCACACTTATATACATATGTACAGACAATCAACAATTAGATGAAGAGGTTAAGCTTCTCTAAATTGATAAGATATAAATTCAGTCTATCACCTTCTTCCGCCTCCAGAGAAGGAATGCAAAACAATTCTAAAAGTACAGCTTAGAAAAGATTTGTTACAAAAACATAGGCATTGTTTATCTTACAACTTGTAAGAAAGTCTTTCACTGCTAACTCGAACAAAGCATGCAGTGAAAAACCAAAGCAACACACCAATAGGCAGGTTGACTTGGTATTCAATATTCTTTTCTTGTGCCACTGATTAAATGACAGAGCATGTGACCGTGTATGCAAGAATAATGGAGCTACAATCTCCACATGAATTTTATTGGTTTGTTTTACAGTCATGTCAACTTAAATTGTTCTTTTTAATTTGAAAATTATGACCTTCATTACACCAAATAATTTTTTCTTTTAGAAGTTGTAGAAGATAGAGAAATAATTGAACGTATATCTGTTAGTGTGAGTTTTGAGTACTGTTGTTCATCAAGTGATACGTTTAAAAGTTTAAAAAGGGTTTTTTGTTAAAAAAAGGGTGCAGGACAAAATCTGACTGCTTTTATATCTTGAACAAATACTCTTATGTACTGAATTAAAAGCCCAGCCTTGATTATGATGCAAGTAGTAGAATGTAAACGTGTAAATAGTTAAATGGATCAATAACTTGAACGTGAAAATTGGAAAAGCTACTTTACCAGAGGGGAAAAAAGAAAACACAGCTAAAAGCATAAAAAATGTGTTAAGCCAAAAGGAGGAAGCAATCCATCAAAATGATAAAAAATTTAAATAAAGGATATAGAATGCTGGTTTGCTTTTGTTTCTTAGACATAAAAAATGGCAGTACTTACACAATACTAAGGCACCCAGTAATGAATTTATGGGCAAATCCCAGGTGCAGGAATAAAACAAATGAAGGCAGAATGTATTTAATTGATGAAAAAAAAGCCCTTCGCTTTTTTTTTTCTTTTAAACTCCAACGTATCCTTGACAGTATTGCTAAATTAAATGGATATTCAATCAAATTTGATCAAATGGATGAAAATATTTTCTGCTGCATTGGAATGATGCAGATTTTAGATGGAGCATTTTATCAGATTCTGTGAATAACCGTGAATATCCGTGGATGTGGTTGACCATCCCACCGACACAAACTTGTCTGAGTACCTGATATAGTCTGAAAAGACTCCATTAATTTAAGTTTGCATGTATCAAAATTATGAAAATGAGACAGAGAAATTTTATTCTCAATAATTAATTTGTTAATTTCCTTTCTGTGGATCTGATAGTGTAGTTTACTCATGGGGCTTTTTGGGAGAAAGAATAGAGGTTTATGGTGGACATACCAAAAGTAGGTAGGATAAATATTTGAACTGCTTTGTTGTTGAACATGATTAAGGAAGTTTCATTATCTTAAATAGGCCTACTAAAACTTTTAACTTTGAGGTTTTTTTGTCTTTTCCCTTCACCAAAGCATTTGTAAATACCTATGATATTGTAGGCTTTGAATCCTCCTTATGAATCTCTGTAGAAGTGTTAACATTATCACAGTGGTACCTGTGGTGGTATAAACTGGCTGTCCATGTGGTATAATCCTGAAAAATTCAAGTAAGCTAACATAAAGATTGATGAATGAGAGACTAGAGAATGAAGAAAAATACAGTTGTGAAGCACAGAGTTTCAGGATTGTTTACAGAGTAGCAGAAGTTTCATAGTTATCTGGTGGTGCTTCAAGATCAGCTACATTTGTCTTCTGTTCTTCATAAGAGTATTGTGGCGCTGGAGAGTTTCGAAATTCAGAAGTCTAGCAATATTTATAAATACACAAGAACTGAAGAGCATATGAGTTCTGATTTCAGGTTTGCAGATTTGTACTTTGGATACAGTTCACTACTTAAGATATTTTTCTAGCATGCTACACAATGGGATATTTCAGTAAATAACAACTTGGATTCCATTTGTCCTCTTAGAGTGATTTTGGTCCCACAATCAAATTTATTTCAATAGCATTGCATTAGGTGTTCAGTCTGTTAACAAAATGGACAAAGGTCTGAGGAAATAAAATCCTCAGATTTTAAGTAAGTTCCAGTTTCATAACTAAGCTTCATTTGCATTCTAGAATCACTGAGCATGCCAAGGTGTTCTTAAAATCAATTAAAAAATAAGTTTAGGTAACAAGGATTTTATTTTTATTATCTTTTTAATGCCATTGTCAGGAATTGTACCCAAGACCTTACACAAATTTCTTTCATTTATTGCATTTCTATGTAGTCTAGCCAGACTGTGTAGTCTGAAAAGTTCATAATTTGAATCAGTGGAAGTCTGTATTTTATCCTGGGTGCACCCATTGGTCTTATAAAATTAGATTTATTTTAATTGCCTTTCCAAGAAAATCTTGGAATATACTGACATTTAAATAAGCTAGATGTGATGTGTTATATAGTGGTGAACATGAAGTTTGCACAGTTCTTTTGTTTCAGGATAATATACTGTTACTTCAGAGAAGACTTGGATAGTCAACAAATAGATGTTTAGCAAATTAAGACCTGACATATTTGGCAAGGCTGTATCTGTTCTTTTTTTGATGAAACAATGTTAGTAAGGCTGTGGTGATGTAAGAAGAGTAGGTGCATTGCTCCTGTTTTTACAGAGTGATTTAATTTATCTGAAAATATTCCACAAATACTATTTTACACAAAATCCCAGGTGATGCAGGACATATTCTGTACCAATTCTCACTGTCTGAGATAATACTCTATATCATACTTAAATTATTACATATTTAGAATTTCTCTTATACAGATTATACTGCTAAGTAAAGCTTAAGAAGGTTACAATTCTAGTCCTGAGCTATGATAGAGTGATGTTAAATGCTTTTGTCACAAGCACAAACTTGAACTGGGCAAGTCTGTGGTGTTTGGCTTTATGCATTAAGTTTATCCCTTGTGCATTTATCATTGTGCGTTGTCTTAGATTTGAGGATACAAAAATCAAATTTTGAAAGACTTTCATTTTAGCTGGTTTTAGTGATGGTGTCATCTCTATGAATCATACAGTTACCTCTAGTTTCATCACTTGTGATGAAAACAAGTATATTTTACAAAGATTTTGGTGATTCCTGAAGCAAGACATCAGTTTATTTAATTTGGTTTTTTGTGTTGGGTTCAGTCAGGATTATCTATTGTTAACTGCTGTGGATAATGTAGACTCAAAAGAGCCTGTTATATTAAAGTAGATTTAAAATGTAAGTAAAACTCTGCTTTGACAAAACCTAGTCTTTCAAAATATATTCCTATTTTTTTCTACTTGAAAGTCAGTAAGTCCAATTTTTGTTTGAGTCAGGAACTCTAAAGCAGAAAGAGCAAAAATTTAAAATAAGAGACAGTGTAGTACATTGAGTGCAAATACACTGACTCTGAGCAATCTCTGTTACTAAACTGAGGAAAAGCATGAAATTGGAAACCAGTGAAAATCAAAATAATCCAAAATTTTTCTATTATGACCTATTATATTTCATTTAATAGTAAAGTTCATATGCTGTTTTGAAGACAGGTTTGTCTGATTCTTCCCTTTCAGCTTTGTTTCTTTCTTTTTTATTAATTTTCTTTTTCTCATATATTGCACGATATCGCCGTTGTTTGAGCAAGAGTCCTTTCTGTGGGAACAAGAAACATCACAAGGTATTTTCAGGTCATCTTTTATTGCACAGTGATGGGAGCATCAAGTAGAGAGAACACTTTTAAGCATACATACAGGAAGGAATCTGAAAGATTTCAGAGAAACTCTTCATAGTACTTGGTTTTCATAGTGAGCTTCAAAATGCATAAAGTTGAAATATCATTACTATTAAAATAATTTGTTTCTTCTTAATAGTGTTCTTGCCCTTTAAATAATGTTGGGTTTTTTTAATGTGATGGGGGAAGGAGGAGGGAGGACTTCTAAGTTATTTTAAACTTTGCCAAAATGAACCTGCGTTCGGAGTCTGAGAAGAATGGAAATAAACCCAAATCATTTGGAAATCTTAACCCTGTGGAATTTTTTTAATTGGAAAACTGGAAATATCTGACTGGACATGCATTGCTGTAATTATCTAGTATTTTTCTGGTGCCGTTTTCATTTGACATTATCTATTTATGCACTCATAAAAATATGGCTGCCATTGTGAAAAAGGCAAGGTAAGAGATGGGATCAAACTGTAGCTAAGATGTTTTCAAGACTTCCTTTGGTTTCTTTTTTCTTTCTGAATCACATACTTTAGATGATTATCTGAAACTTATGTAAAGATTTTTAGTTTGGAAAGCAGGATGAGTCCTTTAAATTGCTGAGTTTGTACTGCTCACTAACAGTAAGAGACTAAATTTATTAGTTTTACTTCTTGGTTTACCTGCACATACTGGAAACTAAATCAAAATTTACCAAGAGTAACCTGGGGGGTGGGGATTCAGTGTATATTAAATAGTTAAAATGTATTATTTAGTCTTTTCTTCATTTTGTGAATGATGACTTTTTTTCTTTAAACCAAGCTAAAATAGCTGGTGTTCTATGAACTAGTGATTTTTTTGGGTTTTTTTACAGCTGTTGAAATGATGGCATAGGACTATTTATAAGCACAATTACAGCTTAACAGTGGTTTAACACTATATAATAAAGAGAATCTTGTAGTCAACTGTACAACTTTATCAGGACTCCTTGAATTAATATGAAAGGTGCTGTCATGCTTTCAGGTTATGTACTATTGTTTCTATACCAAACTGATCTCACAAATTTACAGCTATTAAATTTTAAAAAACCCAACCAAACAAAAACTACCCCAACACAGACACTTCCACACTTTAATTCAATATTTTCCTGAGAAGTATCTAACAGAAACATGCTATCTGTCATTTAGTCTTCTTTAGGTAACAATGACATCTTGAAGAAACTCTTTAATATCTGATAAGATGTTAGTTTAATTAAATAATATACTGTCTTATAGTAGATAAAACTGAACCAAGGGCTTTATGTTCCTCTCCTATTGTACCTATTCCCTTGGTCAAAGCCATCTTAGTCTAAAATACAGTTGAATCGTGTTGGAAATTTGAACAGAAATAGAAAAAAATACTATCTAAGATTTAGTATAGTAAAGTTCTTGAAATTAAAGAAGTATTTAAAGTCTTGCATCTTGCTATATTGTTGACTCAATATCTTTCAAAATTAGAGATTGTGTAATGGTTTTGCCTAGAATTCTTCAGGCTGTAATGGAATATGTTTTTTAGTGTAGTTCATTGCAATGTTAATAGCTTTTATATCCTTTCAGCTGACATGCTATTTAAAATCCTTTTTTTTTTTTTCTAAAGTGTGTCCTAATGATATTATGTATTTGGAGAATTGAAGTTTAAGTCCTATGTCAGTACCAAAAAGTTCCTCACTTTGAGAAGAGCTTCAATCATCAGTAAAACCAATTCTTAATGTTGACTTTATACAACAAAATAATTTTAATTACAGAATATACATTATAAGTGAATTCTTGAAAAAACTCAAGTCTAGCTGGTTTTGGTTTTTTCTGTATAAAAATTAAATAAGTGATATTTAATCTCTTTGCACATTCTTTCCTTCTAGTGGCTTAAATATGACAAATTCCTAGGTTGAACATTTACTCTGATCAGCATGTTCGAGGTAACAACTGTCTGTATCTAACACCTTTTTTTTCCATCTTGGTTTTGGTTTAAGAAAATGGGAACTGTGGTTGGTACTTTTGAATGCTTTACATATTTTGTAGTTAAAAGGGAAAATCCTTAAAAATATTTTAGAGCCAGGCAAGACAAGCAAATTAACTATACAGTTCATGCAGTAGGAGTGATTAGAACAATAAGCTACTAATTGCTTTTACTAAATAACAAGTCCTTCTATGTAATTTTTTAAAAATTCACATGTAATAATGGCACATATGTCTGAATCTTTATACTGGGCAGAGAGAGTCACAGTATTTTTCTTGTCTTCATCTATTATGTGTCTAGGATAAAGTCGTAACATTGTCAAGGGCATGATTTGGATACTTCTGCCTGTTTTAAAAGACTTGCATTGCAGGTTATTAAGCACTGTTAGTAAATGTTGTTGTAAAGTTTTATTTTTTTGCTAAAACAGATACAGTATATGAGTCATAAAGAGTATGTGCTTGCTCCTGGTTAAGTATTAAAAAAAAAAAAAAGAGAGAACTTGGTCTCCTAATCCTCAGCTGGATTTCTTAGTTCTACACCACCTTTCTACTCTGAGAACTACTTTTTAAAATACATGTGTTCATATTGCAGTACTTATTTTTGAGTATTTGAGCACTATGTTTGTGCAACATTAGATATTGCCAGTATGTAAACCTCTGTTTAGTGGAAAACTTTTAAATGTAAAATTTGTCAGCTGAATTTTTGTTTCACAATTCTAACATATATGATTTTGTTGTGGATATTTTGTTTGTTTGTTTGTTTTAGTATATCTGGAAAATCGAGATGCCTACCACTAGAGAAAGAAGCTGAGTTCAAACCCAAGAAAACACATCCATTGAAATATATATGTATGTTCTTCATGCATATATACATACTGCATCAATGTTGTATGTACTTCAGCTGCCAGGACAAAATATTTTTCTTCCAGGTTTTGAGTATATTTGATGACTCAGCCATGAAACATGACTTTCTTGATTGGATTGAAATTCTAGGAGGAGCATTTTCTGAAAATAATGCTTTTATGTTGTCTGTATGGAAAACTGCTTCTACTTGCAAAATCAAACGATCGGACAGAATTCCATTCCTTTCGAGAGACTATATAAAATGAAAAAATCCTAGTGAAATAATTTTGTTCTAATGTGATGTGCTTAAGATCCATGGAGCACATTTTTATTAAGGAAGAGCTCAAAGGACAAAATTAAGTTAGGACACTATTAAGTATAATGCAGTGATCTTATAGCTATTTGGTGATCCACAGTTTCCCTATCGAGTTCCTAATGAATATTACGAACCAGTTTATTTTTTAGCAGGAGCATATTTAAATTAACAGAGAACTTAGTTTTTCATATGCCTTGCTTCTGTCAAGCCATGAGATGTCATGGAACTTGATAGGAAGTTTGCTTTGCATAGCTTCATATTATCCTCATGTCTGAGGAAGAAGGGACTTTCTGCTCCGAACTGGGAATGTTAAGCTGATGCTTCTGGTGTATTAAAGGGATTATAATTATGTTAGGCAATGTTTTATTAAAGTAGCTTCTTAAATAAGAGTGGAATGTGAATATTCTACTATATACATTCTCATTCTCATAAAAGCTGAAGAAATATTAATGCTTCATTCTTGGTCAATGAGACTTAGCTACACAGACTGGTTTAATGAGTTTGTACCATGGTCTATATGTATTGCAGTGAAAAACATGGTGCTAGAAAATAAGCAACAGAGTAGGATAAGATCTGAACTTTAAGGTTGAAATGTATCTAACTTGTTGCAAAAACATTTCAGATTTGAAAATACAACAATACTCTATCCTTTCCAATATATGTATCTTATATACAATATGTGTATAGTATAACATCATCAGGTTGGCTTCTGACATTGTGGAATATTGCATTGTGAGGGGAATAAAACCAGAAAGCTTCCTAAGATTTCTTTTTTGACTGTTTCAAAAGTGATTGTATTTTAAAATATGATATGTTTACAGTACATTACAACTCCTATTTTGATCTGATCTTGAAACACTTCAGTGTGTGACTTCTAAAATAACTTGATTAAATAGCAGTAAGTATTTTGTAGTCCTGCACTAAGCAACAGATTTTGCTTGTTATCTGGAAAGAATTTTGATTTCCAAAGAATTATTTACAATAAAGCCAGTGTTATTACTTCTAAATTAGGAAAATGTCTATCCTTAACTGTAATTGAGAATCAATGGTATGATTATGTGGGCCATTCAGATGGATAATTATGTATTTTTCATGTGTTAATCTGTTGTTACTATAAGAATGGCAACATAAAATGCTTTTAGTTCACAAAATTAGCATTTTGTATTTCCTGAAGTGGTAATGTAATGATACAGTGTGACTGACTTCGAGCATTCTATTTGTTGCTACTCATAGAGTTTTTGTATTTAATTTATTTTTGTTCATTAGGAATTATGTTGATGATGATTTGCTAACTTACAGTAATCTAACTTACATGAGTAGTAATATAACAGTATTGGACAGATCCAGGAATCATGCTGCATCAATTTAGGAAGAAATGCCAGTACTCATAGTGTCAGTTCACTAGTACAGATTCCAGCTGTGATCAGGGCATTTTTACAGAGCTATATAAGAAGTGTGTGGTCATCAGAAGCGGGGTAGTTTCTTTCTCCATCTGAATCACCTATATGAATAATATTTTGACACCAGGTCAAGAAAACGTAGTATCAGGTGTCTTGTACCTTAAAATTTGTTGCAAATGTTCTGTTCTCATCTGATGTGCGCCCTTAAGTACACAGTGTGCAAGTTGCATGTGTGCACTGGTTCCAAGTTGCATCTGACATTATTCTTTTTCCTGAGCAGTGCTTTTAGTCTGTATCCTGTAAGAGACAACTCTGTTTTTTTAAATTGCTCTAAAGACTTCGTGTGCACTGCCTTAGCAGAGCAAACAAGATCCAAGAGAAAGAGTTTGTTCCAGAAGAACCTGTAATACTGTTGTAGTTCAGCTCAAGTAAATTGGTTTGCTGGTGTATAAAATACACATCAAGACAGCAGAGGGACAGACATTTACAGTAAAACAGCTTTTTATTAAATGGGAAAAAATCTGTTATTGATCATGCTAGTGCTTTGGGACAAATGAGCTTTGAGGATCAAGTATGTCAAGGAGAATCACAGTTGTGTGTTGCACTGTGACATTGTACTATGTGTAAAGTGTAAGTCTGGAAAAGATGCTGTCAGAAAGCTTGATAGAGTCAGAGAAACCCAGCATGATTAATTTTAAATATTACTTTGAAACTGAAGGTTGTCTATGATGTGTATTTTATTGTAATTATTAAAATTGCAGATTGTCATACTGAAAAAAAATCCAATCCTTGTGTCAGTTAAAAGGCCTTTTGAAATAAATATGCTGGCAACAAATGTTGCAGCAAAAGAAAATTACAGAAGCCACAGAAAAGCATACAAACTTCTCTGTAAGAGGTAAAAACCAGTTTCTGAAAAGCAAACCCAAGTTTTCATTTTCGTTATTTTCTTGTTTTCTGAAGAAAGTTTAGAACCGTATTTTCACAGTACAAAACGTATTTTAGAGCTAAGGCTTAAACCTTTACTTTTAGTCTCAGGAGCTTTAATTGATTGTAATTATTTTTTGTGTTATGTCATATAAGGACATAAGGGAAGAGCAATTTAGCCATTTAATAAGATTGCTAGAAGATATAAAAACCTTACATAAACAGTATGAATTTTCAGCATTAGATGTACATTAAGAGAGTGGTTTTCTGTTGTTTCGTCTGTTCTCAACAGGCATGAGCAGATCAATGCACATCATAACCTATGTCTCGTAGCAGTTACACCCTCCAGGGGCATTTCCAGTGAAGCGCGTTTACTGTTTGCTTGGTGCCTCTCCATTCCTCACCTAGGAGATGGTGCCCCAGCTATTGAAAGCACTTTCCAAGTTTGTGTAGGTCGATATACTCTATAATGTGTGCTGCAAGAGGCATCATATAAAAACATAGCAAACATTTTAGCACCTTTGCAAACTTCAGTTTTTTCCTTACATTTGTATTGCTGAGATTAAACAGACATGCAGCTGTAATGTAAATAGGAAAAGGGTTAGATGTGTAGAATACTCAATGTAGTCTCCCATTTACAGTGCATTTTTGTGGGATTTTGGCAGTCATTTTGCCATTTCTTTGACTGTAATTTGAATGTGTCTGCCTGTAGAAATTATGTAGTGTTGGGAGAATGGGATAAACAATTCTATAATAAACGTAATTTATTTGCAGCTTTTATCAACATTGTAATAAGATTTGCAGTGTCTTTTTTGTAATACATAAAATTTTTGTAGTACATTTATTATACTGCTCATACTGGATATACATTTCTCCATGTAATCGCCATTGTGAGATTAATGCTCTCTTACCTTTTTACTCAGTGAAAACAGCAGTGTAAATCTGGGTTTTTTGTGATCAGTCTCCAGGAATTCTACTGATCAGAAATAAGAAGTCAAGTGTCAGTTGAAAATGACATGTACTCCACTTCACAAGAGAAAGAAAAGGGAAAAAAAATAAAAAGCTCTGATGTTGCTATTCAGTTATAATATAATATATATAATTTTCCTCTTAATATTCTCTTCTCTTTTGGAGTGTAAGAGAGAGTTCTTCCTCAAATCTATGTATAAAAAGTTCTTGAAAAAATTTACTAGACTTGTTTTACTGTAGATTCTTGCACATGGCTGTGTGGAAGGAGTAATAAGTTAGTGCATTTAGATAGTGTAATTTTCAAAATAGATTTTTAGATATTAAGCAAAATGTGCCATTCACCAAAAGTTGAAATATTTAGCAGCTGAGTTGGTAAGTCTTAGTTGTATATCATCAGTTACTTTGGGACAGTACAACAACAGGATTGTCCCAGCAAGGAATAAACTTAAAGCCTAACTACAGCTGAAAAAATTAGAGGTAAGGATTGCTGTTATGGCTTTCTTCGTAATTGCTACCTCAGTTTACTGCACCTTCCTCTTTAGTAGGTGTAATAGATAGGGTGTTATATAATTTCTAGTTGCATTATGTTTGATGTCAAAGACACATACTGACCTCTGTGCATGTATGTTTGTTTAGTTGAAGCAAATGTTTTCTTAGAAGCTGTTTGGGTCCTAGTGATACATATGACCATCTAGCAGAATTAAAAGCTTTTTTACAGCATTTGTCAAGGAGCGAATCCCATGGAGATAGGACTTTTTTTGTGTGCTTTACTCTTCTGATGAGACATCCAAGCTGCTTAAAGGTCCCTTTTTTCTGAGGTTGATAGGGAAACTTAATTTCCGGGCCAGTATCATTGAGCTTCCTGTATTATCTGTTCTCCTATACTGTGAACATTGCAAATGGATTGTTTAGCTCTGATCTTCAAACAGCCCAATTAAGAAATGCACTTCTGGGCTCGGGAGAATTACTCATTTCAAGTAACAAGTGACCTTGGCTAGAAAAGCTTTCTGTCTTGCAGCTGTTGGCCTCCTTTGGTTTGCCCAATTACTTAAATTCAAATGAGCTGCACTAGCTGCTTCAAAAGCCTCGGTACCTTTAATCATTGACCATTCCTTAGCTGATAGGTCCAAGATCAGTTCTGTGTATATTTGCATTAAGATCTGCAACTGCCTTTCAGATGTAGCCAAAAGGAAATTTGCTGATATGCATAAATGTGGTTGGGATGATAAACATCAAAAAAAGAAAATCCTAGGATATTAAGAGAGAGAGCTCGGTAAAGAAAGTGGCATTCAATTTCCTGTTTTGTCATTTACATATGCCATACCGTAATTTTTATATAGCTACCATGCTCATAAACATATCAACATAATTTTCTAAAACAAGAAATGTCAAATTATCTTTTCTAGCTTGCACTCTTGGCAAATGAAAACAAATTAAGTTTCAATTTCTTTCTGTGTGCTCCTGGAAAATTTTATTCATTATCAGAAAGGAAATGTTTCTCCATTCAGGAGAGAATTGTACCAATTATGTATTATATGCAGTGATAAAACAGTGTTCAGCTGTATTTGCTGTTTAAAGTGTCAACTATTATGAGGACCTTGCTTTGAGACATTTTTTACTATATTTTCTTTTATATAATGCTGATATTTTTTTCTTTCCGGGTTATTGAATAGGTTTTCTAATCAAAACTATGGGAGAAAAATCCATTGTTCAGTTTCCTTGCACAGATCTGTGCTACAGACAGGTGTGATGACAGCTCACACACACAAATCCAAGATAATCATGAGTCAGTGGGTCAAATTGCAGTTTCTCATTCATGGAGACATTTAATATTACTGCAGACAAAAGGCTGAATTCTTATTTCTATTTTTCTCACTCCCATCAGTGCTACTTGCTCCATCGCTTGTTCTATGTCTGCTCCTCTTCGGACCCCTCTATAATCATACATTACTCAATATTAGCCACATAGGACTGCCTGGTTTTTGCCAGTATGCTGTTCTTGTTGTAATGAACCTTTTGGAGGTCCCGGTTTGTCATTTTGCCAATGTAGGACATAGAAAGCAAGAGCAATGCACAACCAGGGGCAGGGAGCAAAGAGACCGCCATGCATTTTGGCAAATGCAGCTGCAAATGCCATCTATGATGTGGTCTGACCACATCTGGTGGAACTGGAGCGTTTGGTGCTAGCACCATGTCAGCTGGGTTGGACTAGCTTCTGTGGGACACGAAGAAGGAGTAATTACATATTCATTAGTACCCAAACTAGCTTATTTGAAGCTTTAGGTAAAGAATTTCATTGTAATATAAATGTGCTATTTGATTGTTAGGGTTGAAGTTTGATGGCTTCTCAGCAAAATTTGACAAGTAAAATCGGAAGTGTTTATTCATGACCATTGTACGTTAATTTTTTTTTTTAAAAGTCTGTTCTCAAAATTTATTTCTGATAGGAACATTATTGGCTGCATTTCAGCACTGGTTGGATGTGTTACTGCTGCGTGACTAGTCAACACCTATACACATGATGACAGTTTCATCTAGAAGTAGAATCAAGTAATTGGCATTTAAGGCCTTAGAAGCATTAATAATCATCACACAATGCTTAGTGGCAGAAATTCAGAATGTCACTATGACTTGTGTTTTGTTTGACTCTCTAGTGTCAGAATAATTTCTAAATTCAGTAAATATCAATTCCCCAATTAGCTGTATTTTTAGGATTTAAATCTTATTTTTTTCCTCATAAGAAATTCTGCATAGTTATAACTGCAAAGAGACTTCTATTATTGTAGTCAAGTCATACCAGCGTAATAATAGTCTGAAAGAAGAACTTGGAGTCTTTTGATAGATGTTTCAGTAAATAGTAGCCAAAAGAAAAGCATAGCAGCACACTCCAAATCTAGTGTTTAACTGTTCAAATACCATGGTATATGTGTGTTAACAAATTCTCTTTGGCATATGTGTCCTTGATAATATGCAAGATTAAATTTGAAATTGCATTTTCTGTTACTGGAATTACATTAATATTTTATTGTTACATTTAATGGTACTAAAAGTTTTGCCATGAAGAGATTTTGTTTTGCACTTTTAAAATTTTTGCTCTTTTTGCCTACAAATAAAAGGCATAATCCAGAGTCTATAATGATTAGAGAGATTTCACCCTTATTATTGTTTGAGGTTTGGATTTTGTGTTTAAAGTGCAGTTACAGGGCAGTGTTCCTTAGCTCATGTAAGAGGAGGGCATAGACAGTAGCAATGCTGGCTTTTCCTTCTATATATTTATCCTTTTTTTATCCTTAAGCATGTTAAATGAAAAAAAAAGTGATATTGACACAAAGGATGTTACAGAATGAGAGTAACTTGCAATTATTCAGGTTCTTTTAATATCGTTTAAATCATTTATTTGAGCATGGATTCAACCAACAGCTGTATGACTTATTTCTAATTTTCACATTAGCCTTCTGGTTGCAGAAGATTTGTGGATATAGTTTTTATAACTAGACAATTTATAATCAGAAAATGTCAATATCCTAAAGCTCCCAAACCATTTTCAATCCAGCTAATCAAGGCATTCACTAAAGATAATGGGAAAAAATTGTCAACTGCATTTCTGGTATCTGGTGTGTCCCATTTTAATTTTCATGGCAGAAGCCATGCCTTTCAGATAAACTATTTGCTTTACTGGATCGATTTTCCATGATTTTGTTCATGTTTGGGGTTTTTTTGTTGTACCATTCTTGATATCTGTAGTTCTTATTTTCAGAGAAGAAAGTTCTTATTTCTGTCTAAATTATTAATTTAGTGTGAAATATGTATATTAAAAGAAAATTTTAAGAAATTGTTAAATAGAGGCATAGAGAAAATTTTAGCCTGGAGTGGGTTTTTTTCGTCAGTAGAATCATGGCTTAGTAAAGGCTTCAATAAGAAAAGTTATGGTGGTATCATCCTACAGCAGTGAAGTAGATTAAAGTCCATAGTGCAAGGACACTCAGATAGGAGATTTAGTATTCCTGGCAATGAAAAGCGGCTGCTTAAGACTGAGGCAAGTTGATTGATTGATGAGTCTGCCTAAAACTGAAATTCCGGTGGTCTGACTTCATATGATTTTTATATTCTTTTACATCTCTGTAGAGAAGAGTTGAGCAAATAATGCAAACAGAAGGTTTTTTGTAGCTCTTCAGTTGTGACTCACTGTGAGTTAATAGCTGTATTGCTATCCCAGCTGTGTTAATTGTGATATAACATCTCTCTAGAAGACACCCTAGATTCTACGCTGGCTGGAATTCAGCTTGCTTATTTGGACACTGCTTCAGAGAACAAACAATACCTGGGTTACCACCTCTGAATTTATAATAGTGGCAGCTGTTTAGAGAAGACACGAGTAATTCTAGATAAAAAATAGTAAAGATTTGTATTAACATACAGACAGTTCCTCTTCTAGATATGAAGATGCGTTTGGCACTTCAAGATTAGTTGGTACCAATCAGTAGTGGCTCAAAAACTACAGTAAGGTCTCCAGATAGGATCTGCTGCTCCTAGGAGAGCCTCTATTTAAATAATAAGCCACACATTCCTGTTCTGTCCCTTTACTGTAAATAGTTCTAGTCACTTCTTCTCTTCCTCATTCTTCCCAAAGACACCCTTCTCATTAGACCTTGCTCTTACTTGAACTTTGCTTTTTTTCCTCTCAATTCCATGCGTTATGGTGTATGCTGCTTGACATATAAAGGAGAAAGAATTTTGGAGTAAGAGGTCAGAAAACATTTCAGCTTTATAAAAACTAAATGCATTTATTGAAAAAAATTGAATTCTGAATGCCAACTGCCAGCCATAGTCTGCTTACTTCAGAAGTGAGATTGTTCCAAGGTTCTAAATACTGAGCACTAGTCTCCAAACTTCGATTGCATGCCCCATCAGTAAAATATTTGTGAGCATACCCCCCTAATATATGTATATTTATTTATTGACAATAAATACATATATATATATATACAATTTGATGATAAATAAATATACACACCTTTGTAAGTGCAAACCCACTTACAGCTAGAAGAGCTAGAAGACCTGTGCCTTGATCACATTTTCATGATGAAACTGTCTTTGAATCAGAACGAGACATTTTTATTTTATCACTTCAAGGTCAGCCTTCTTATTTGTCTGTGTCACTAACTGTTTCTTAATTAAACTTACTGGAACTTACTAAAGCATCTAGGAAGTGATGCTTGTTTTGGGAAGTTGTTCTTCAGTGATTTTTTTTTTTTAACTAGAAACCCTAAGGTCCCTCAGGAGCTTTTGGAATCCTCCACAGCTTGTCTGCTGGTACATAAGCATCATTCAAAGGAAAACAACAGAATGCTTATAGCTGTGCTTCAAGATGTGTTAAATGCATATATATTCACAGATCTCACTCATACTCTTCCTACAGTAGTTTCAATTGGGAATTAGTATGGTCCTAAACAAATATAATAGACATAATCTCTACCCCAGCTACTAAGTTAGGCAGTTGCTAAGATGTAATGAAGTTTTGGGCTGTGGTCACCTTTTGTATTCATAAGGAAGATCACAGGAATATTTTGCGTAGATTTCAGTGCACTTTGAGCTTCACATCAGAAGATAGAGGAAATATTTTCTTTAGCTATGTTGAAATGAAGCACAGAAAGTTTCCCAGGAATAGTGAGGAGCCAGGAATAGAACTAAAAAAATCTCATGTAAGCTTCAGGAAAAAAAAAATTCTTATTCTTTTGATAAAGGCCTCTTAAAAAGGAGCACATTGGGACCTATAATTTTTTGATTGGTAACCTTATAGTTTAGTTTTTAAAATATATTTAATTTCATATTCAGACAAACTTTTCCAATGCAATCATATTTGAACTGTAGAAGAGGTTACAGCAATTTGGCCAAGTATCTTGTGGACTTAAGCTGTGTATTTGAATATATATGTATCCACTCTTGAACTTTTGAATTCACTGTAAGGCAGACGCTGTAATAGTTCAGGTAATGGCAGGTACAGAGACGTTATAAAGCTGATGAGAATTTTTGACTGCTTCTTGGGACAAGTGGAAAGTTGGAAGGGGTTTTATAAATGAAGTGTGGGAGATATTCATATGCGAATGATCTACATCAAATACCAGTCAAAGTGAAAAGGAAATAAAGGGAAATATCAGAATGAAACACATGGAAGACTTATTGAAGGCAGTAAATTAGAAGCAGGAATTATCCATATAAAAAATCATTCACAGTCCAAACATCATGTTAGAAACAAAAGGAAACTTTTTTGTTATACACAGTACATGCTTCAATTACAGAAACTCATTGTCCCAAAATATTTCGAAACAACAAATATGTTCAATGAATCATAGAATATACTGAGTGGGGAGGGACCCACAAGGATCACTGAGTCCAACTCTTGGCCCTGCACAGAAGAGCCCCAACAATCACACCATGTGTCTTTGTTTCGGTTGGGAATCAGTATGGTCCTTGAACTCTGTCAGGCTGGGTGCTGTGACCACTTCCCTGGGGAACCTATCCCAGTGCCCAGCCACCCTCTGTGTGAAGAACCTTTTTCTGACATTCAGCCTCAACCTCACTTGACACAGCTTCAGGCCATTCACTCAAGCCTGTCACTGGGCACCAGAGAGAAGAGATCATAGTCTTCCTCTCCTCTTCCCTTTGTGAGGAAGTTGTAACTTCAGTGAGGTCTCCCCTCAGCCTCCTCTTTTCCAGGCTGAACAGAGCAAGTGACCCCAGCCACTCCTCATGCGGCTTCCCCCCAAGGCCCTTCACCATCTTTGTAGCCCTCCTGTCTTTTTTATATCGTGACACCCAAAACTGCACACAGTGTTCAAGGTGAGGCTGCCCCAGTGCAGAGCAGGGCAGGACAATCCCCTCCCTTGCCAGGCTGTGCTGTGCCTCATGCACCCAGGATACGCTTGGCCCTCCTGGCTGCCAGGGCACTGCTGGCTCATGTTCAACTTGCCATCAACCAGGACCTCCAGGTCCCTTTCCGTGGGTGTTGTCATCCTCTTGCCCTTCTTGAAAATCTGGATAATGTTTGCCAACTTCCAGTCAACTGAGACCTCTTCAGATTCCCAAGACTGCTCAAAAATCATTGAGAGGGGGCTCACAATGACATGAGCCAGCTCTCTAAGTATACTTGAAAGAATCCCATCAGGTCCCATAGACTTCTAGAGATCCAGGAGAAGCAAATAACACACAAGTTA
>VZRR01002575.1:367285-503902 GCA_013398015.1 Oreocharis arfaki
CCTCTGGCCCTTCTTGAAAACCTGGATAATGTTTGCCAACTTCCAGTCAACTGAGACCTCTCCAGATTCCCAAGACTGCTCAAAAATCGTTGAGGGGGGCTCACAATGACATGAGCCAGCTCTCTAAGTATACTTGAAAGAATCCCATCAGGTCCCATAGACTTCTAGAGATCCAGGAGCAGCAAATCCCACACAAGTTCAGGATTGGCTTGGAGTTTTATTGTTCTCACAGCCATAGTTCTCCAGCTCAGGGCACTGGGACCCCAACTCAATACCTCTGTCTTGTCTCTGTCCCTGTTTGTGAGGGACTCATCCTATGATAGGCTGATGTTGTTTGTGCACTGCTTTTTGTCATTAACATATTTTTTAAAACATTTTTTTAATAAATAGTCAAGTTTGTGGAGGTCAGTTAGGTTGTGGATGGTCCAGATGTGGTCCTGTTTCTCTCAGATGCTTCTTTCTGGAAGCTGCCATTAGAGTAGATAACATTTTTTATCCCTCTGCCTGCTCATGCTTTCTGTTTGAAGTGAGATATAGACTGCATGGTTTTAGACCTAACCCAGTAATGTATCACTCATTCTTAGAAGTCTTGTAAAAATCATAAGTATGACTTGAATAGAAGTTCTCTGAGAATATTGTTGCACTTCTCTGTTGTCCCTCACAGCCCCCAAATGATTACATTTCTTTTCTATAAGCTATCCTTTTTTTTTTTTCCCCCAAATAGTAATTAGCTTCTTTGCAAATAAAGAAATATAGACAAAGCCAGACTGGAGGTGCAAATGTTTAAAAGTTTTGCTACGATATATCAGACCTGCTTAAGCCTCAGGGAATAGAAAGTAAACAGTATGTTCTGTTTCCTGTATAGTAGTTAAGTGTCTTAGGGAATCTGAACAGTGAACTGTTTCCATCTCTGTTAGCTTCTGACACCTTTCTTCTGTTTCTTCTTCTGTTATGGTTAGAGGTGCTGCTTCAGGTTAAGGTAAGCAAATGCATCAATGTAGGTTGAAGAATCTGCCTTGAATTTACACAGTAGAAATACAAGTGTATACCTAAAAGATATCAAAAGAATGATTGAATTTTAAAAAATTTCAAGTTTTGTGCGAAGTATATTCTTTTGAAATCTTGACTGTGTTATTTGTTAACAACTACGGTAGCTAATAAATTGCTAGCAGCTAAAGAGGCAAAGAATATTGCAAAAGGAACTCTCTTTTTTTAAATGGTATTCTTTTAAGTCTGGAGCTCTTTTTAAATGTAGATGAGAAAACTATTGATTTAGATACAGATAAACAGCTGTTTTGGTATTGGTGATCATGAGTACTGCATTGCTTGTGGTGGTGGAAACAACTAAAATCTTTAAAGACGGTGGAATGTACTCAGTGTTAATATAACAGTTTGCTAATGGACTAGAAAGCTTTAATCAGTATTAAAAATCTCTTGAGACTTACAGGGCTTTTTTTGTTTTTTTTGGGTTTTTTTTTAATCTTGCTTGGGATTACATAAACACATTCTGAAATACCAATAATTTATGGGCCGTGTTCCACACAAGCGAAAATTAATGTACTAAGAAATACATATTTCTCTAAAGCTCTTTTAAGATGACAATAATATGGTTATGTAGAAATTCTCTTAATTACCTGCATGTGTGGCACGTCATGTTTCAATTAAAGTAGTGCGAAGCACGTGCTGGTACTGTTTTACATCTCAGTTGTTATAGTGCCAGGGTGATTTGTAGTGTCTGGCCTGACAGTACGAAGGTTCGGCCTCATTGAAACATCCTTTAGTATTGAGTGTTTCTGGAATGTGGCAGTTGTCATCGTACTATGAAGCCATTCATCGCAACCTAACACTGGTGCAGGGCAAAACTGCAGTTGTTCTGCCTCTACCAGCCATTAATATCTCTATCTAGATCTACCTATCTATCTATCTATCTGTCTTGTGAAACACTTTGGTTAAACTGGTACAGCTAGAAATATCTTCAATCACACCCAAAATAGGTCCTTCATGTCAGGTTCATCGTATGAAGGGAAGAACTTGTAAGTGGTATAACATATGATTAAACTTGGCTGTGTAGATGTGACTAAGGTAAGTAATTTCTAGCTGAGAGAAACTGGTTTATTCAGCTTCTTGAAACTTCCTTCATGCTTGATGGAAACCAATTTGGCTGCTTTGTGCAGCTACAGAAATGCCGCAGTATCTGTTCAGAAGTTTTGTGGGACACATATCCAAGTGATGACTGAAAGCTATGGGATACATATTTGAAGTGAGAATAATGGGAAATACTTGAAATTTAAAAAGCCTACAATTGTATGATCAAAGCAAATTTAAAGGTAATATTATCAGGGTGTCTAAGTAAGTGATTTCTCAAGAGTTTGGTCTACACTTATGTAACTTAAAACCTCAATGTCTAGGGTTACAAACTTTGGGAAATCCAAAATAGTTTTACTAGTATATAACTGAAAGCCTTGACTTGTGTTTTGGAGAAGAGCTTTTCTTAGCTTGATGATACAAAAATTATGCTGACAATTTTTTCCAAACTGCCTTTCTTTTCTGGTAATAACCTGGATTTCTTGCTGTAATGCCACATAGTAGCTGTATTTTTTGTGCTGTGTGAGTTGTTCTGTATTTGCCTGTGTGATCTGCAGCTGCTTCAGAGTGGTGAGAGTATTGAGTCAAGTCTACCAGCAGCCTGGAGATGTCTAGGATAGTTTACAGCATATTACCTGTGAATGCAAAACTGAACTGTAGTGTGAATGTCAACTTTAGAGCAATCTGAATCACATTTTAGGATTTTTCACTGTATGACTAGATATTGGCGACTATAAGAATTGATTCTGTGTACAGTTCTGTATTTGTGCATTCCCCTTGGCTAGAACAAGGTGAACATAAAAATGTGATATCGGTCCAATTTGTAGACTTTTCTCTGGCATGTCAGTCTTCTCTGAGAATGTGAAGAGGAATGTTGTCTATCATTATCTTCAGTTTCTTAAAATGAGAAGTCATGCAGTCTTTGAAATCAAGAAGTTGCTGCTCCAGTTAATATAAAGTCAATGTCCTGTTTCCCACCTTTGTTACACCCAGCACAGAGATAAAGGAGTTGAACATTTTAGTTGATGAAGGAGTTTTAACATTCTAGTTAGTTGTTGGCATATTAATGGATCAGCTAGGATAAATAAGACAGTACTGTTGCATTTTACTCATTTCAGTCAATAAATGTCTGCTCCTAAATCGATTTTCTGATACTTTTCACCAGCAGTAAAAATTACAACTGGAGTGTTTGTGTGAAAAAATCTGTTTGAATAACTGCATACCCTTTTTTCCTCACTTATCTGTGTGGTATGATGGAGTACATAATCTTCATCTCCAGGTTAATATTTGCAGTATTTTGCAGCGTACTGTGGTAGTTCAGTGTCAGGGAAACTGCAAGAGATAATGATTCTGGCAAAATGTTTTAAATCATAAGCTATATTTTTCCTGTAAGTTTGATTAGTAAAAACTAAGTCACTGTAGCGTAACTTCAAGGACACTCGGTGTTTATAGCTCAGTAAGATATAATCTTTACATGATTTGGGATTTAAGCACTGTAAATACATTGGTTTTGTATAACTGCACAAAAGTATCCCTAATTTTGCAGACAATATCCTGAGGTTGTTGTTGATTTTGAGCAGTTTTAAACATCTGAAATATATCTGATTTTTAAATAGTTTTAGCTTATATTTCCTTATTTGATTGCAAGCTTCATATTTAGCTAGAAATAAAAAGGGATTATGTTGATGAATATCTTTATTTCTACATCTCATTTCTCTTGTTGTTATTTTCCATGTACTATTCATCTTTTCAGAAAAGCCATCAATGCCTAAAGGTGCCTTTTTCAATAATGCTATTTCTTATGGTAAATTTATAAATGGATGTGTTCTGTGCCCCGTGAGACTAATGATGTATTTTTTTGAAAAAACCCCAAGTACCCTGTGGTTACATTAAGCCTTGAAAGAAGATGATAGCCAGATTGTTGTAGCAACCCGTGCCACTGTGCAACTTCCTTTACGAACAAAGTTCTGATTGGAGAAACTCAGAGGCTGTTCATAGGATGGATGAAAGGAGCCTCCACTAGGGCCAGTGACCTAGTCTGTTGCAGACACAAAGCATTCTCTGTCTTAAATTTATTGCAACATTATTTTCTGGCACATGAATTTAAGTTTGCACAAGAACTTAAATATGGGAAGTGTTGTACAAATGATGAAACAAATCAACAGAGCTTTTCAGATCAAGTAAGCAAACTTATTCTGTCATTGTAAATGTCCAGAAGAATGATAGAATATGCTATATATGGCTTTTTGTATAGCTGTTTAATATATATTGCTTTAATTTTAATTTTTTTTAATTTTAGCTTTGGAGAAAACATGCCATTATTTTAGATGGAATACTAAATGGAATCATCAGTTGAAATGCAGAACTTAATTTTTAAATACATGTTCATAAAGGATGACTCTGTACAGGTGTATATTTTGTCAGTTAAATAACACCACTTCAATACCTGACTGCCCTTCCAGGGACAGAGTTTTATGAAGCGTCCTGCAGGACAACCGATTTAGGCAGGGTGCAATAAAGTAAATGGATTCTAGATGACCCTAATTTGAGATGCAGAGCTTTCAAATATAGAGACTGTTAGCAGAAATTAGTTCAACTTATTTTACATTTGTAGAAGATCTTTAAAAGGAACCTTGTAATAGCAACCTTTTCACTTAGAACAATCATGTCTCTACAATAGAATCTTAATTACTACATTAGAATGAAAATAAAGCAAAGTCAAGTATAATAATTGAGAGGTTTGGGTCAGATGGAACATGGGGATGAATTTTTCATTTCCCACCCTTTCCTCATAGGCTTATTCCCCACTCCTAAATTTTTTAAAATCTAGTATTACAATATGAATTTTTATCATATAATACTAGAATATACCCAAAGAAAACATACAGGGCAGCTACTTTTCAACCCAAAATTCTTGTACTAGTGTTGATGGCAGCACATTTGGCTACAGTAATTTATATGGCAGTTGAATCACTGGACTGAAAAGCATACCAAAGAATAATCCAGAAAAACATAAATGCACCAAAACAAAGTGAAGAAACCGTAATTTTCTAATTTTGAGAAAGAATTTGGAAAAAGTTGCATAGAAGCTAAGAAGAAAGAATAGCAAGTCAATCTCTGAGCTTGTGAAAGAATTAACTAAAATTTTTTACATGTTATCTGTGTCTCTTTTAAAGGACTGGTGCTTGGAAATTAGTCTCAATCTACATGCAATCAGAAATTAATAATAAGCTATGAAAAAAGAGGGTTGAGGTGCTCTCAGGGAGGCTTCATAATAAGAGAAAGAGATAGAAAAGTAAAAGATTGGAGATATAGATGATGAATTAATATTGGTAGAATATGTAGTTACTATTGTAAATCATTGAAGCTTATCTTTATGTAAGTATCAGTAAACTTTATTTTTTAAGGAAGTAAACACAGGTACTTTCAGTTAGCTGTTCTCTACTTGGATGCTGAGGGAATTGACACTCACAATTCAGTCCTCTGACATTGTGAGGCAGTTTCATAATCTTGTAATTCCTAATTGCGAGCAAACTGGAGCATATCTGAATTCAAAGTCAGTCTCTGGCTTAGATAAAGCAATGTTCTTCTCTTGCAAAACTCATGAGTGAACTTCTGATAGTTGAAATAGTAATAAGCCTGCAGCATGTTTATTTTGTTTTTCCTGCTCTTTATAAGGTTATAACTTTAAGGTTTCCCAGAATTCTAAATATGTTGCAATTTATCAAAAACAGGAATTAAATAAAAGAGAAAAGCACCTCACAACATATGCCATGGAATTCCAACAAAATTAATTTCTAATGTGAAATGTTACATATTTGCATTTATGTGCCAATGTCTATAATTGTCACATGTGACAATACGAGATACTAGGATTTTATGTTATAAAGACTATAAGAAACTTTTTAAATATTTTGTCACTGTGAATTATTTTCCTTAGCAAATGTGTTCCATTTTAATGAGAGGAGGTAATTACTGTCAGTCAAAACAGTCTGCAGTATTCTACAGTAACTTTTCATATGTAATTGCATAGCTTTGACGGTCTATTTTAGTCAATTTTTAGAAAGAATATCTTTGATTTTTTCATTCAGTTCTGAAAATACACCAGAAGATTGATTTCAGTATAGAAAAGTTTATCTGTGAATCTGAAAGCCTTTTTTTCCCCCCACCAGTCAAACTGTCTTTCTGTGTTCTTGTGGCTGTTTTTTAGTCACGTCTACAGCCTGTGCTTGGAAACAATCGTATCACTGACACATTTCATCTAGTATTTAATCAGCTGAAAAGGGGTGTTGTGTAAGCTGTAAAATAAAAAGCTCAATGACTATTTTACACAGTACTTTTTCTATCAGGCCATGAGACAGGAAGTTGAATTTACAAGTTCCATTTTTCATTTTGCAGAGCTACTAGAGAAGACACACAGAAAAGAAGAAGAAATGGGAGCTCTCCAGGTATATTTTCTGCTCAATTAATTAGCTACATTTTTTTGGTTAAATTTCTTAAAATTACCAAATTGTATTGCAGCATCATGATTTTCTGAACTGCCTTTTAGCTTAAATTCAGATTTGGAAATATATGCAAATACTGACCCAATAGCTAGTAATACTCACTGCCGAGTATCTTCACTGTCTGGATTAAATTCTCTGGGCTGCATGGCTTTCTTTTGTAAATGTGAATAAAACTGAAAGTAAAGTATTCTAAGTAAGTATTTAAAGCCTCTGAAGAACTAAATGATCATAATCACCTTTCTGAGGAAGAATGGACCAGTCAATATTTGCTAGGACCTGATACAATATTATAAATCCTTATTGTATGTCATCTAGCAGTAAAGCTGTTTGTGCTAAGCACTTTCAGTTTGTACTTAGAAAGTCAAATTTACCCTAAGCTCAGCCTTAGAATAGTGTTTATGCATTACAGTCAAAGAAAACATACTCCTTTCGAATGGAAATGGCTAAGAAAGCAAAAACAGGCTCAAATGTCTGAATTGCGAGGCTCAGGAGACTGTGAGGGTGGGTAATGTGTGTATTCTTCAGAATACAGAGAGAAAAAAAGAAATTTTTAACAACAAATTGCTGCAAACAATGCCCAATATGAATATAAAAAAAGTTTACATACAATATGGAGTTTATCAATGAGTCAGCATTCTGTAAGTGTACTGAAAGCAGGACGTTTGTGAGCAAATTGATGAAGATAAGGCTATAAGGAAAATGAAATTATGTATTGATCTGAGTTTTGACCATAGGAGTTTGTTTGAAGATAAGCCTTCTCTTCTCATATAATAAATAGAAGGCATTTTGAGGGGTAGAAGTATCACAGAAGTTAGTGTACAAACAGTTTGCTCCAGTAAGAAGGGACTAGTTGCAAGACCCAAGAGTTACACAACACACCAATCCAGCTGTTTCCTGTTCAAACAAAATTCTTGGCCTGGCTTTCTGGCAGCTCAAGTTCAACAAGGCTGGGAGCTTGTCTGCGCAAGCAGTTTACACAGGTGCATATCTAGTTACATCAATGTGAAAAGATCTCCTTTCATGTGAAGCAATTCTGCATCTGCTTTCATGTCAAGCTTTATGGTTGACAAATTGTTCTAATGATATTGCTTCTGATTGAATGAGGAGTAATTTTAGACTGCAGGAAGTTGCATCATAGTAGTGTCTTGTATGGCTATATGTGCTTGCCTGACCATCATGTTCCTGACTAAATTGCTTTGTTCCTTTCCCTAACTGGCAGTTCTGGTTGAGTGTGTGAATTGTAGTGAATTGTAGTGCTCTGGATGCTGTTTTTATATTCAAATGCTTGATGCAGTTTTTTCTTCCTTCAGATGTCCATGCTTTCGCAGTCAAGTAGTGTATAAATTATCCATGGTAAATTTCCTGATACGTTAGATGCTAGTCTTCAGAAAATTGTCTGCTGAGATTGTAAGATTTTGTTATATTTCTAGAATTTGGCAACTATACCATGCACTTTATTTAATGCATGAGTAATTTTGAAATCACTACTTATTCTATCATTGGAACCATTCTACTCACTCTAAGACCTTTTTTTTCGAAGTAGTCCTCTTCAACTGAAAAAATTTATATCTGAATTGTTGTTCATTATCACCAAAAATTTATGAGATCTGTAAATACCATCTTTTTTATGGCAATGAGTATGTGTTTTGTTGCAGAATCTTTGAATAAATATGACTGTTTGCCACTGCAATTTTGTGGAGGAACAAACGTCTCAGAATAAAAGGTTCTGAGTTTTTAACATAATATTTTTTGTCATAAGTTTGTTCTGATGTATGGAAATACTCTGTATCTCAGACCTGCTTCTAAGAAGGAATAAAGATTTTAGCATGTGATACACTGTATTTCCTGAGAAAAATTTGAGTAATATTTGAGTAAGGTAAGAGGTCCTGTAATGTCTTAATGGTCACATACTCTAAATATGGGCTCACCTAAACACTTGAATATGTTTTCTCAGATTACTTAAAATACCATACCTACTCGGGATATAGTACCAGAGTACACTATCTTAATTTTACTGGCTTCATATTTTTCTTAAAAATACTTTGCAATGGGAGAAGAGTGTTAAAATATATAAAGTAAATTAGCTAATTTTGGGTTCTCTATATTTTGTGCTGGATTAAAACTGACACAAGTTTGTTTTATTTATTTGACTAATGTCATCCTGTTATTAATAAAACATTATTCAGAGCTATTTCTGGATGAAAGAATAATGATATGGAATTTACTTTTTAGTTTTCTCAGGAAATGCGTAAAAGAAAACTAAGCTTGATGCTAAGCTGACATGAATTCCAAAACATGCTAGATTTACAGTCAGAGATGATCAAAAAAAGAAATCTTTCTTTGGGATATGTAAGAGTAAAATCAACAATATTGAAAACCTAATACACAATTGAAAAAAATATATTGTGGAGTAATTTTTTTCAAATCCCTTCTTACCTTGTTTCTGGGTGGTTTCTTATATTTGGGACAAATTTCTAAGTGGGATAGTATGATAAATAGGTTAGACATCCAATAAATACAGCACTTCCTACTACATATGACCACCAAAAACCCCAAATGAATCCTATTTATTGTTCTTTGACTTACACTGTGTTTGTATTCCTTGCTTTCTAATGGCATGTTGTATTTTGTTTAGGAACGTATTTTGGCCTTAGAAATGGTAAGTTTCTTAAATTAATTTCCAAACCTACCACAATGACATTGCTGATAATTTGTCTAAATTATGAAAATATTATTTTTATATGTATTTTTAAAAGGTTCCAGTTCTGGGTTTTTAACGGTCATTTTACTTTTAAGGGAAGATGTGATAATTTTGCCCTGCACCTCTCTGTCTAGATTTTTACTACAGTACTTGTGTACTCATTATATGAAATACAGTGTATTCAGTGTTGTAATTTTTCTGTACAGTTCAGTCCTCATCCCATTCCTGGGAAGAGAAATGTGGTAGATTTTATCGATACCAATTATGTTGTTTTTCTGACGTTTCTAGTGGTTGAGGCCCACGAGATAGATCTGATATTTCAGTGACTGCTCTGTGTGCTTAGTTGTTTGGTCTAGGAGGTGCAGACAGAATCAGTTCATCTGCCCATATCCACACTGCAACTAAAAGCATAAAGGAATATAATTTTGCTCATTAATTAATATAATTTAATATGATACTAAGTTGAAAGAACAGAACTTCGTGCCAGTACATGTCATGAATGCATTATCCAGATGTCCCAAGCTAGTTCGTCCATCTGGTGGAATAGCTGGAATGAATTTCAGCTTGCCTCATAATTTTGGAATCATGTATGCTTCTTTCTTCTTATGTAGGAATGTCCAGTAAGACATCACAAATTGTTTGTATCAGGCCCATAGGGTCTTTTCACGAGAAATCCAGAAAATTTCATCTAAAGAAACCACTACTGAGACAAAATCAATGCTGCAAATCAAAATTTAAAAAATTTATTTGCTCAAATTATTATTTTTTTCTTTCTGATAGACTCTGCATCTCTGAAAACTGTTTCTGATTTCAAAAATATATTTAGAATGTATTCAATATGTTAGAAAAACCTCTCATTCAGTCATGAAAGGCCCTTTGGAAATTAGACTGCTGTGCTGCAACACCTGCCTTGTGGAAGCAGGAAGCTAAGGCTGACATTCAGTGTCCTGGCACTTCACATGGTGCTGTGTGAATGTCAGGTGTTGACAGGACATTAATTCTGTTCAGAACCTTCTCTTATTCATGGTTTGCTTACATGACAAACCGTCAGGTGTGTATCTATCGTCATCCATTTCTCACAAACCATGGGTTTAACGGCCTGCAAGTTCCTTGTCCTTTCTGCTCCCAGACCTCTTTTGACAAAGGCAGAGGATTGTTGCTTGGAAATACTACAGTGTCATGCAAAGTCTTTATTTTGTGACAAATCTTTATTTTTATTTTTTTCTGGCACTTTTCTCCCTTTTATACTTCCAATGTCTCCTACTTTATAAAGGAAGATTTGTAAGTAACTGTTCAGACAGAAGAAAAGGATAACCTATTTATCATACTATCCCACTGTCCTCCCTTTCTCTACAATCTACTCATTTCTAACTCCTGCATTTGCAAGTGAAATTTTTGTAGTAGCCATGTGATGAACTTGCTAACTTAGATAATAAAAAAAAAGTTGGGAAAGAAATGTAACATGAACCTTTGAGATTCTGTTCAGAGCTCTGGGTGAATTAACCTTCCAGGCCTAGCTTAATCTAACTCCATGATTTTGTGAGTTGCTGCAAACGAGGAGGTCACTTGCTTCTCTCTGAGCCCTGTCAGCTCCTTCTCCTCTCAGCAGTCTGTTTGAGCTGGAAGCTCCATCTCCTGTCTACTGTACCAGATAGTTTCTTGGGTCTTCTATTTCCTTAGCCAACTCCTCTTCCCAGAGGAAAGTGCTGTATTATGAACCTCCTTCAAGATATTACACATGATCTGATCACTCCGTTAAGGAGCTTGAGAACAAATAGTACCCATCAGAAGAAGCTTTTGAATATTTTGTCTCTTTTTTTTTCAATCAGATCAATTTTCTTGTATGATTCAATAGATAGATACACCACTTCTTGCCCCAGCAAGTTGTACAGGACAGGAGCAGAAGCTGGAAGGTAAGGAAGAACGAGGTTAATTAGACAGACTCTCTAGTGGATATAAAAGGAGCTGAAGAACGAAGATGTTTTCTGGAATGATCCTTCAACTATTGAGAAGTTCCAGAAGAGTAACAAGTACAGGCAAAACGGAGGCCTTGAATATCTAGAGATTATGTGTTTTGTTTGGCTTTTTTTTTTTTTGCTTTAATGTTGTTCAATAAAGTGAATTGAATTATTTCATAGCTATTAACAAGCAAATATCCTGATTAGTTTAGTAATCAATTATGTAGTCTGACATTTTGAGAGAATGAATATGATTTATCTTCAAATAAGATGATTTACTTTATTCTTCAGTATAGCTTAGTTGTTACATACAAGACTTGGCTCGGTATTATTTATAGAGAAAGGTATATGGTTTTTTGGGAAAAAATCTGCATTGTATTCTCAGATGATGCTACAATGGAAATTGTATTTATTTATCATAAAGAGGTCAGGATGCATTTTGTAGGTGCACACTGCTACTATGCCATGCTTGGAATTATATTTGGTTTCTGTAAACTACATACTATTCTTTGTGAGCATAAGCTGCAAGTCGTATTCCTCTGCCTTACTAATACTAGTCTGGCATAAAAGACTGCAAAATTTAGTTTGGAATCAACCACATCCTGAAGTTATTCCAGGGAACATATGCATTCTATATCCTTTGATCAATAAAACAGCTTGTTGCTTTCAGTAGAGAACCCAGAAGTGAGGTTACCACTTTCTTAGAATACTTGGATCAGACTTTTCTGGACACAATTCAACTTTTTGTTACAATGTCCATAAATCTAGGTTGACTCCAGTAATGCTGTAAGTATTCAGCAAAATTGTTATTTAATGCGAATTTTCTGTTCAGTATGAACATTTATGCATTTTGTTGTAACTAATTTTTATGTTCATGAAAGTAAGGTTTTGAATACCAGTAAAACAAATTTCTGTCTGCATCCACTCAGCAATGTAAAAGCTATTAGATTATTCTCCTGTAGTAGCAGGCTCAAATTTGCATCAGTTTTCTGGTTTATCATCCAATTTAAAAGAAGAATTGGAAGGATAACAATACCAAATGCATTTTGCAGAGAGTTTACGTGACTGCCTGACACCATCCATTTTTAGGTGCTTGCTCTCCCTCTCTGTGTCTCTCTCAGTGTGTCTTCCATCAATAAATGTCTTGCTTGTTAGCTCTTGAGATTATTTCATGATTTTCATACTTTCCATATATGAATGTTAAGGAAATATTTTATCGAATGGTTAATACTTTCTTTTCCCCTTGCTTTGATTCTTTAGTGTCTTGCCAAAACTACCATTACATCAAAGGCCTTCTGGTCCTTCCAGAATACAGCCATTCTTTGATCTTATAAAAATGACCAGGAGAGGAGGAGCAGTTTGAGATCCTCTGTCCTGCCTGCCTCGCCCTTTCCTTTCCTTTCATCGGTGAGCCAGTGTGTCACTTCCCTTCGTTGGGCTTCCCAGAGTCCTTCCTCTCCTCATTACCACCAAGTAACTTCTTTTTCCTGAGAGTGCTGGCAGCCCGCTGTTTCTTTTCTCCTGATGTTCAGCTTTCTCTTCCCTTCTTCCTTGATGTTGTCTTCTCATCCTACGTATTTATTGCTCTTATTTAATACCCAGCTACTTATCCGTCCTCTGCCCCCTACTATTTGGGGTTTCACTTGTTTTTTCAGGTTTTTTTTTCAAATACCATCACCCTTAGTTTTCTGGCCCTCAGTGAAAAAGTATTTTCTGTTTTCAGACAGATCCTCCCATGTTTCAGTTTGTGCCCCGCTGCTTGTCACTGGGCAGCACTGAAGAGAGCCTGGCTCCCTCTTCTTTATACCCTCTCTTCAGATACTTGTGCACATTGATGAGACCTCCCAGAGCCTTCTTTTCTCCATGCTAAACAATCCCAGCTTTCTCAGCCTTTCCTCACAGGAGGGATGCTCCAGTCCCTTAAAAATTTTGTTGCCCTTTGCTGGACTGACTCTTGTATGTCTGTCTTGTACTGGAGAACCCAGAACTGGACCCAGCACTCCAGATGTGGGCTGACGAGAGGAGAGGGATCACCTCACTTGACTTGCTGGCAATGTCCCTAGCGCAGCCCCTACATTCTCTATCTAAGCTCCTTTCAAAATTATGAAAATGCATTCCACATGTTGCAAATACTGAACATTTTTGCCAGAGTTTAATAAACCAAAATCCTTCAGTTTTTAATTAGAGAAAGTAAAAATCTCAGGAAAAATCCTTATTGCAAAAGACTTAAGTTACCTAAAGTTATTTATCTCAGTTGAACTAGGAGTAGTAGTGGTATACAGTGTTCTCAATTTTTTTTAACATAGTAGATATATATATATGTAAATGTAGTTTTAAAGAGAGATCCCATGAGTTCCATCCACAGGAGTCTCTTGAGAAGTCAGAGAATCATAGAATCATTAAGGTTGGAAAAGACCTCTGAAATCATCATGTCCAACCTTTGACTGAACACCACCTTGTCAACTAAACCATAGCACCAAGTTCCACATCCAGTCGTTTCTTCCACACTTCCAGGGATGGTGACTCCACCCCCTCCCTGGGCATTTTGTTTCAATGCCTGAAAACCCTTTCAGTAAAGAAATTCTTCCTAATGTCCAACTTGAACCTTCCCTGGAGCATCTTGAGACCATTTCTTCTCCTGACACTGGTTGCCTGGGAAAAGAGACCAACCCCCACCTGGCTACAACCTCCTTTCAGTCAGTTGTATAGAGTGATAAGGTCCTCCCTGAGTCTCCTTTTCTCCATGATAAACAACTCCAGCTCCCTCAGCTGCTTCTTATATGAATTATGTTGGCCTTTCATCTGTGGAATATGTATCTGAGTTCTTCCACAGAATGTAACTTTGTAAGACATCGATAGATGCTTTCTTTATATTTCTTGGTTTGGTTTTTATATCACAAAATAAGTTAAATGTTGTTTGACAGCAGACTGTTGACTAGATGTTTCTGATGTGCTGCTAGGTCCTTCATTTTAGATATAAATGCCTTATATTTGATCTAATTATAACCATAGGAACACAGGCATCAGTTACACCTATTGATGCCAGCATAGATTTTTTTTCTCTCATTATTGTGCGGCTTTTTATTAAAATAAGGAAATCCATAAGGAAAATTCCTACTTTTTTTCCTACTCTGACACTGATTTGCTATGAATCCTTGTGTAAATCACTTCTCTTTGTATTTCAATTTTTCTCACCTGAAAAACGGAACGATATTTCTTCTTTCCCATGAAGGCTGTGTTAATTGAATTTTTGTAATGCTTTCTGGAAGGCTTGATGAAATACTGTTAGCATACAAAACTATAACATAAATTACATGTAAAGATTTTTGGCTTGCAATGCTCCATAATGTTAAGAATGAGCAACAAGGAAGGCTTTACACCTTTTAAGAATGTGTTCGTACTAACATTGCTTTACTTTACACACTCTACCTCCTGTGTTATATCTCTTTTAATTTCCAGGAATTATAACGGGATGTCTCTGATCAAAATTTAAGTAAACAATAAAGAATAGATTCTCAAAAAACTAGTATTATGGACCCCCAGAGTGCTTGGAGCACTGACTGATGATTCACAGAAAGCTGGCTTGCCAAAAGACAACAGTTTCCTCCATGTTTCCAGCTGCTAATATGCATCAAACAACTACAAATTCATAAAATACTTTCTTTATATTTTCCCATGTAAACAATTCCCATAGTTAGCACAGGGATGTCATGTGCTCATGAATGAGAGAAACAACAGTCCGTGTCATTGCAAACAGGAAGGGAAGCATCCTTGAAGTTCCCTCAATTAAAATGTGGTCCACCCCATACGAAATTATGTGGAAGCTAAATTAAATGTTCAAGTAGTTTGACACTGGCAATGCTTTGTTAGCAAAGGTCATTTGTTTTTCATTAGTGTAGTTTTTCAACTACACTAATGAAAAATTTAAAAAATCTTACTTGTTAAAACTCTAATGAAACAATGTAATACAGAAAAAAAAGCCAATTGAGCGTGCATGTTTTGTAACTTGATAAAGTTACATGTGTTGCCTACCTTTGTATAGGTAACGACTTCTTGATGTGCTGAAGTCATCAAAACAGTGGTGTAATTGGAGTTGTGATACACGTGGAATATAAAGATACAAAGCACATTTTTTTGTTTTCTCTATAAGTTCCCTCTCTATATATGGTGTACTATTCTCAGAATGTCCCAGCTGTCATGGAGTTTGCCTGGCATATAGAAGTCAGCAGAGCATCTCAGGCCTCTTAAGCAGGACCACCTCTGTAAAAGAAAAGTATATGATGCATCAGTGGAGAGGTGGAGATTGAAGCTGATAGTGCATAGTTTTACAGATTTTAACAGGGAAAGCAAAGGATACTTTTAAACATGCTGGGTGCATCCTAATCTTGCTATTTAGGTATTCAGTACACTAAGATAATTTAAAAATAAGTACTTTTAGGTCACCGCTAACATTATATCTTTCATTTCAATTGTGAGTAACTGCCTGCTGACATGCACTGTAGTCAGTTAAAATGGCGTTGCATTTAATCTTTTTATGGTTATTCTTTGGGGATTAGCTAACTGGTACTTAAGTCAACTCTGATTTTAAAAAAAAATCTGTGCAAAACAGATAGCCATTTGTGTTTACCTACCTCAGAAAAGAAAGGAGCACTGTACTTGAAAGTCAATGAAGTTTGTTTTCTGGTTTATGCTTATGTGTTTTCAGTATATTGACTATAAAGGCAAACTTCAGGAGTACTATATACAAACCTGCTCTGATTTATTTGCATTTAGCATTGCAGCTTTGAGACTAAAAGGAAAATGTGTCTGATTTTGATTTAGATCTGTCCCTTGAGACAGTGTGAAACCAGCTATTACCAAGAACACATCAATACAGGAGGATTAACTGTTCACATGCAGTTTAAACATCAAAGTGTTTGTATTAAGTCATGGAAAATAAGTAATTTGTTTTGTCATTCTCTGTGAAAACATAGAACGCCCCTTTTTAAAGTAAATAGTCTTTATTTTAAAAACAGGAAGATTAGTAGCACTCAGTCTATCAAGGAGAACTGCTATTAAGTAAAATGCCATTAATACTGCCTCAGTCAGTACAACGGGCGTTTCTTCCTCTTATCAGTGCCATCGGTGCACTGGGTCAGTGCCTGCTGTTGCTTGTTATACATAAGCAGACAGATGTGATTGCTGTCTTTAGGATTATTTGTAATGCATTATGGCATACAGCTTTCTGATTTCTGGGAAAAAATTTAACAGTACTTAATTGCCCTCCATATCAGGTGCTTCTAACATCCTTTTTCACATTTTATCTGTGTGGCTAAATCTATCTTTTTAATAGAATAGAGTGTAGTCGTTAATGATACAAGTATGGCATTTGAACCATCTTGAGCTTGCTGTGCTTTTCATTAATTACCAGACCAATTCTGCAGGCCAGCTAAAAGTCTTTCATCACCTTTCCCTCACGTTCTTCAACATATTCTTTTATTGCCACCTTCCTTATTGAATCTCTGCTAACAACAAACTTGGCTTTTTTTCTGTTTTTATTTGCACATCACTACCGTTTTTCATTCATTTTATGGAAAAGGCACACATTTCTGTCCCTGAAAATGTTAGCATGTGAGTTATCCTATTCAAGTCCCTCCACAAACTGCTCAGAAGACTGTGAGAATTTTAGACTATAAAAGGAACCATTCTGGTCGAGACCAAAGGTCAATCTAGCCCAGCTATAGACATCGCGACAGTGGCCAAAATAAAATGCCTAGGGAAGACTGTATGAACAGGACTAACATGTATTTTGTTTCCCATTCATTCATTCTGATTCCAGCTGTTCAAAGCTCAAAGGCTTCCAGAATTAGATGTGGTTTCTGTGAATTTGGAGCCATTCCATGGTCTTTCTCATTTATGAATTTGCCCAGTTTTCTGCTTAAAGCCATATAAAATTTTCTATCTTTATGTGACTTCTGATTTTATGCAAATTAGTCATTACTCCCCTCAAGCATCTCTCTTCCTGGCTGAAGAGTCCTGTTCTTTAGAGTATTGTATTTAATAATTTCTCACCTGGGAACAGCACTCCCTGGCTTTGAAAATTCTTGTTGAACTTCTCTGACCTTTCCCTATTTCCCTTCTGAAATAAAGATCCACATCTGCACTCTGCAGTCAAGATGCAACTGGATTAATAATCTGGGATAGTTATGTTCTCTGGCTTTTTTATCCTTTCCTGATTATACTGAGTGTTGATTTTGCTTTTCTGATTGATACTGAACACAGCGTTAGCAGATTCTTGGTAATATGTATCATTACCCCATGATCTGCTTCCTGAATAGTAATGATAACCCTTAGAGCCCATCATTTTGAGTGTGAAGTTAGATTTAAACTTCAGGAATCTAAAACACCTTTCAGAAATCCAAGTAGCCTATACCATTCTTTATCCACATGATTCTCAACAGAACTAAAAAACCAAGGACTGTATAGGCAGCTAACCCAAAGGCTGGTCTTCTGCTTTCAGAATTATATTTAATAATGTAATTAATAAGGACTAGAAGAGACACAGCTAATTTATTTTTTTCCCCTGCAAGAAGTGCATGAAATAGAGGGGATATATTTAGGAGACAGTTTGGAAGAACAGACGATTAACATCTTCCTTAAATCCATTTACAGACAACGTTGACATGTGGTTTTGGCATTGAAACTAGAGAAGGAATAGAAAAATGGGATGGCTTAAGGTATGGGCTTGCACCTAGGACCTGAGTTCCTTTTTTGATGAGAACAGATCACAAGTCATCTGTATTAAAACAGGATGGGGAAGAAAGCAAAAATCTTCATAGCTGTAAAAGAAATTAGTGTAAATTGGATGTACAGTATAGCATGATGAGGAGCTACTCCACTAAGTCTGTCCTGTGTCCCAGAAAACTTTATTTCAACTCTATGTCTCAGATTTGGATTTTTCTGCAGTTCATGAGTAAAATAGTTCAGCAAAATGTGTTAGGTAACATATACCATAAGCTTAAAATACTTATAGTTTAATTTGATGCTGGACCAAGAAGAGCGATTGAAGGGCATTGCAATTTTGGGGTTATTTCCTGTGAGGAAGCATTTTATTCAGATTGCAAATTAGGCTCTGTTGGTGTTTAAAGTAAAAGATTTTTTGGACTTGGTCTCCATCAGATCTGTGTCATACTAGAATGACTGCTGAACATTAGGATTCAGTATTTTTTTTCCACATATAGTTATGTTTGGGTTCCTCAGGGTCTGTTGTCTCAGCTTAGAAATACACGTACAGACCAATACCAGGGGCTACTTTGTGAAGAAGCAGCAAACATTACATCTAATCGTATGAAAATGGTGTGGAAAATCTATGCTTTGATGAACATATGGCCATTGTAAAAGAAGCACAAAATATGAATGAATACTGCTTTACTGTGGTAAAGTGAAGTGGTTGATTCTTATGAGAGGGAAACGTTGGAGATTGATAGATACCTCTAGGCAATTTTACTTTCAATGGGGATGTACAGTAGCACTTGAAAAATTAAAAGAAGAAAAGAAGCTATTTTTTTATCTATATAAGCATTTCAACACTACCATCTGTGAAAAACACTTCAAATGCAACATGTAGGCCTCTTGCCTGATTGCATCCAGAAATACAAAAAGAATCCGTTTTATATATTAATTATTAACATCTATAACTGCAGATTCCATAATAATTTTCTGGTAGAGAACCTTATGTTGCAGGAAATCCTTGTTAAATGTTAGGTGAATTTTTCAAGTAAAAAAAAACCAGATTGCAAATTAAGTTATACACTAAAATATAAGACTTCTAATAAAGATAATACCATAGATTGTAGTTTTGGTCCAAACATGGCTAGCTAGGTGTGAAAATCACTGAACTTCCTTTCTTGTGCACCAGGTGGGAAAGAAAAAAAGAGCTATTTTCTTGCTGGAAGAAATAACCTTTATTAATTCTGATTTTTACAAAATTGATTTGCCCTTCTTTATTCACTGCAAGTCAGCACAAGTGTGCACCTTTCTGTCCATTCAGGCCTTTTCCATGGGCAGTCTTCAATGTTGCAATTAGGGACCTTTTTGTACTGAGCATCCTTAGGGCATCCTATTTCAGGAAGTGATATACCTGTCTTTCAGGCATGATTCATATCGCTAGTCTTATATAATTCCTGTAAATTTTTAACAATCTAACTGAATTAATATGTTAGTATTAAAGAAAAGCAAAACTGCTCATTCTGGTTTGTGTTCTTAGCTAAATGATCACATTATTTTTCCTGTCTTATTTTTATTTACCTGTTCTTGCTAAGTGACTAACAAATCTTTCTTTTACTCTGTTTCACTTTGGACAGTTCTTCCTGTACTTCTTAAAATCTAAAATATCCTTACTTGCTGATCAGTCCTTTTACCCCATTTTGTAGGTGGTTTATTCTTCCTGTTGTTCTTAAAGCAGCAATTCATCCAGCTGTCTTGAAAAATTTTTTCCCTGTGATAATGGAGTTGTTATTGTTCTAGCACATTTGACTGCAGTGTTTTCTTGTTCTCTTCTGCACAGTGTGAAAAATAGAAATTATCCAGGGAAAAAAGGGCCAGATTTGGGAATTCTCAACCATTTCTCTCCTATTGCATTTCACATTCTTACTGCAGGATGTAACAGTGGGTTAAGGGAGCCCTGTTTTATCTAGCATACAATCTAAAGGTAAAAGTTTATTCCTAGAAAATGGGAGATATTGTTTGAAACCTTAGTCTCAGAAGGAAAAAACCCCAAATATCTAGAAAACTGATTTAACCATATGCTTGTTTTATAGAAATATGTCCTGATATTGTCAGCATATTAACTGGCAGTACAAATCTTTCTAACTACAGAAAATAGAGCAATATTTCTATATCCGTATTTTTGCATACATATAATTGCAGAAACACAAGAATGAGTTTCATATTCTCTACCTAATTTGGTTTATTGGTATTGAATATTGACTACAAGTTCAGTCCTGTTAGCTGCAAATGAATCCCATTGTTTATGAAATTTGACCTTTGTTATCGGTATTTCTTAAAACCTTAAAAACTGTGTGTTTGGAACTAACAATAAGGCAGACATCATTGCTTTTAAACAGATGGTGTGTCTTCATTTAGGTTACCCTGTTCAGTTATGATTCTCCACTCCTCACTCCGAGTCTCCATCTTTTTGAAGTTGATTGCACTTGTGCTGAGGGGCTCCCATTGTTTTTTCTTATCCTGTTGTGACTGAAACTTTTAGTCTCTTCAGGTCGTAAGTCTGGGATCTAAATGAAATGTTTTTCGGAATGTTGGTCAGACTGAGACTTTCCAGGACTAGCAACAGAGCTTTTTCAGTTAAGGGCAAGTTAATTCCATTTGCATAGGCTTTACAACATAATGATATTTGATTTCAGGATTGATGAATTTTATTTGTTTTATAGATTTTGTTTTAAAGTACCAAGGCACTAATATGGTTAATGAAGCCTATTATTGGTAGATTGAATACCAGACCAGCAGAGCCTTACCCAAAGAAGTGTGATTTTTAGAATTGTGGAGGAAATACTAACTGTTGTTCAGATAGTACAAACAGTACTGGTTTTACTTGCTCTTCGGGAAATAATAGACGGGCGGCCTTTGAGAAGCTGCAGAAGCATCTGGCCTATGGGACATGACTGTTCTTTGTGCATGACCAACTAACTTAATTGCACACAAAACCAGAACCATGATATTTATTTTCTTAAGTTCTTTGTGGCTTGCAATAGACTACATTTTTTGTGTGATAGGTGTGAATGTGAAATCTTACTGTTGAGCCCAACCCTAACTCTCCCTGGAGTGGTAATTCATTTTTCAGTAGTACATACCATATGTCTCATCTAAAAATGGAAATTTGATTGTTCTGTATTTAGCTCAGTGCTCATTGCATATATTTTTATTTAAAAAAACCCAAACCATAGAATCACAGAATTATTCTGAGTTGGAAGGTACCCACAAGGATCATCGAGTCTTACTCCTGGCCCTGCGCAGCAACATCCCCAAGTGTCACACCACGTGTCCAAGAGCATTGTCCAAATTCTTCGTGAACTCTGTCAGGCTTGGGGCTGTGACCACTTTCCCTGGGGAGCCTGTTCCAGTGCCCAATCCCCCTCTGGGTGAAGAACCTTTTCCTACTATCCAACCTAAACCTCCCTGACACAACTTCAGGCCATTCCCTTGGGTCCTGTCACTAGTCACCAGATTGAAGAGATCAGTGCCTGCCCCTCCTCTTCCCCTCACGAGGAAGTTGTAGCCTGCAATGTGGTCTCCACTCAGACTCCTCCAGGTTGAACAAACCAAGTGACCTGAGTCACTCATACGGCTTCCCCTCAAGGCCCTTCACCATCTTCATTGTCCTCCTCTGGATGCTCTCTAATATATTTCTTAGAGCGTGGTGACCAAAACTGCTCTCAGGACTCAAGGGAGCCATAAAAGGAAATCAGGTTTGATAATAATAGGACTTTCCTGTCACGAAATCAGGATGGCTGTGACCAATGACTATGTTGTCTTTCAGGTGTTTTTCAATACCTCTCAGCATAATCTTCTCCATAACTCTACCAGGCAAAGTGAAACTGACAGTGCTGTAGTTCCTTCTTGCCCTTCTTTAAAATTGTGTCAAGGTTTGCCAGCTTCCAGTAAGCTGGAACCTCTCCAGATTCCCAAGACCACTCAAAAAACATCAAGAGAGGTTTTGTGATGACATCACCTGGCTCTTTGAGAAGTCTTGGATGAATCCCTTCAGGCCTCATAGATTTGTAGGAATCTAGCTGGAGCAGCAAATCCCACACAGGTTCAGGGTCAACTGGGAGTTGATCCTGCAGTCATCTCCTCCAGCTCAGGGCACTGTGATCCCCATGGTCCATCATCCATGTTCAAGACAGAGGCGAAGAATGCATTTAATGCCTTTGCCTTGTCTCTGTCCCTGTCTCTGTTTGTGGGGTGACCATCTTCATACTGTAAGGGACCAAGGGTTTTTTTACACTGCCTATTGCCATTAATATATTTGAAAAAACTCTTTATTGTCCTCCACATTTCTGGCCAGTTTCAACTCCAATAGAGCTTTGGCCACATGAATTTTCTCCCTACAGTGACAAGCAGCATCTCTGTAGTCTTCCCACGTCAGTAATGTCCCTTATTCTAGCCCCTGGAGACAGCAGACTTCCCTGTGAGGGTGCAGTCTGCCTATCGAGCCCTCCATTTGCCTTAGAAGGGTGTTTCCTATTACAACTACCCTTCATTTTCCTGCTAACAGAGGAAGTCTTGGTGCAGAGTACAGGTGGTGTTGTTTTAGGAGGCCAGAGAGAGCTTCACCTGCCTCATCAGTTGTCTGGCCTTCTAGTTACAGAGCCTCACATGTATTGTAGAAGGTGCCAGTCCTACCTGTCAAATTCTGAGAAGATGGAGGAACCTTCCTCCTAGTACATGCTATGACCTGCTTCCAGCCTTCATCTTTGACAGACCCTTAGCTAGCAGTCATTTGACTAATTACCCTGCAGGGTTCCAAGTCCGTCTGCTTCTCCACTGCAACGGAGGATCATGACTCCTGAGAGTCTTGAGACTGTGAGACTCTGAAAATAATCAGTCTCTCTCTTGCTTGTTTGCTCAAACACTACGTAGCCTGTTCATTTCCTCCTGTTCATTAGCTCCTTTACCTGGCAACCAGCTCCTCAAGCACAGCTCACCTTCTGCAAAAGAACTGTCAGCCCCAGCCTTGTGAAGAGGCATCAGGCACTGCTGGTAGCCTCTGACCTGGAGAGCTCCATCTCCCGTCAGCGGGTCTGGCTGACTGGAGCCTCTGACATGGCTGCTTCAGTGACTCCTACAGCTACATGGTATTAAGCTTTAGGGCGCAGCAACACCATAACTGAGGGAGCTTAAACTACACAACGCTAATAAGACTGGTGTTTTTAATGTGTGAGATGGCTGAAAGAATTGATACATTTTTAATGTTTTAACTTGTGTTCTGTTCTTTAGAGTACTCGAGTAGCTTTAGACCACCTGGAGTCTGTGCCTGAGAAACTGAGCCTGTTAGAAGATTGCAAAGATACTGGAGTGAGAAAGATTTCATTTGACTCCCTCAGTACTTCTAAAATATTTTGGTTAATTAATATTCTCTATGAATGTACAGATAAGTTGTTTAATAAGATATTTACAGTTGCGTATATATGTATTATATAGACAGAAACATACTGAAATTTACTTTCATGTTTATATGAATTTTTTTGAGGTTATAAATTTAGTTCTAATTATTAACACTGCTCCATAATGTAAGCAAACATTGATAACTGGGCATAACAGGTCATGTTTTACTTACCATTTCAGAATATTTTTGAGTGGTAAATTCTGATACTACATGTTAAAAAATGAAAATTTTGTAATTAAATAAATTGTGCCAGTAGTTTCAATGTTTAGCATAATGAGTGAAGATAGATGACTTTTACAACTTTTTGTTTTGTTTTGACATAATGACAGTACTTGTCACTTATTTCCTCAGTACCACTATCCAATCAAGGTGTGTTTGGACACAGTAGGACATATTGACAGTAGTAGTGACATACTGTCAAGAGTGATGAGCCTCAGATTAGATTTTAAGTGGCTAAGCGGCTAAATCCCTGTACCATAGTTACTTTCCATTTATGAAATGTGTGGTTTAATAAAAAAGAATTTGGAACTTCCTTGCACAGTATAAATTTTAAATCAGTATTAAACCACAGATCAACAAATACATAATGATTTGCATTTTATTTGCTAAGTAAAATTTCTTATCTGTGGTAGTCATAAACATTTCAAAACATACTTGTTTGGAGCATTGTTTATTGTGTTCCTGCACGAGGTCATCAGTTAATAATTGTACACCATTTTATTGCTGTCATCATCAACAGATTTGGTAATGCAAATACTGGTTAAAAAGTTTGGGTTTTTTATGAAAAATATTGTTGAGATGTAGAGCTTTAATTTCACGTTCCATGTATCCCCAGAAGAGCTTTTTTGCTCTGACAGAGGTTTGTGTTTACCTTCTGTTTCTGCTAAAGGAAAAATTTTGCTCTCAGCAGGAAAAGCAAAAGGCTTGAATGTGGGGTATCTGCAATCTCCTTTGCACTTGCCCTCTCTCACTTAACACTGCTATGAAATTACACTGTCATTTTCTGGTTTGCTCTAGTTATAACTTAGCCAATATTTGTGAGAGTGGAATGCAAAGTCTTTGGTTTAAATTGGGCTCTGTCCTTCTTCATCATGCTTAGTTTTTTAAAGATGGTTTTCTGAAGATGAGTCCTTATCAACACGGTGTTTTGTTTAAGAAATAATTTATTATGCAAGAGAGCTAAGTGTTATGCCTTAGCTTTGAGAAGGGTGTCAGTTTGGAGCTTCATTACTGTTTCTATTTGCAAATAACATACTGGATTTTTTTAGTATAATGGCATATTTTACTCTCAAGTGGTATGCATGAATGTAGTATTTCAAAGCTGTTCATTGTTTTCCACCGCTAGCAAGTTCTTCTCTCAATGTTTTCATAGGAAGGGAGAAGGAAAGAGGAAATAAGTTTTGATAAACTTCTCAGGTTGTCTGGGAGGTTCGTTAATTCAAGTGAATCATTAGCTAGTTTAGTGAGAAGCATTATGTTTTCTTATAGAAAATACTGTTTTGTCCATATCCTTGGAACCTTTTTTCTCCAAGTGCTTGTTTCTGCAGTGTTGTAATTAATATTTTACCACAGAATTTCTTTGTTAGAAGTTATGATATTGCTGAATTTCAGAAAGGGTTACAAGAAATCAGTCACCAGATAAGGATAAGGCCATTTCCATTGTAATCTACATTTGTTTTAACATTATTTTTCTGTACAGAACATTATGCTTTTATATGGCCCCTGTAGTTCAGCCTCTGAAAGTTAGTACTTAATTTGTTCTTGCTGTGGTGAAAGTCCTTGGCGACACCTGTGTTTACAATAGTCAGAGTTTCTAACGACTTTTCATGTTATGAAATCATCTAAATCTTTCAATGCATTTCTAGGAGTCCTATTGCCGAAGGGAGATTGAGGAAAGGTACATGAAGTATAAAGACATAGTGACTTCGTTACAGCAACAGCTGGAAGATTCAAAGCAAAGAGTCGGGCAAGTCAAGGTGTGTAGGTGTGTGTGTGTGTGTGTACTCCACTTTTGTGTCCCAATTACTTTCTATCAGCAACATAACTGTACCTTATTAACTCCGAGTACAAACAGAGACTAAAATCACTCATGAATGTTTCTGTTTCATATAGCTGCATGGCAAGTATATTGACGTGGCATGAACTTTGATGAATTAAGGGTTGTGTTCATTGTAAGTGCCATGGATACTTTCCAAAAATCTTTCAGATTTCACAGAAAGGTGTCTTGCTGTGTCTTACTACTCTGAAATGTTTACCTGCTTTGTCAAATTGCTTTCTACAGCAATTTTTAATTGTTTTGTTCCATTTTCTCTTGTCCTTTCAAGTAAAAGATATAGAAACCTGTTTCCTCTATGAAAAGGTTGACTAATTTATAGATCACATGTAGTAATTTTTAAGTAGTTGATATTTGCATTCTTTACAAACAATTTTGTATGATGTCTCTTTCACACATAAATGAAATCCAGGCAAACAGAAGGGAAGTGATTTGCTAAAGGTCATTCGCTGGACTCATAGCAGAGCTAAGCATGAATAACTAACTCCTTGCAATACAGATCCAGTGCTCTTGTTTAGAAACTTGGCCTGTAATGAGTTCAATTTTCCAATTGTTAACATGTTTTCTTTCCCTTATTAGCTTGTTCATTGTCATATCACTGTCATTGTGGTAGCAGGTTACGTCAACAGAACTATAATTTCTTATGGAAGCGATTGAAATAAGTGATCAGACCTGAAGAATCAACCTAGTATTTCTGCTACATATCTCCATCAAATCAGTTTCTTTGGCAGTGTATTATACCTGTGTCTCTAAGCAAGGATCACACACTCTATCAGAAAAATGTTTGTGTTCCCCAACTCATCTATAGCTGTCTTCCTTCTGTAAAATGAGGAGATACTTACCAGTATGTCTTTTAAAAGGTGGAAAAGGTAAAATAAATACAGAATATTTTAGCTTAGTAAGTTGCTGTTGTAAGAAGTTATTAAATTACTTGAAAAAGCCATCTTGCTCTTCTGTAAGAAAGAATTGAAAGGAGGAAACAGGCACATTCAGTCTGTTGCTGATTATGATCTTCAGTTTTTTGAATTTCTCTTCCCTCCACACAAGCATTACTAAATTAGTAGCTATTGAAATTTGGACAACATTGAAAAGCTAAGTGGAATGCAATCAGCTGATGGTAGAACATAACATTGCACTAAGCTGACTGAACTTACTGAGCTTGTGTGATTTGAACTCAATAATCAGAATCCAGTACAAAGCTGATTCCAGAACAATTCTCTTTCTTTAGACAACCGAGGGCATTTAATGGCTTCCATTTAGTCAGGCCTAATTGGGTTTTTGCATGACATACAGTACTCTTTGCTGTCACGGCTGTTGCAAATAGAACAGAATGTTCAAAACCAAGTAACAGACGGGTGTTAATCTGATTTCAGTGATCAGGCTAGCTTAGACTAAAAAAAAACCTTTTTAATGCTTGCCTTTCTTACCCTCCTTTGGAACTAACTCAAATGCATTGTTTTTTGGTTTTTTCTTTTTTATTTGACTGTTTATTTGACTGTTGGGAGTCTCTGAAATTGATTGCTGAAAGAGTTTAGGTTTGAGGACATCAAAGTCAATTCTTTCTGGTATTTTTGGTTCATGCTCTGTACATAGTGCCCCTGCTATACAAAATAGACAGATATTTGATAGGTGAGAAGAAAATGCGTTGTTGTTATAAAATTTTTTACATTGATCATTTTAGATAAAATTAGTTGTGGCATTAATCTTTCTCCTCTGTTATGTTTATCTTTCTAGCCTTTCTTTATAATACACTTGTTTCATCTTGCTTGCCAACATTGATCTCAGACAGGCATTATCTAATCTTGTGTCCCAGCCTTTTTTCATTTTAAGGAGGAAAAGTTAAACCAAAGTTGAATGTTCCCCTAAAAGAGTTCTTTTCTTCCTTTCTCATGATTTCTTTTGTCTCCACTCAATATTCTTACTCTTCTGTTGTCTTGTCAGATGGCTTTAAAATACCTGTTGCTTAGAAGCCCAGAAAAATTGTAATTTCTATTTGTATGTTAAAATGGAAGATTTCCAGTAATAAAAGTAAGCCAGAGGCTGGCAGAATACCATCAGGTACAACAATCTTGATTTTTCAACTAAGAAAGGGCCAAATTATAGTAGATAAAGATTAAACTGGGGGAAAAAACCCCATAAATATAACATATTAAAAGAGAATACCAACAGAAGCAAAATCAAAACAGAAAGCCAGAGGAAAGCTAGAGGTAAATATTATGATGTAGAGATAAAAATATTTTAGGAGTTTCCCTGCCACAGACAATTGACCATCTATTCAAACGCAACATACAGATGTAATTGTCAATGAAGGACATTCTATAAATTGAAATTTCTGTAAAGAGAAAGACATTTTGTATTGCAGTTACTGCTAGAAGCAGCTTTCTTGTTTAAAAGCTCTTCTTCTAAAGCATTTCTGGAAGTAGAATGGAAAGACAAAAACTTTTTTTATTCTTTAAAAGTTGTTATTGTGCTATGAACACTTTAGGTATTAAGTCTCTCATCAGCACGTAAGGGGATTAGTATGTATAATTCCCATTAGTCTTAATAAGAGTAAATCCTTCTTCAGTGATGGAACAAAAGCTCATTGTATCTCTAAATTAATGTAAAATTTTACTTTGTTTTCTGTTTAGTTTTCAAATCTTAGTATTAGCATGAATGATAAATTGCAAGATGTTTTAACAAAATTTCCTGAGGCTGTTTATGATAAGAATTCAGCAGTAAACTTGTGTGTTTTATGAACTGATGCATTTATTCATTATTACCTCTTCTCATTTCAAGAAATTGAGTAATTTGGATACCAAGCCAAGCTTTTAATCTTTTTTTGGATGGTATTGTAACTGGGGACTACTTGCTGCAGAGCTAATAGAGATTTTTCAGGGATTTTTGTTTAAATGACCTTTTTAAATTTATCTTCTCTTTTTAGCTTATAGACCAAATGACTTTCCTCACCAAGAAGCTATGTTGTATGGATTTAGCCATAAATAGTAACATTGTACTTCAGGCTTTATTTAATGGTTTAACAAAAAAGTTCAAAAGCACCTTTAGGTATTTTGATATGAGAAATCAATGAACTTTAAATTTCCTCAGTGTAAGGGAAAATAGATTTAATATTTATTGCTACTTGTGGAACTTCTGTGAATTAATATGAACCATTCATTGATGAGGAAGTCATCATTCACTGATGTCTGCCCTGCTGATATGACATGTCCTGAACTGTGAATGTGATGTGAACAGGAAAGAGCATTTTTACAACTTACTGTAGTGGCAAAGACTTGCAATGCTGCCAGTGCTTTTCTCAAAGCAAAGCAGTTTTTTTCAGACATTTTATAGTGATGAAATGGGGATAAAACTCGTAAGCAAGTTAATTTGAACCTAACTGCAATACTGAGAATTCAGAGAATTCAAATCAGTCTTTTCCAGCATGTGTGAAATCACAGCATGTGCCTATATGTGTGCTACTGTATGCTTTTTGTTAAAGTTTACAGCTGTGTGATAGTAACAGATAAAATTATTTTTATTTGGCTCCAATAGGATGTGAAAATGGATGCTGGAATTTCTGATATAGAAGCGGCTGCTCACTCTTCTAGTTGGCGAACTCAAAACAGCTTTCTGTGCAGCTCACTGCTCTCAAATTCAGGTTGTAAGTATTATATCACAGAAAAATTCTGCAGGTAACATACACTTTTCTTCTAAAAAAATTTTCTACTTGAAAGAGTAAGACACTCTACTTTTCAAAAAAGAAGTGCTAGAACCATCTTAGGTATCCTTCTGTGTGTTAGTTTTAGATACTGGATGGATCTTTGCCTAGGAAGTACTTCATTATATCCCACAGATAGTTGTTTGGATTTTTTTGACTGAGACGTACAATATATTCTGTTTATAACCCAAACCTATGCCGAAGAAAAGGGCTGCCCTTGAATTCTGAATCTCTGCATGATGAGTCGTACCTGTGTAAGCTGCGTATCTTCTGAGGGACCAGAGGGATGTCCTCAAACACTGATTCTTTCCAAGATCTTTCATGTGCACCAGTTAGTCTCATGCTTACGTAGCATTTTCACAGTAAAAGTTGAATTCATGAATTCTACTTCAGTAGTGTTTTTTAACTCGTTTTTCTACCCCCTTGTGCACATACAACTTGTGTTCGTGCAGAGTCATGGGATCTCTGATACAGCTGGGAAATGCTCAATAAAACATAGGATGTATTAGGTCTTACTGGGTACTTAGGCACATCTTTGTATGAGAGTCAAAAGTAACTTTAAAACCAGGTTTTTAAGGCGGTTTTTTTTTTGAGCATATCAGTACATGGATATTAAAATACTTTTCTTCAGAAGGGTATCATCTTTCATTTCTTTTCAATATAACTGGTTTCTGTACTGGGAGCCTATTCAGAAAGTTGCATTCTGTGTAATAGTAAGTCATATTTCAGGCTTCATTACACTTTGAAAGCATTGCATCTTAGAATGAGTGCTGTGGTACATTACTGCTCACCAGTAAGAGCTGATCTGATGAGGTTAAAGGTAATTGTTTTCTCTTCCTTTCAGAATCTGTGGGTTGTGGTTAGTATGTTTTTGCAGAGCATACTGAGTAACAATAGTAGGAATAAAGCATAGGAGCAAATACCTCCATATCATCTGTACTTTAGGAACATTTTACCTTGACTCAGAGTTGATTTCTCCATTTTCCCAAACCTCATCCTTGTCAAAGTCTTGCAAATCAAAGTACAGCTGAGCCTGTTTTGGGTATAGAAAAGAAGTAACCCATGCCTCACAGCATGTTCAGCTAGATGGCCTCCAGCAATCCCTTCCAATCTCAAGAAGTCCAAAAGTGATTCACTCCAACAATTTACTGAAATTTAAAAATGGAGCATAAATGTTCCTAAAATATTACAATGTCTTTGTACTGCTTAACTCAAATTAAACAAGCTCGGACTTTGTTGCTTTAATACTTTTTAATAAATTTTAGGCAGCTTTAAGAGAAATAGGATCCATGTGATCTGAATACCAATCTGATGAAACAGTTCTGCATATTTATTCTCTGATTCAACTGTTTTTTACCAGCACTAAGTACTAAACTTTCTGGAGATAAAAAATAAGTGATTAACAAAAGACAGTAGTGATTCAATTCACTACTTAGGGCTTATGGCACTAAGATATGTGGATTACCCCATAGACTTTGGTTTGTGCCTGATTGTCACTTTATGCTGAAACTGATTTCCACCAGTCAAATGTGTATTTTGAAGTTGTTGGTATAGTTCTTGAGGACAGTGAAAATTCTGCAGTGGTATTAGCATTAAGGAGATTTTCCGGTGAGTGGCAAATGAAAAGTCAGCTACTTTAGTCGTGATAGTCACATAAACACCATGAACTTTTAATTTTAGTAATGATATTAATTAATTATCATTTGAGACTTTGACAGGGAAGTATAATTTGACATCTTTGCTCCCAAACCTACTGTAGCTTTTAATAAATCTTCCTGTACATGTCATCATCTATTTTCTGTGATTAATTGTCTCCTTACTTCTTCAGAAATAGAAGAATGGATTTTTTTTTCTTTCATTTGCCTTTTGGAGCCATTTGAAAGCCTTTGTGATTTGTGTTTTCCCATTCTATCTCTCTTCAATTCATGATACTTTACAGACTACAGAGTCAATAACTAGTCCTAGACTCTTCCTTCCCAGTGTGGGTCTCCACAGACTTATAGAGAGCACCAGGAAGGAGAGCAGACTCATTTGGTATAACTTAACTTATCTGTGAGGGAGATCATGGGATTTAAGTTAAAATTGGTTGAAGAAAGAAGGACAAATAGTATAGGAAAATAAATAAGGGAACAACAATCTGTTCTAGTAAATATATATATTTACTAAAAAGTTGCCAATGCAGCAAGCAGTTAAAAGGAAAGTAATTAACAACAACATTCTGTTTTGTTTCTAGTATAATTTCTGCAGTTATAACAACATTATACATTTTTCATTACAAACATATTTTAAAATATGTTGAGGGAATGTGCTTTTATTTCTATACCCATTTTCTTAGAAATGAAGAATTTTAAATGGGAAAATAATTTATTCAAGGAAAAATTCACTAGACGTGGTTTGCACTCTATATTATTATCAGACCAAAACGGTTGGTCCAAAAAGTCACTACTAGTTGTTATCTAAAGAAAAATCCTCAGAAACTGTTTTTAATGGTCACTGTATTTTCCTGAAATTTTGAGTGCAAAAGTCCCTAGAGTTACACGTGCTTTGCATTAGCTTTGTGAATTGAGTCCTGCCTTTCTCTTTGCACATTTCATCACTCTGAGGTTTTAACCTGGATGGCTTCCCAGAAACCATATGTCTTAGAGGCTTTCTATTGTTGTTGGGAGTTTATGTACCAGGGCTTCATAAGCTGTGATAGACACCATTCTTGTGTCAACATGGTATGTAGTGTGACTGATACCATGGCTGAATAAAACAAAGTTGTCCTGAATGTAGGCTCTTTTGCCATAACAGTTAACTCTTGCACTGTATTGCTGATGGCTGTCTTTATCCCTCTATGTACACTTTTTCATAAGTTCTTACACTATTTGTATTGGCATTTATAAATAATGTAATGTACTTAAAAGTAAAAAGACATTGCAACGTCACTGTGCCATGGGACTCCCTTCTAGAGCAAAACCTAGGGCTGCTTAAGTGTAAGAACCTGGAATGACTGGAAACTTTACATCATCACTTAAAAAAATGCAATTTGAATTAGTGAAGCAATGAACTTTCTTTAGGATTTTTCGCCTTACTTTGAATACTGTCCACAGGAGGTAACACTGACATAGCATACAGTAGCAGTAGTTTGGACCAATTCTGAAAACTGTATGCTGGAAACTTAGAACTCACTGTTACACCAATGTCCCAAACACAGTGATTTCATTCTTCTGAATGTGAAAACCCTCCTAACCAAGCTGTGGAGTCTTGCTCCTTATTAAATAACTTTGGTTATGTACTGCTACAATTTTACTGGCTCGTTAAAAATTGCACTCTGGGATATTCAGGAGGACCACTTTTCTTACGTGCTTGTGATACAAGGACGGCCATTAGAAAAAGGGTATGTTGTATAAGCTGGTGGCCACTTTCCTTCTCTTAATTTCTGCCTTTTGCTAAATGTTTGGATATTTTGATTTTTTTTTTCCTTCAGCATTTTATCATAAGATGTTTTGTCAATTCATATTGTCTGGATTTTGATGCAATATAATGTATTTAGAAATATGCACTATATATGTACCCTGCTGTGAAGGTACATACACAGTATGACATTGTATGAACACCTGTTCAGTGTCACTTGGTGACTTTAGTCCATGCTGTTGGTAAAGATATTCCTTCACAAAATTTTTGAGAAGTTTGTCTTATCTTATTTAAACAAAAATTCTGGAAAAATAAATGGAAAATATGTTTTAGTGAGAAAATCAAATTTTTTAAAATGCAGTCTACATTTCTTGTGTATAAGAAAGCTCTTGGCTATGCCTGTGTTATAGAGTATTAAAATCTATTTCTATAGAGAAATAAGTCCATTTCTCAATTCATAGCCTTATGAATATTGAATATTTATTAACACCATATTACTTGATCAATAAATTATAATATCATATAATGAAATACATGTTTTAAATAAACGTTAATGGTCAGTCAACAAAATCAGAGCATCACAGGTTCGAAAAGGCCTCTAAGATCATTGAGTCTAACTAACTTCATGTGTGTCTCTGAAGATGCTTAATTACTTTTTTTGTGTGACTTATTTCTAGCACTTATGAAAGGGATGGTTCCTTTGGATACAAGTGCCACCAAGGAAGATTCTACTAATGTTGCTGTTAGTGAAATGAAGCTGCAAGCAGAAGGAGGAAAGCAGTAGAATATTTTACAAAACCACACCAGTTTTCTCTGTGGTAAATTCCATTCCACTCGTTTTTGGTTTTGAACAGTAGTAATTCCATCTGCTATGGGAGTGATGCACCCTTAATGATTCAGCAATTGCCAAACACTCAAATGAAAGAGCACCAAGAGTGATTCTGATGAACTCTTGTGGTAATTTAGGGGACATGTACATCAAAGGCTTTCTGGGATTTTGCTATTCTCTTGTATTTGTTTCTGCAGTCCTCATAGACTAAATTTATTGTATTCCTGAAATACTGTGAAGTGAAATACCCGTGACATTAATCTTTGCTATGAGCTTATTTACCCCTATCCAGGAATTGCTCTGACATTTGGTTTTTTATTATGTTTAACAACATTATTAATAATGCAAAAGTATTCAGAAATTGCCTATTATTATGAGAATCATTGTACAGTGTTCTACAGACACATTTGTGATTTTAGGTCCTTCAGATTGAAAAAATCATTTATGAAAGAGGTGATAAATGAAACAAAATTTTCGCAAAGCTAGTGAAAATTCTTATCTTGGTTTCGGGTTCAGCAAATACGTGTTATAAGTTGTCTAGAATTATTCTATTGGCCAGAAAAGTTTTATCAGATGGCCTTGGTAAGGCACTTTAAAGAATCTGAATCACCCATCTGTATCAAGGGTGTTGAAGGGCACTTCTGTGTGGCTATGAAAATCTTAATAGCAGGGTTTCATGTTCATTTATTTATTCTGTTTGGTTCTCTTTTAGAGAAGATGTGTCATATTGATTGTAAAATACTATGGAAATACAATATTGCACATTTGTATTTGTTCAGATATTTCTATTCTAAACAAATTGGACACAATTTTGCATTACAGTAGTCTCAAAGAGCAAATCACAGAAGAATTTTCTGCTGTCTAAAGAAATGCAAGTGTTTCTGGTGGTTCTTGTTTTATTCTCCTCTCATCTGCTTCTGGCTGGATCACTGCTAGTGTGCCTTACAAGATTTGCCAAAGCTATCAGAGTACTGTAGCAACACTAACACCATCAAACCATTTTGTTTTGCAGACTTCTGTCATATTTAGGAAGCTTATTTCTTCTCTGAAACACTGTCATTTTTTAGCACTGTAGGTGTTTCAGGCATAATTCACAGGTCACGAAGTGCGATTTCAAAAGATGATTTTTAAATTTTTTTTTTTTCTCTACTCTGACGAAGTGTTCTGTTGTCCCAGTGAGTGCTCTGGACAGTGTGCTTCCTTGACAATCACCTTATATTCAACCTGTTTCAAACAGAACAACATACTGAGAACATCAAAATCAGACACAGAAATGAGAAAAAGATTGAGTTTATTGTCCATTCATTTTCCATTAACTTAAATTGCTTAAAATTTTTTTAAAATCTGATTTGGTTAAAAAGTTGTCTTTACCTTTTGTTGTGTATTATGCTGTGCATGGTAGTGCTGGCATTGGCTTTGTGCAGACTTCTGGCTCATCTGCTCATTCAGAGCATCGAGAAAACAAAACAGGCACACCCATCTGTTCTGATCTCAACAGCCATGACAGGGACAAGAAAAAAAAATCAACAAAAAAACCTCTGCTCTCTACGAAGAGTGTGGATGTCATGAAACAGCATTTGTTTAGCTCAAGCAACAGTTTCTATAAACTAAACTTTCTTTAGGCGGATCCAAGATTTGTAATTTTTTTTTTTTATTAGTGCAGAGCTGGAAATATGGCATTTAAAATATTTTAACTGGTTTGGTCTGTTGAAAAATTAAAAAATTGCGAAATGAAATGTCACTAGCTTGCAGACTTTATGGTAACTACAAATTATGGCCAAAACATAGAAAGGTCACTTTAAAATATGTTATGAAACAGTAAATCATACTCTCAAAACACCTTATGTGGTAACGAGGTCTGGTGCATGGATTGCTGATGGATAAATGTATACCTTACCTGTTTTACTGAAGTTTAAATGTTTTTTTGACGTAAAAGTGCCTGTTGGTAAATAAATGTGGCTTTAAGAGTCTTAGCTGAGAAGTAATACCAGAAATACAATGTCCTCTCTTTTTGCTAAGGAATTGGTAAAAATCTTACCATTTTATGTATCTATACATTTTTTCCTGACTTGTAACTTAGAAATCTGAATTATGTATTCCTACAACAGGACCACTACTGCTTTATATTGTTAGAAAACTAAGGATAAGCAGTCTGATCTCCCCCACTATTACATCAAGTATTGAATTGCTTTTTGTACTATATAGGATAGAAATTACTACTGGGTGAAAAATTTTGGCTTTAAGTATGTTCAGTGCTTAGCATATTTGCCTTTGCCCATGTGACTGATTTTTCATCAGTTTTATATCCTTTTATAAAATTTTCTAAAAGGGCTGGAAGAACAGAAGAGACGTCAAACCACACACACAGCAAAAAAAAATTTACTGAGTCGACTTATGGACTCCAAAGCCAGGAAATTCTTTCTTAAACTTACCCTCTTGGCATGGCAGTCTAGATAGCATGTAATATTTGTCTCTCTTCCACCTCTGATAGAGGTTCATATTACAAAGTGAATTTCGTTTCCTCTTAACTGAAGGCTAAAGTTCCGTTCACGACATTATGTGAAACTGTCCCTTTGTGGTTTAAGAAATAATATTTTTTCCATATTGGTCTGAAATAATACTCTTCTGCACAGTGGCAGTTTTTGAAGTAGAAAAGCAGATAATTTTTAAATAAAATCTTTTGTATATTTCACATCTTAAAAATTGCTGTCCCTTCCGGTAGCCAGATTTTTTTTTATACTTTAACCCTTTAATGACCTGTTACTCAATTCTTGACCAAAGCAGTGGTTTTCAATAATCAAAAATGTGGTATCACACACATACACACACACACAAAAATGATGGTTTATTTCTTTCTTCTGTTTAGCATTTAGTAAATCAGGCAAATTTTTATGTATGTACTAAGTACATACAGATTTTGTAAGCTAGTATCAGGCATTCTTTTTTTTTAATGCTGTACTGAAATACAGTGCCTCAATATGTGCTTTCAAAAATGCATTGACCCTCTATTTTAGCATCAAATAGTTGTCATATGAATAAGCTGTAAATTTTATGCCCGTCAGTTCCTTAATGTTTTACAGCAGACTTGAGAGTACTTAATTACTTTTGAAATTATATTTACTAAATAGCCAAAATAATTTATTTTTATTGTGTAATTATGTCATCCTAAGAAGAAATGTCAAAATAAAAATAAAAAATAAAATTTTACAGTGCAAAATGAAGCAATTTTCTTACATTTACTTCTTAAATTTTTGATGGAAGCCAGTCTTCAGTGATGGTGAAGGTACTCCTAGGATATTCAAAGCTCAGCCACATTTTTACTAACTTACAGCAAAGTAAATGAAGAAAATATATGAAAAACCCATCCAACAAAGAAACTACTATTCTAGAATCCATTTCTGAGCTAAGGAACCTATATATCAGTTCATCTCTGGCTTGCAAAACATAGTCTCTGCACTGTGCAGCACTGAATGGTTTTTCATGAATGAAAATGTCAGTATTACCCTGAAAGGAAATCAGTAGGTATTTTTGTAATACTGATATAATTTTTATGGCTAAAAATGTGAAGTTTGCAACCTGGATGCCTTCTCAAATCTGTAACATGCAGAAAAATTTATGAATAAATTTCTGGTGGCACTGCTTGTTACAGTCAAATTTTACTGTACCTATGTTAAATCCCTTGTGTCTGCAGTGTGCTAGTAACAAATTTCTCTCTCTCTAAGCCCTTGTCACTGCACAGAATTGATACTGAAGTTAACATGAGCTGCACATCAATATCTGATGACACAGCCTTATCAAAAATGGATGTGCAGGAGGACAGCACGCAAATTCCTGTGGTTTTGATCCAATTGTAGAATTTAGAAGCAGTTGTAGAGGAAAACTAGCAGTAGAAGGAATGGAAAGCAATTCACGATTAAATTAAAATTTCAGAACACTTTTATTCTTGATGCCTTAGCTTAAAAACTGCCTTAGAGCTAGTATTTACATCTTAATAAAAGTGATCCCTAAATAAAATTCCATCTTGGATGATTTTTTTTTTCTTACATGCTTAAGTATTTTGTACTCTAGCACAACATAATTCTTTATGGTAAGCATGTCTAGACTGCTGTGAATATGAACTTACTTGCTTTTCTATGTAAATAACTAAATTAGATTTTAAATCTGAAGAATATTTTAGTGCTCTATACAGGAGTACAAAAGAGCAGAATCCGATAACCAAGTCCTTCAAAAATCTGCAATGCTTCTGGGAATGTTGACAACAAAAATGAAGGAGATTGCTGTGATTAAAATCCAGCAATATCCAACATTTATCATTTGTGCTAACAACTATAGCTCTCCTGTTTCTAAAGCTGAAGTTGCACATCTGTCATTTCTCTGGCTGAAATAATGAGAGAGTTTTTCTTCTCTTCCCTTAATACTGACAAAATTTGTAGTGTGAAAATATGCGGTGATGATATTTTAAAATTTCTAGTAATTTTTTATAGGAATCTACCAGGTGCTATTTGGAACCAAATATTTTTTGAACATGGTTGTTAACATGTTTTTATTAAATTATTACATTTGAAAACAGGAACTGCATAGAGATATCTCTTTTAGGATAATTTTGCTATCTTTTTTTAGGGACCTGGCTCCTTAATAGGTGTTTTGTTTGAATAAGTACAACAGTTGTTCTTGACTTGTCTGTTATTTTCATCTGTCTTCAGACCAGAGTTGTTTTGATCTTAGACTGCTTTTCTCATCTGCTACCTACAGTGCACTAGTATGTCAGAAGACATACCATCATTCTTCACCTACCGTGCGTCAATAATTTTGGTAGTTGATATTCCCATGGAATCACATTAGTGTTGAAGGCAGTTGTTTCTTATAAGCTCTTTTCATATGAATTCCGACACTCTTACTTGTTTGCTAAAATAAAAAGGTACTTAGTAAATGGAGTAACATAAGGTCACATGCTGTCTAATTTTAAAGATTATTCCACAAGCCAAAGTAAATGTCTCATACTACATTTGTCTAGATTTTCTGATTGCCAGCATTGATTCTACTATCAGTTTGTAGAAGGAAATTGTAAAGGATAGACTTTGCTGCAATAACCCTAAGTATTACTGATCCGAGGCAAAAAACGAGACTACAACTAATTTAGGACATCTGTCTAAGTGCTTGGTCTAGAACCTAAAATACTCATTTTACAAAGTATATTTCTTCAGTGTGTTAATATCAAATCACCTTCATGATAAACAGTTGCTGACACCTAAAATATTTGTGAAAAGTGATACTCAAATTTGCTAAAGATGATCAAAAGGATTTCTGTGTCACATTGTTAAACAAGCATGGAACTGGGAAGCAGCCCAATTTATGTTTCTGGCATGATGCTCTTCACAGAAACCACCAGTGACACAGTTTTGTACTTAATGTGGAAAACGATGAAGATGAGCTATGTTTTGCTGCTGGCCAAGAGAACAGTTTGCATTTGTGGCTGTTTGGTGTATAGAGTGCAACATGTGCACCATTTTTATTGAGGCTTCACGGCTGGGTGCAGCACTGACAGCACCATTTCGTTCAAACAGCTGCAACCATGAAGACATCATGTAGCTGGTGGAAATTTTGTTACATGTTTTGACTAACAGAATGTCAACAAGTCCATCAGAAACCTTGGAGCTGTTTGTTTTGTCTTCTCTGGAGCAGTCTCCAGTGCTGTCATAAAGCTAGAAAATGCAGAAACATTTGTTCAGTGTGAGCTATATCAGTAGGGAGGCTCACGAGCCATGGAATGTGAATCCATTAGTATGTTGTCCATTGGTTGATTAGAGGCCTATAAATTAACAAAAAACTAATCTACAAAGTTTTAAAAAGTGAGACAAATTATTCTTTTTTGATAGTCAAAAAATCTCTGCAAAAATGGAAAAATGAAGTATCAAAGTCAAGAAACACTTCATTTTTCCAGAAAGCGAGTAATTTGTTAAATTTCACTAGTGACGGACTGAAGTGAAGCTCCTGAATATGTTAAACAGACATGAATCCCACTTTGTGTCATCTCTTCGTGTATGAGACTTGCTTGCTTTGATTTAGACTTAACTATGTTCCATACTTAGGGAAAGTGTGTTATGTGTGTTGTGCACTGAGTAGCAAAGTTGAAATAACTCCACCAGAGACAGCTGATGTGCTACAGATGGAATACTGGCTCTTGCAGTGTATTTTAACAAATAGCTCAAATGTTCAAATTTCTGCTGTGGTATTACATTGCCAGAAGAAAGCAAAAAATATAAAAATATTTAGACTGTAGGTGAGAGTGTCAATACAATAACAGTGTCTTACTGAGGTTTTGATGGTGTATCACTTTTGAGGCTGACATTTCTATATGTCCTTATTAGCAAATGCTGATATTCTATTTTTTTTTCCCCTTGGAGAGTATGAGAAGAAAATATGTTATTCACTTTTGATTTCTGGAACATGTTTTGCCATTTCATGCTGCCAGTTTCTATTTAATTTGGGGTTAGCTAAGAAAACAAATAACCATCTAATTCTGATACTTCATTACAAGCACTCCTAATTAAGTTAGTTGATACGTGAGTAATTTTCCTCCAGATCTTTTGTTTTCATTTCATCTGAATGAAATACAGTGGTTTTCTGCAGTTAGTATCCTAAAACTGGAGCAAAGTTATTCTTATGAACTAGCATTTAGGTTGGAACATTCTAAAACTAAGATTGCCCAGGTATCTCGTTCATGTGACACTGAACATATTACATCATATTTCCCAGTCAGCTATTGTCACTGCAGTATAGTATAAAGTAACAAGGAATCCGCAGAATTTCAACAAATTATATGGCTGCAAAATGTCTCTGTGCTGGTGTGAAGTCAGAAAGGTCTGTTAAATACTTCTAAACCTTATTGTATTGGTTAATGTAATAGAAATAGGCATAGTGGGATGAAATTCCTCAACATTGAATTATTTCTTGAGATAAAGTCCTTGAAAGGTTAGCAAGGAGTCCAGCTTTTCATACATGTTGAAGTTCACCCTACTGTGGTAACCAGAACTATTGCAGTTTCCTTCAAACTTGATTTCTGAAATGTAAAGATGTGTTCAGACTTACAATGGCTGTGTAGGGATCAAGTATATCCTGTGCACATAATTATGTCTCTTTCTTACAGACATTGACATGTATAAACATGTTCATACACTGTAAAATTTTACTGGTCAAATGAAAATAATTCATTTTATGCTTGGAAATCCTGACTGCAGTAAAGCTACCGGAGGCCTTGTCTATAATATCAGTGGAGTTACAATTTCATGCTGTGTTTTAGAAAAGGGGAGAGAAATACTTTAGTAGTCTATTTTTTCATTGCATTCTGGAGGTCGGCGAGTCTACAATATGTGTTGGTCTGATGAGCAACAAATACTCGCTGGAAAAATACATGATGTTATAAAAATAATTTGGTAGCAAACTGCAAAACATTTGGAATAATTTGACACTATCTCATTTTTATATTTTAGATTTTTTCAGAATCTGAGAAATGAGATTTTGAGTTTATTTAGGTTCTTTTATTTTTTCAAGAAGACTAAATCAAAGTTAGTTCTATAATGAAAACCATTATCCTTCTAAATAACATTAATCCAAGCTTATGAAATTCGAAAAATTTTGAAATGTTGCAGCTCTTTGTTCCACTTCAATGTGGTCTACTACAGCTTTTTTCAAAACAATGAAGCCATCTCCAAGGACATATAGTTCATCTGTTAATGTGTATCAATTGTATTTCACACTCGTGACTAAATGTTTTGTTTCATATCAGTTTTTCAACTGATCTAGTAATTCAATGAGTACCCAAAATGGGAATTTTTATGTGTACAGGGAGAAGCTAATTATATCTTACATCTAAATGCCAGCACTATTGGTATTTTTTTTCTACAAAAGACTCATGAAATGAAACCAATTTTGACTATTTTGTTCTATGATGTTTTTGTTTCAAGATAGCTTCACAAGGTATTTGCAGTCCACTTTTTCCATTATCTGCCATCTTCAAGGAGGAAAAAAATCCAACTTGACTATCTTGAGAATTTAAAAAAATACAGAATCATAGAAGCATTTAGGTTGGAAAAGACCCTCTAGATCAAGTTCAACCAAACTCCTGCTTCACTATTACTTCCTATAAATCGCATGGATGCACATAAAACTAAGTCTACAGGTTGGATTTTCAGAATACCTCGTGGAGGTTTAGAAAAATGAATTGTAGAAGTGTAAAAGGAGGAGGTGTTACATTGTTGGTTTGATGCATAAGTCCTTACCAACCTGTGAAGTTTGAGGTACTGGGTTACACAGGAGGTGTGACTCATGTCACTCCAGAACACCAATCTTATTGTTGAATGGCTGCTCTGACTTCAGAATGCCTGTGCCTGATTTGTACCAATATGAAGCCTCGTGCATAAAGCCTAAGTACCAATCAAATTACTAAGTGCTGAGATCTTGTCAAGTGATTGCAGTATGAAGTATATGAAAGGTGTCTTTTGTGCTCTGAGTATGTTGCTGCAAACTGAAGGCTTGGCACAGTCTCCAGGTATGTTTAAGTTTGGTTAAGGCTCTACCAGAAAAGTTCATATGTTAATTTAACATTAACATTTGTACCTACTTTCTGCAATTAGACTGTAAAATGTTAGCCAGTGAGGCAGTAACAAAAATATCAAGCTACATTACACTTTTGCTGACTTGGGACTTACTCCAAGCAATTCCTGAAGGCAGGATTGCAAGTCTTCATTGCAACTCAGGAGACAGTTAGTACCTTTGCAGGATCAAAGTTGCTAGCTGTACTTGTAATTTAAAGTATAACGTAAAAACTTGTCATTTTTGTAAGCTAAGAATAAATTATTTTTCCAAGCAATGCATATCATCTGTATTCATTTACCTGACATTGCCAAACTTTTGTAATGGCCTGTTTTATATAATTGATCTTTTTTAGTTTTGTGAAATATAGATGTGTGATATGGAAATATGTTGCCCAATTTTCTTCTTACCTTGTCTCTAGAGCAATTGGATTTTTTCTTTTGTTTTCTTTCTTCTACTATAATATTTGTTTAAAAACTAAGATGCTACTTTCATTATGAGAATAAGTAGTTTTCTTCAAAAGTGTGTATTGAAAATTCTTATTTAGGTTAAAGATTTTTTTGCCATTAAGGACCCAAAAATCTGGCAACATATTAATAGTGTTATAATAGGAGTGGGTCTTTACATTGGCCATTACTGACAGTGCTTCCAGAGGTGCCCTTAATTAGGACAGGCTGTAGAGCCTATAGTCTCTTAGAGAGTGTGAACAAGATTAATCTGATTGAACTTGAGTCTGAACAGAACGCCTGCCTCCATCTAAATGAACCTGCCTTTGTAGTCAACAGGATTGGTGGCATCCTTCATCTCACCCCAAAGTAAGCAGCCAGGGTTTGATCAAATTGCAGTGAACTGCTCCAACTATATTGTTTAAATCTTCATTTAGTAAAAAGGAGAACCAGGCATCTGCCTTAGATGCTTATTGCCTGCATTATAGGCACCATGTGCATCCACAGAGTGGGGTCTATCCATGTGTGCTTTATCTGGATTCCAGGGTAAATTCTTTATTACCTTAGATAAGAGACACCCCTGGGGGCAGTGACATGGGATGCAGTTAAACAAGCAAAGAGATTAAGCCATGACATTATTTAATGATACAAAAATCATTGTTGCTGGGGACTTCCACGCAGCGAAATTTCTATGGAAGCATTTAATGGAAAAGAAAGCCTTGCATTATACTTTAAAATACAAAGTAAAAACCAAAACAACAAGAAAAGTATTGCATAATTCCATATAATGAAGTTTTCTTATTTTGGTTTCTCACAACAAGCTGGCCAAAATACAGTTTATATACTGAGAAATCAGTTATTGAATGCCTGTAATTATTTTACTAATTCCATTCTCCTCAATTACATATTTCCTTGTCTATTGGAGTTAAGAGGTTTTGCATGTATTTTACATAGTTTTGTGATCTGCAGTTGTTTTCTAACAAACTTAATTTTCTTTGGACTCTGATGATAGCAGAGTTGTTTCTTTCACACATGCTTATTCCTCTCTTCCAGCAGCTGTTGCACAACACTTTCCCCCTCTTCTTAAATCTGCTGTCCCAGAGGCTCTACCACCATTGCTGATGGGCTCAGCCTTGGCCCAGACGATTGAGCTCTTGTGATGGCAGGCAAATACCCTACAGGCTCCTTTACAAGTGAAAACAAGTAGTTTATTCCAGTCTCCTTTTGGATACCTTCAGAATGTGATCCTTGGGTAGAATTTCAAAAGCAGCACATACTACTGTCTGGAAAAGGCAGCCTGAAAACTACTGCTGGAAGCATCAATGTTTCTACAGGAGACAGGATGACTCTGAGGACAAGTCAATCTACATCTCTGATGCTCTTGGCAATACACACCACAGCATGTTGTTTGTACAGCTCAAACAACACTTCTCAATGGGTAAGGAAAGTAGGTTGATAAAAAGAGTGGACGAATTGTTTTCATAGGAATTTTAGTTGTAGTCTCAGAAAAATGCATTTGTTGTGACCTCAGATAGAAGCCCCAGCTGGCCCTCAGTTAGGAGTGTGGACCTTACCTTATGCTTGTTTTATAAGCCAGGAACCCATTGAAGTATAAAGTGATGGTTCTTCCTGGCCTGACCCTGGGTACCTCCTGGTACCAGGGTCAGATAGGAACTAAACCAGAGTACAAGACTGGGTCTACAAAAGATTCCTCAAAACTGTGAAATAAGCACAATAGTGCTGAAAATTACAATTTGGATTTTATCTCAGGAGCTGAGAATTTTGAAATAGTCTGTTTACAGCAAAGTGCAAGCCACAGTCAATTCTGTCAATTTTAGGTAGTAATTTTCAATAGTCATTTTTGTGACAAAACTTCCAAGCAGGCAATGATATATCTAACACTGAATCTAGCATAGACCTGCAACCAACAACACTGATAGAGTGCAGCTTATGGTTTCCTTACAATCCCCTAGAAAAAAGTATACTATGACTTTACTAAGAGATGGTCCCAAAAATTCTCCCACATATATCCTGCCTAGAAATGCAGTTATTTCTCTTAGTTTATTGTAAACTCTATTTTGTGGTAGAAATAGAATAAACTCAACTTTTAAGACATCCACTAACTATAGGCATAACAAAATTTGCTAGCATAATGCAGACGAGGTGAATATATTTTCAGATTTTGTAGCCAGGTTTTAGTAATTTTTTCAGAGTTCCTGAGAGTTGTTCTCTTGACATCCCTTCTGTTGATCTTACCCTCAGGGCACATGTAATCTCCCATTTCCCAAATCCTTTTGTCTTGTAATGCCCATGCAATGAGTCACATTTGCTTTATTTGTTTGAGACATGGGGTCAGGAACCTTTGAAAAAAGGCAGGAAGATGACTTTCCCCAAGGAGTAACTGAACGTGCTTAGGCAGAAGAGTTTTCAATATGTGAGATGGGGCTCTTGGACAGGAAGAACTCAGCATTAGGTGAAAATAGGACATTGCAGAGAGGAGAGTACAGATACACAGCCGTACCTGAGCTGTGATGGAAATTATAATTCCTGGGGACCTAGGAGGCACTGTGAGTCATTTGCTGCATCTCAGAAAACCATCATGTTGTTGATCTAAGACCAAGCCTGGAAGAAAGGACTCATTTGTCAGCAGGAGAAAAAAAATTTAGAGCTACTTTTAGTCTTCTTCTGTCTTGCTTAAACATTTGTTAGAACCCACCCCTGAGGCAGGGTTACTGAGGTTCTTGTTAATAGATTGGTTGGAGTGCATTAGAATAAAACAACACTGAATGTCCAGTGTGTGTGTATGTGCGTGTATATCTATCTATCTGTCTGTCTGTCTGTATATCTATCTATCTAAGGTTTATTTTGGAATAATTTGGTTGCAGTGGAAAGGAGGTATGTAGCCATTTTGGTTATTTGGTAATATAACAGTGTAAAAGTATAAAGCACATAAGGAAATGTGTAAGGAAAAGAGAAAAGTAGAAAGAAAAGACAAGAGTAGATGGTAAGAAGAACCCCTGGATCCACAAACAGTACTTGATTGATGCAATTTAGATATGTGTAGATTGAAGTGTTGGTCGCTGTCTTGATCCACTGTGAGTGAGGGAAGCCCATGAAACAAAAAGTTCAATGGGTTCAAAAGTTCAGTACATTCAGGTTCAGGTGGGAACATCCAGGTACCTGCCTTGGTGGGGGGGTTTTACACTGTCTGATGCAACACTGTGGATCATGCGCCATTCTCTGGTGGAAGGCCCCAGAAGTGAGTCCGGGGGCACTTAAGGGGTCTTTGGTGGTTTATGATCCCGTCTAAGACATGATGGCTGTTTCTCACACCTGCGTAGTTGAGCCAGTTGTGCCTTATTGGAAAGGATGAACACTTTCAGACTTACATGTAGATGTTCCAGTGCCTCCCCCGTGTGTGTGGGGGGAGGGAAATTTTACACCTGAGCCCCATGGGGAGGGAGGACATTGGCATGATAAAAAGCATTTTCCCACCTCGAAGGATCTGCTACTTATCAGCCTTTTCACGTACATGGCTCAAATCCCAGTGTTTGGCTAAACAAAGGCTGGTTTGTTGTGGTCGTCCTCTGGTTGTGGGAGTGCACCCCATCTGCACCTGGGCTGTTTTTATGCAGATCAGAGGTTTTACCACAACGTACAAAAACTCTCCTCCTCCCGTTTGGCTGGGGGGTGTAAATCTGGCCTCAGCAAAGCACCTGCTGCTTTTGCAAATGGCCACTTGTTTAAGTCTTTTAACCTTTAACATTTCAGTCTCTCACAATTATGGAAGCCTTCTGTTCAGCAGGACTATTTACAGGCACCTGTCCGTTAAATTTTTGTTCCTGTTCATTCCCTGGCAGGTATTCTAGTCTGTCCCCTAATTCTCCTTCCTGTTTCCTGTTTTTAGCTCCAGCCTCTGTCCTTGGAGGAGACAGCTACTCTGGTCTTCTACCAGAAGGCAGTTAATTAGTCACACGTTGACTCGAGATTTCTCTTCTTGATAACACGTCCTTACTTAACATGCACATTATCGCCCAGTAAGGAAGCTTCTTTCTAGTCCAGGGCAAATTATATATTCCAGCTCCTTTGGGATCTTTCCAGTTAGACTCATGAAGGAAACCTTTCTTGCTCGTTTCCAGCTATTCCACATGTTCCACTACTGCCAAGTTGAAGTATCTTGATGCTATGGTGGCAGCTGTCACTGGCTGGCACTAACCCCTGATTTAGCCAACCTTCCCCATACTTTATTGGCAAGAACAGAGCTCAGAGCAAACTGCCTAACATGCAAATGCTCTCTTAAGAAGGAAAAGTACCTGAATGCAAATTAAGGCAATATTTTTTTGGGAATGTAAACCCTGGAACAGTGGTACCATTTCAAACAAAATTTCATCTAATCTAGAATTCCGTCTCCAGATATCAAGGAGAAGTATCGAGAATTTTGAAAATATATTATGTGGGGTTTTAAGGGTGTGTTTCCAACACATAACAATTTCCATTTCGTGGAATTCCCGAACCTGTGGTGATAGTCTCCTAGTTAATGATAGCCTTGAGGTTTCTTTTTGCTTCCATGAATTTATGCTGATACTTTTAGAGCTTGTATGAGTTTTATAATCTGTAAGAGTCTTTTAGCAGAGTTCTGTGACATAATCATGCAGTGTGGATGTGGTCAGCTTTCAGAATATGCCTCCTGCAAGGTTCTAATTCAAGAGACCTAATTCTTACTGCAGTAAGAGAATTCTGCCTTCTGAAGACCCTCCTTTTATAATGAAAAGTGCTTTTCTAAAAATAATGTGGAAAAGAAGAGATTCAAGTTGGTTTTTTCCTTGTCAGTTTCTGCTGTGGCTGCCTGATGTGTTGCAAGTGCTGTAGCAGCAAGGATCCCATCTGGATGGGATTTTTTTTAACAAGGAAGAAAGATCTGTTGGAGTTGTTAGCTACTGGACAGAGGCTGAAATCTTCTGGTTTTATTCTGTAGCATTTTGAAGACAACATGTGAAACAGATTCTGTGACCTTTGATGGAGGGTCTGTCTCATAGGCACAGCCTAGTTTTAAGAGAAGACCTTTTTTTTCCTGAGGAGCCAAGGCTGTTCTGCTGAGCAGATAAGACTGGCTAATAAAATAAATGAGACTAGCTCATTTGGATGCTCAAAGGGAATGGATGGACAGAAGACACCTGGGGCATAGCAAAACTGCTTTCTTCAGAGTGGAGTTTCTGAATGAAGTTAAGAAGAATCAATGTTCCCTGTTCCCTCAAGTAGCCTAGATTAATCGGGTATAGACTAATGACTGTAACTGTGTCTTTTTATCTCACAGTAGAAGATTAATGTTTCATATTGAATTGTTGTTTTATACTGGAATTCAAAGTCCATGTAATTTTTTGTTGGATCTCAATAAACTGCTCTAACACAGGATCATTAAGAATCATAGAATCATTAAAGTTGGAAAAGATCTCCAAGATCATTAAGTCCAGCCTTGTTAAATCCTCTTCAGAATGTACCATGTTACAAGTTGTTTCTGCAGTCTCCTAGATAACAAACGTCATATTTACTGTGATTTAAGATAGAAAGTTTAATTCACAGCTTTTGTCTCTATGCTAATTTCAAGGCTGGGAGCAAGTGTGTTTTACTCTCTATTGCTCCATAGCAAAGGTCCATCTAGCTCCAGTGCCCTGTCTGTGACGCGGGTAAGGAATCAATTGCTAGGCAAGAGTTTAGGCAAGCATCTGACACTGCCTCCTCAAACTATTCTCCCAGCTTCTTGCAAACTGTATCTCAGAAACCTCCTAAACCGAAACTTGTAATTTTGTTGTTTTTCTGGTTAGACATGTGTGAGGAGGCTGTTGCTTTTCTGCAGCTAGGAAGGAAACTTCTTCCCTATTAGATCCCTTTGTGAGATAGTACAGAGTGCAGGCAAACCTAAAATTTTTTTCAAGCATACACGAAATTTAATCTGCAAAATAGCAGCCACTGCTGCACACAAATGGACTCTTAAGTCAGCTCTCGTCTCTGCCTATCTGGAAGTGTTTTCTTCCTTGTCTGATTCTGAAGGATGCACTTTTTTCAAACTTAATGATTCTGGGGAAGTCAGTTGTTTTGTGGAATATAGGAATGTTTCTCCTTAACAATTCTTATGACCACTGGAGTCTTGACCTCCTTCTAGCCATGCCTGTGCTACAGGCAGTAGAGAGGTTATTGCAGGGAGGGGCTGCTCTTCACTGGAGTGGTGCTGACAGCGGTATCCGCCACGGTGCCAGAAGGACTGATGTGAGTGCCTCAACAGGGGTTGTTCTTCCATTTGTTTCAGTACTGAAACAATGTCACAGCAGGATGCTGGAAGCTACACGGGGGATGAGATGTAAAAGCTTACTTTTCAATGCTCTATTACTCTATTTAGTGTTTGCTTGCCTTCTCTATTGTGTATTTGATGAAGTTTTAATTATTATTTATTATATTGTTAATGCTGCATGCCAAACACCATGGATGCAATGGAGATGGGGTAAATAAAATAATGAGTATTATGCTCAAGAATAATGGCCCCTTGCACGGTGAATTGCATGAGTGAGCTGGTACTTCTGCAAAATGTTTTACTGTTCATAGTCTTTCTGTATCTTTCTTCCTACATGCCAAGCCTGTAACTAAACCTGCCCTCTTGTTTCTCATGGTAGATAAGGAGTTGTATCTACTCCGAATTTTCATTTTAATTTCCAGGTATGTAGAGTGTCTTGGCCAAAGCTGCAAACCTGTGGCTAAACCAGAAAGAATCCTGGTCCCAAGTCTACTTGCTTTATCTAAAAGACTGCAGTAATCTTTTTAGGTATTAATGGGTAAAGGTCTGCACTAAAAATGACATTAAACAACCTAACAAGTTGCCTTTGTTAGTAGGCTAAGCAGAATGAGAGTGTAGTGGCACTTTTTCATCATAGAATGTAAGATACTATTCTACTCTCCAGTTCTGAATTTTTTAAAACTGGCAGGAGCCTTGAATTATGCCTGTAGATTTTGCTTTGCTAAGTTTGTGTAAGTGAGCAATTGAGGGTAACAGCCATGCCAAGCACAGAGGAGAATTAGATATCAGTTGGGGGAATTGGGAATAAATCAACACAGGAAGACCTTGAAAGCAAATGCAGGAGTCACGGAAGGAAAAAAAATACTTCAAAAGGCAGGAGTCTGTGATTGTTTACAGCTGTCAGGAAACATCGATCCTGCTCCCAACCTTCTTTGCTATTTAAGGAAAGAAAAGAAATATGAAGAATTTAATTATAATTATATAAAATAACACACTAGACAACTAGGCCATGCCAGGGCCTACTCTGTATCTAATATTTCACATAATTTGCTTGCTGCCCTGGCTGAGAGCTGCTATACATGCCTGTCATGTGAACTGCAGTTCCCCAAGGCTTTGGGATTATTCAGTTTTGTGCCATAGCACTCTGTTGCTGTTGCTTTAAACCTGATTAATGAATTGGAAGTTGAGTTGATTTAGTACTTCAGGTACCAGCATAAAATTAATGATTGCAGTAACTTGTTCAGGTTTTTTTATCAGTAAATATTGCCTTATTCTCCCTGTTGTCTTTGAAGAAAGGCAGAGAAGAACAGTAGGTTAAAGTTCAATATAACTCTGTTTCATTAAGCTCTGGAAACTCAGATGCAAATGAGGGGGACAGAAATTGCGTGTAAATAACCCCTCCCAAGGAAATCTCCAGGCAGTGTTGGAACAGGTACTTTAGCTGCAAAGACATGCAAAATTGCTTCTGTTTTGTTCACCTTCCGGCTAGGAAAACGTTCTCTCCCCCGTTAACAACAGCAGCAACAAAAAATTACAAACAAATAAAAAAATCAAGGGAATGATCGAGGCCTGCCCAAGTAAGAGCAAATACCTTTCTTATCCTCCTTGGGGGTGCCTGGCATGTAGTAGCCGAGTGTCCCGCTACCCTGGAGGGAGTTCAGAGCATGATCCGTAGGACAGCCTGAGAACAGGAAGGGGACCTGTGAAGGCAGCACGCCCCTGCTGCTATGCCAAAGTGCCACAGAGCACTACTGTGTTTGCTGTGCCCCCAGCTCAGAGAGGAAGTTTTGTTTCATATGTTCTGGCAACTTCACAGTTTCCCTTCTAAGCTCCTGAAACTGAACTGTGGTTGTGTCACATGGGATGCAAAGGGCAGGAAAAACTGGGTTGGGATCAGCAGCACAAAAATCCGAAAACACAAATGAAGTTAAAGCACTACCAAGTGTTTAAATCATAGAATCATGAAGACTGGAAAAAATCTTGTCCTTTACATAGGTGCAGCAGATAAAAATCAGCAGTCAGCAAAGAAAAGCTGCTCCGAGAGCACCAAAAGTGTGCCATAGGGATAGACTACCAAGAAGCCCATTGGCCTCCTCCTGGGAAAGTTGTCCATGCATAAACATACCCTACAATGATGGAGGCAAGGACAAGAAAGTACAAAGCTACTGCCTCTGGAAAACAAATACCCTTTTCTAGCTCCTGCCACCGTTACCTCTCCCTGCTGATGAGAGGAAAGGCAACAGAGTGTATGTAAGGTTCTTTGTGGTGCAAATTGATAAAAAGGCTACATTACTGGCTCAGACTCTGTTTCAGTTTTCAACGATAGTGGTATGGATTTTAGAGTCTCAAGTTACTGATAGCACAGTATTAATATGTTCTAAATCCTGGGTTTGTCATACAGATTTAGCACATGTAGTAAATGGAACTAAACAAACCCAAATAATCCCGGGGGTTTACGTAGGACGATGCCTCAGCTTCAGATGTTTCAAACTTTGGGTTTTCATTTCCTTTAATATGGTCTCCAAAGGTCTGCAGTTCAAAGGCAAAAAAAAAAAGCTGAGCATTTGCAGTTAAATAACAGTGTGTACTGTTTATTCTATTAGTGATGTTGATCCAGGCACTTGTATCATTCTATCAGACTTTGACACTTGTATGTCTGTTGTTGGATTGGCTGACAGTTACAAAAGGTTATTGCTTCAGTCATTGCTTGAAACACTGGAAAGAAGCCTGGCCCTCTTGGACATTTTAAGTAGCTGGTTTGTTTGTCTTTCCAAAGCAATTTATCTAAATAGGCCAACACAATCAAGTTACATGGGATTCTAAATACATTCCACTGCCCAGTCTGACATCTTAATTAGAACTTTTAGAAAATAATGATTACCTTTTGGCTCCCAAAATTTCACTAACCTTTCTTAAGAATTGGCCAGTGAATATCACCAGCAGCCACACAAAACTATCTGGTTTTTTAAAGTTGATCAGATTTTCCATTGGCACGTATCCTGGCAAAAAAAAAAAAAAAAGGCAAAAAAAAAAAGCAAGAAGAAATACAATTTCTGCTGGTTCAAAAACACAGAAGCAGGGAATAACTGATAGTTCCAGTTGTAATCTTGATCATGCATAAACCTTTTTTATCCACCTTTGCCTAAAATACTGCCCTAAAAAACCATTTATTTTCCAATATAGTGGAACATACTTGTGTTGCACAATATTGTGAGTAGTTTAAAATACCACAATGATTGCATTGGCTTTTCCATGCTGCTTCCAAATTTTTTTGCCGCAGGGACTGTGTAAGTGGAGCTATTGCTGTTAAGTGTCATTTTGAGTTTTTCTTGTATTCATTTATGAATTGCCTCATGTGCTTCAAAGTGGAATATGGTCTATGAATGAAGGAGGATAAATATCTACTCAGACTTTGGAGTGCATAAAAAATAAACAGCATCAGAGCTCAGAGGTGAAGATTTAACAAGATGCTAGCTAGCATTACTATGTCCTTTAATTTTCTGTGGGTTGTCAAAGTGAAATAAATTTTAGACAATTTACACACTTCTTGAATGCAGTCACCTAATTTTCACCAATCTTTCAAATCAAACAAGCACCACCACCCCAGCTCCCCGAATTTCAGTTGTCAGAATTGCAAATGGTTCTCCTAGTACTTTGTTCCAGGTGTGCTTGTCTAGATACTGAACTTGAGAGACTGATGGTTTCTTTTAAGATAATTATACCTGACTGCAACTTATATCAAAACTCCACTAGTCAAAGTAAAGTGAGTACAATTTTCTAGAGATTAAAATAAATTCGTTAAATATTAGTTCAGTTATTTGGTGCATAAGAACAAGGGTGCATTCAATGGAAATTAAATTAGAAGTTTCATTCCAGCATGCCAAATGCAAAGCAGCCTCTGAGAGACCCCAGAAGGAAGAAGTGGGCCTTGAGACAAGTTCAAACCATATTCACGACCACTTTCATTCTAAGTGACCCAAATGAACCTAGTCTGACCTGAAATTCCATGAAAAGCAGACAGCTGAGATGTGGGAGTTTCAGAAAACACTGCTTTGACCTACAGCTCCACTTGTACTGTTTGTTAATGTAGACATAGCCTGTCTGACTTTGTGAAGTTGCAGCTGTCTGTGAGCACTTCTTTGTTTGAAGTAGTTGGCAGTATTTACTGTTTTCTTGAATATCACTTTCACCTTCACAGGTATATGGTACTGTCCCTTTACAAACTATCTGAATGAAATAGCTGGATAGCTGGATGCTCACACAGCGTGTGATGTGTGAGCAGCTGGCTCATGGGTCAGGCACAAAGGGTTATAGTGAATGGAGTGACATCAGACTGGTGGCCTGTCACTAGTGGGGTTCCACAGGGCTCCATCCTGGATCCTGTGCTCTTCAACATCTTCATAAATAACTTGGACACAAGACCGGAAGGGATCCTAAGCAAGTTGGTAGACGATACAAAACTGGAAGGAGCTGTTGACTCCCTAGAAGGCAGAGAAGCCCTGCAGAGAGACCTGCATAAATTAGAGGGCTGGGCAGTCACCAAAACTATATGGAGTTCAGCAAGGGGAAGTGATGGGTTCTGCATCTAGGATGGGGCAACCCTGGATGTATGGACAGACTGGGGAATGAGAGGCTGGAGAGCAGTGTCAGAGAAAGGGACTTGGGGGTCCTGATCAACAGAAAATGGAATATGAGCCAGCAGTGCCCTGGCAGCCAGGAGGGCCAACCCTGTCCTGGGGGGCATCAGGCACAGCATCGCCAGCCAGGCAAGGGAGGGGATTGTCCCGCTCTGCTCTGCACTGGGGCGGCCTCACCTCGAGTGCTGGGGGCAGTTTTGGGCAACATGATGTAAGTATATAAAGGTATTAGAGAGTGTCCGAAGAAAGGCCATGAAGATGGTGAAGGGCCTTGAGGGGAAGCTGTAAGAAGAGCAGCTGAGGTCACTTGGTCTGTTCAGCCTGGAGAAGAGGAGACTGAGGGGAAACCTCATTGCAGTTACAACTTCCTTGTGAGACAAAGCAGAGGGACAGACACTGATCTCTTCTCTGTTGTGACCAGTGACAGGACCCAAGGGAATGGCCTGAAGCTGCACTGAGGGTGGTTTAGGCTGGATATTAGGAAAAGGTTCTTCACCCAGAGAGTGGCTGAGCTCTGGAACAGGTTCCTCAGAGAAGCAGTCACAGCACCCAGCCTGACAGAGCTCAAGAGACATTTAGACAGTACTCTTGGGCACATGATGTGATTCTCGGGGATGGTGCTGTGCTGGACCAGGAGTTTCACTCAATGATCCTTGTGTGTCCCTTCCAACTCAGAATATTCAGTGATTCTGTGATTCTGTGAAGATAATGAGCTCCAGAAGTTTGACACAGTGTGTGCAGAGACCATAATACAAGTCAGTTACTATATTCCTATCTGCCTGTTGCAATTCTGTGGACATACTATTTTTATTGCACTGAAGATTCAGACTCTGTTTCCATTATCACAGCTAGCATTGTGTCTAGTATTTTCCATTAAAATTTCAGATTATTTTGCAGTATAAGACAGTACAATTTGAATCTTATGATAGATTAAACAACATACAGAAGGAAAAATGGTCAGTACCATATGTTTCTGTGATTTCTGCCTTGTAGTTTAGTTGAGCCAAAAAAGAAGCTGGTAAAGAGCCAGCTTCTTAAGTACAACACTCACTTAAGTACAACACTTTCACCTGGAATGGGTTCTCATCCTGCCTTACTCAGTATAGTCAGTTTTATCTGCTTTTCTCTCTCTGAATGAGGAGGGTAGAGGGATGCAGTCAAAACCAAGGGAATCTGCCATCCTGAAGCCATTGCTAGTAAAGCATGAAAAAAAAAAATGACAAAGGGAAGGATGGATGGATGGATGGATGGATGGATGGATGGATGGATGGATGGACGCCCAGTAAACAGAATAAAGCTATTGAACATTGAGGAATGCATATAGGAACCTGCAGGAAACAGAAGAGAAAGAATTAGGAGGGGCAGAGACTTGTGAACAGCAGAACTGTTGGCAAGATGGCTGCAAAAGGCTAGTTGGGAAGACAGTGAAATAAGAATTCATCAAATGCAGAGCGAGAAAATGATGCTAAATGAGAGAACACAAAGGATGTGTGAGGACAGAACTTCAGCTTGATCACCTAAGAATGTCTGCTCTGCATACATCAATCATCTTGTGTTTGTGCAGTAGTTCTAGAAGCTGTGCTTCTTGCTAAGGAAACTGTAGCCAGTTGGCAGTTCTAGGAGAGAAATTTAGACATGAAAACCATGATACCAAAGTGAGAAGTTCTTGCTAACTGCAAGAAAATATATATGAGATGACAGGTAGAAGAAACTTCACATTATCGGTGACAGAAAAGGTGTAAGTAACAGAGCTAAAAATATGAGTGAAAACTGAAATTGAGTAAGATGCAGAGAAAAGACAAGGAAGGTATTTAAGATCTAATATAATACATGGCCCAATACAGTATCTCAGTCAAAAACCAGACAGAGCATGCTGAAATCAATGAGATGACTTAAGGAAGAAATATAGACTTTATTACAATGAGGAAAAAGAACAATTAGATTCTTATTTATCTTCCTAAAAGAGTGAAAGGACAAATACGCTGAGATATAAAAAACACTGCAAATATGATTTTTTTAAATTGGCAAACAGGTAACTGATAATGCAAGATTATGACTAATAGATCAAACCAGTTTGCAGGCTGTTTATGGAAAGCTTTGTGAGAAACAACAACCAGAGTTGTCCTGTAAATGGAAACTTAATTGTTTTGCACTCTCAGATACCTTCTCTCATGCTTCTGAATGAGCCAATCTTCTTCAGATACACTCTAAATAAAAGAAAAATACAATGCTTTGCTAGCCTGCATGGCAGAATTTTCAAATTATCCAGGTTAAATATAATCTGTACTTCTGCAGCAGGAATTCCTCCCAAGCAGGGTAAGTCAAAGCTGGTCTTAGTTTCCTTTCTGAACAGGATAGCCTTGCCCACAGCTGTTGAGTTCCTGGTAAAAGAAGAGCAACATTTATTAACTGAATTGTTCATCTTCAACAGCATATTTTAAAGAAAAAATAGGACCATGTCAAAACTTTACTGACAGTAGAAGCATACCAATTTTCGTAGCGGAGAATGTGGAAGAGAAGAAAACAGGATTCTTCCAAGCATTAAAGATTTTTTTGTTTTAACATTTTCTTTGGGAATTCCAAATACCTTTGGAATTTTGTCAGCTTAATCTAACCAAGCAGCGGATGCTTGCACAGGTACGGAATAAACACTGTGCTGGAGATAACTGCACTTTTTTTTACACCAGTAAGCCCAAAGAATTAGAATTTCCAAGCTGAGCAAATGTTAGTTTTTCAGTTGAGTGAATAAAACCTGATGTTCTTAATCCAAACTGATTAGGCAGTGCTTGAGCTTGTACTTTATGTAACTTCCTTATTAAGGTATTTCTGTTGGCAAATGTTTTAAATACCCACTAGTTTGTTTCTGAGCTGCTGGATAATAATTGGCATTTGAAAAGAAGGGAGAGAAGTCTCGGAAATCTAGGTAGGAAGCAGAACTTCCACTCTTCAACCAAATTAGTTAGAAATTAAATTAGTTAGAAACTTAAACCCTCTGCAATCAAAAAGAAAGCAGGGCAGGCATCAAAGTTCAGTTTCTGGATGTCACATATGGGTGAAATCTCATCCCAGTAAAGTACATTGCAAAATTAGCATCAATTTCAGGAAGGACAAGCAACTAGGGTTCTCTTTCTTTATCTTGACTATGTCCACTTTTCTTGAGCCATTGAGGAGCCTTTCAGTCTTAGTCTTTTGATTCTTATATGTCAGTAAGAATGGAACTCTGACAGTTCTCACATGCAGGATCTAGTGCACCGGCTTCCATCTTTGACCATATTTGGAATTGGGATTTTGGAAATCTCACAACAATAACATTGAAATCAGTATTTCATGCTGCAACCTATAAGCTATTGTCAAATTATGAGACTTTCTTCTCTTCAAATATTGGCTATCTTAAAAACGTCACAATTATTGACCATGAAACTGTCTAAAATTCAGACATATTACAGTTCCAATTCTTGCAGATCACCCTATAATAGTGATATACATCTTGTTTATATGTTTTTTAAAAAGCCCTGTAAAAAAATTCACAGCTCTAAGTAACTAATACCTATAGTGGAATGGTTAATCTTTTAGGATGAGTGACTCAGTTTGCAGAATTGGTATAGTTGACTTTAGATGACTTCACATAACATTAGCAAAACTTTAATTCATTATTTATAGTTTGAGATATTCTGAATATTGTTCTTAGTTCTAATTTATATTTGTACTACAGTATAAATGGCAGGGGTTTTTTACATTATGGAGTAGTTAGTTTTGAGAAGGACTCTGAAGGTGGTTGAAAAAGTGGCTGCATATGGTTTGGATCAGAAACAGCCATCTGAAGGGAGAAGTAATAAGCAAATCAGCCAGCCAGCTAAACAACAGAATATAATTCCTGCTAAATCTTTGGCACAGAAGTGCCCTCCCAGTGCCCCAAAGCATCTGGGAAATGAGTATGACATTCAAAGCCTGACAGATGGTGAGAGCATCCTGCATGTACTCAGACCATGCCAACTGAGGATACCTGGTCTTTCATGATCTGAATGGCACTGGAATGCAAAAAACTTTTCGATCTTCTAAAATTGAGACCATCTTGATGAAAACAATGTCTGGTAAATCTAGTTTTTCTGGTTTTGATGAGAAACAGAACAGGTTAGATATTGAAACAGAGCATTAGAGGCTTCATCGTGAAAATTGAAAGCTTCTCTCTGTGAAATTGGAATGTTTTCTGATCCATACTCTTCCTTGAATGATCTCAGGCTAGCAACTGTGTGTTAGTGAGATATTAACTATTCCTGAGATAGAATTTTAATGGAGGATTCTGCCAGTCTTGTTCCTTCTGGAGAGCAAACTGAGGTCCCTGGGGGCAGGAAACAAATTTAAGTGATGTTCCAAGAAGTTTGGCTCCCTGGAACGTAGTTGAATAGGGTAAACAACACATGTCTGGACTGAGCAGCCAAGCAGCCTTTCAGATGGCTGGCACTTCCACAAGGTGGGTAGTCTCCACTGCAGTACTAGTTAAAAATTGGCATAAAACATGTCACCTTCCCATTCTTAGGGACAAAGCTCATATTAAACAAGAGGCTACGCTACATATGTAGCTATTTTGCTCCAAGTTTTTTTTAGTTTTTTGAAAATTGTTTCTAACATTAATGTCTCCCAGCATGGTGGTTTTCATGGTATTTTTGAACTCATACGAGTTAATGATTTTGCTTGATTGGTTGGAGTTTTTGGATAACATTTTATTTTTCTGAATTTATTAATTATGTGTATCAGCTTTCTACTTGGCCACGTTGGTATAATTTTGCTCCATCATGAGGCTTCCTAACAGTCAGAGTGCATTCAGCATGTGCCTCTTCAGGCACCTTTGGATAGACACCATACTGCTTGAAAGGTTTTAACTCTCTTAGATGTTCCTTCCAGCTGTTTTTAAAAGAAACATTCTTGATCTTATGTATTTCTTACTTTTGAAAGAGAATGCAGTTGTATAGATTTTTTAAAATTTGTTTTGTTGTTTTTCTTTGATGGTGCTTTTTTCCAGTTGTTTTTTTTTTTCCATTTCATGGATACCGAATCTAAGCATGTTAAGGCTGATGCTACAATTCTTTAATTATAAAGATTTTAATTGTGGTTCTGAGCACTACTCTGCAACAACTCAAGGGCAGTTTCTGTTTTGTGATCCCTAATCACTCACCCATTAACCATTTGTTGATTGTATGTCAGAACATAGGACCAGCGTCAGAAGTGTGATATCCATTCTGTAGACATGGAGTGTGTTCAAGTCTGGAGCTGGTCTTGCAAACATGATCAGTTGTTACTGTTGAGGCAGCAGCTGACACTTCTTTCAAAGAGCTGAACTGTTATTTACAGTTCATAAGAGTGATGCAACTCCGTATCTATAGGAAGCAAAGAGCTTTGCTTCGTGCTATAGATACAGAAAAGGAAGACTTCAAATATTTCTTTAACCTTGAATAGATAATTGGTGAGCACTTGTGATTTCTGTTCCCAACCCGCCTTTGAAAGCTTGAGTACTCTACCAGCTCTGCCATCAAAATCCCTGGTATGGATTGCTGTTGAAATCAGGCCACCTTCTGAACATTACAAAGTCAACACTGAACAGGAAAAGGTTATAAGAAACAAACTTTACTTTGCAATGATTATGATTTCTTATTGGTTGTAATCTGAAAATATGGTACATTTCCCTTCTAGGGTGTGTAACTTTTTTTTAAACTGCATTTTCTTTTTTTGTCAGAAACTTTATGGAACTGTTATAGCTTCTAACTAGCTCTGATTAAAGGCATGTTTCTTCTGTGCATATGTACTTTTCAGCACAAATTTGGGAACTAGAGGTGTCATCATGGCCAATGGCTAAGCTTGAGCAAGTTATACTCAAAATCCCCAGGTTTGCATCAATGGAACTACTAAAAAATTTGAGATTTGGCTGACTCTTCCACAATCAAGGTTGTAGGCTGAATAGGACAATTAAATAGAATGAAAAATCATGGCTGATACCTCTCAACTAAGATGAAGAGGTACTGGTAGGGTGCACAGATGTTTGTTTAATATTCCATGCAGAGCATGTCCTAAGTACTTTAGGTAGTACTTCTCTACTTTTTTCTAGTACAATCTACTTTTAAGATTGGAAAAATATTACTTCAGTAACTTTGTAACAGGAAAGTGAAAACTCAGAGTCAAGGAGACTCATATTAGTGTGGCAGAATCGGGATAGTTTTGTTTGCATTCTATGGAAGAAATTGGTATTGCAGCTTTTGGTATCCAGATGTATTATTTCTAGTGAACAAGAGTCTGGAGACAGCCTTTCCTCTTTATTTTCTTTGTGTGGAGAAGCTTTAAATGAAATTACAGCCTGCTTTCTGTAGCTTGTAGGCCAACCTCCATTACCTATATACTGCCTAAGCTCAAGGCTGGAAGCTGAAAATAACTTTTTCTGTGTAGCTGGTAGAACATATCCTGCTTTTGAACACATCCTGCTTATGAGCATTGTGTTTAATTTGCATTGTTTCATGCCCTGTAATGGAAAGGAGTCCATAAGATCCTGGAATCTGGACCACAGTGTCTGCTTCCATTGTTGTAGAATTCAGTCCTGTGGAGACAAATGCAGTTGTCATCTTTGCTTTAGTATTAAACAGTACTTCATAAAGACATTTTAGAGCTGCAGGCACGGTTTTGAGCTGTGACTGCAAATTGTTACATGGCTGGTAAAAAATCAGTAGGGAGGTGTTAGAGCCATTGTCTGAAGTTTATTTTTGAATGCCTTCCATCTAAAAGGCAAGATGCCAGTTTCCTTTGGGTTCTTTTTTCTGGGTTTCCCTTGGCTTCTCTGATGGATAACTGTTTTCTGATGCTAACAAAAATCTTCAGCATATCTCTATTTCGAAGTTTTAGCTCTCATTTAAGACATGGTGTAGGGTCTCCAGTCACATGTGAGTTTCACATACACAATTTTATATTCTGTAAGAAGGGATCTGATGGTGCTCGCTGATGAATTCCTGTTGAAGGAAGAAGAACTTATGTTAAATATCTCAGATTTAGCACATGCCTTTAACGTCATACCTGCAGGTGCTATTGATATTTATCCAGACCTTGACATGACTGATCACAGTCCATTTTTGAATATCACTATTCATTTCTTCCTGAATATTCACAGGGAGCAATAGTGCACAGCTGCCCCAGTGGGAGTAATTGACTTCAAATATGAAGTTCACAAAAATATTTTGTCTGGCTGCTTCTATGTCTTCTCATCTTCTGTGCAGTACGTGCCTTCCTAGGCTAAAACTTTTGTAGTGCAATACTGCCCTAGCAAAAGTCTGTGTCATGTTGTGAATACACTCAGTCCTGGTACTGACAGAGACCTCAGAAGGATATTACAGTCCATATGCTAAATAGTAATACAACAATAAGTTGTTCGCTAGGAATTATTTCCCCTAATATTTAGCCAAAAGAACAAAAAGTTTAGTGTGTTTTTTCAACATTAGGTGAAGAAATGTAGATATATCCACATTTAGATCTTTTAGATCTTTAGATCTTTTAAGTAGGAAACACCATTTCTTACTAATGCAGTCATATTGGTTCATAAACTAATCTTAGCTACCTTGCTTTCACTTTCACCCTGCTGATATTATTAGGTTCAGTATCAATCTGTCAGCCTAACTTCTGTGTGCTAGTAGTGCCCAGTCCAATAAAACATTAATGACTGACATTTATAATGGCATCCAAGGATTTCAAACTGTCTTCTGCCGAAGGTTACTTTACTAGTCAATCCATCCTTCATCTCCTTTAACTCCTGACAAGGAGTTAAAGACATCGATCAATTACAGAAATCATAGTGAAAGAACATGTGAACAGCCATTCCTTGTCTGACCAGTGATCCATGTAATTTATCAGCCAGTCCGTGACACTGCCCAGCAGAAAAGGCCTAGAGAGGAATGCATTGAGTGAACTCTGTATTCAGTTTTCCTTGAGCAGGAGTTTAGAAACTGCATCTAGAGCACTTTCAGCAATGATAATACTTTCCATTGTTCTGATTCCTGAACCCTTTTTATTTATTTGTTTAGTGTGCAATTCATATAGTAATTGATACCCCATTGTAATGATTTGTTGAGTGAAAAGTTGTTCCTTGTTTTTTGCCTTAAACCTGCTGCCAGATCATCCATTTTACTTCCTCAGCCTGGAAAGCTACAAAGACCAGGAGAACAGGATCTGAAGGATCCTATCCAGATCCCATTAGTAGAAGGACAGAAGGTCAAGATACCGAGAATGGCCATGAATACCAGACTCCATTTATTGTGACACCACTTGCAAGTGTCAAGGCCCCTTTGTGCTAGTAGTGATACAGACTTCTGAGAGAGAGTACGATGCAAAGAATTGATACTCAAAACAGAAGAAGCTGTCAAAGTGGAATAATGAAAATGCAGGATTCTCATTCTTTCTGTCTGTTTGGAAAGAGCTAGAAAGTCACTGCTGCTGCTGCCCAGACAGTAGGCTGGGAAATATCCTTGTTCACCATCCTCTCACTTTTATTCAACTTTCTTCAGCTACTTTAGGCCTTTCCTGCTTGGAATCATATCAGGAAAAGAAGCAGAAGTTATGCAAAAGAATCAAAATATGAATGGTCAGCAGAGCAGTGGTTCCCTCGTATGTCCTGAACCTTATTGCACTAGGATCCTTGAGACTGGGATGTTGAGAAACCACCTGCTGCTCCCTGCACAGGACCATGATAGTGCAGAACATAGACTCCAAGATGACAAGTATTGATTTTTGCTCATGGAAGCAAGCAGCTTCAATGGGCAGGAGAAGGTAGAGAAAGTTCCAGATCAAGTATTCTATTAAGATTTATGACTATAACAACCTTGTGCCCACGCCTATTATATTGATGCTCCCTTGTATAAAACTGCTGTCAATAAAGGTGCATTCAGACATTGAGTACTAATATGTAAAGCCAAGTATGAAGCTGAGGTAAAATTTGAGGAAAATGTAAGAAAAAGCAGTTATCTCAGAATCTGCAGTTCTAAATTTATGCCATGACTGCACCAATGAATGTCTTTAAACCAAACCAGAAATAGTACCTGTAGAAGGTGACAAGGCAAGGTAAGTACAGGCAATTGCATACTGATATTTCTCCAGAATATTCTCTCAGCAACCAGGAGTCTACACAGCCCTCTAAGACTTTGATGCATTTTATTTCTGTGGGTGGTCCATTCCGTTTTTGAACCTGCATGACGTTTGTCTTCTATGGCCATAGCTTAAACAGCACGGTGATCAAGAAGTCCTTCCTCCTGATACTTTTGAATCTAGCCCTTATCATCTTGCTGTTTTCTAGTTATTATATTGAAAAAGATACTAAAAATTCTTTCACATTTTACTCTTTGTCTTTTAAACAACTGCTGTATTTCAGATTAAATAGTCTCAGCTTCAGATTGTGGATAAATAGTGTTTTTCTGGTTTGGACTCCCTACAATACTACTACATGTCCTTTTTTGATATCACTTCCAATTCTCCTTCTTTTGGGGAAGAGAGGTCAGACCCGCTCACAGTTTTCACAATACTGATGAGTCAGGGAGTTATACAGTGGAATAATCCTGTTCTTATGACTGCTGGTGTTCTACAGTCTTTTTTTGACTGTTACAAATTATTGAGATTATGTTTTCTTCAAACTCTTTATTAAATCCTCAAGATTTTCATCCTGCCTTGGATAAGCTAGCCTGGAGCAGCAGTCTATATGTGAAGTTCAGGTTGTTTTTCCCCATATGCATTTATCTAAGCTGAATTTCAACTGTCATTTCTTTGCCAAGCCACTCATTATCTTGAGGCTTTTCTGAAACTGCCTCTCTTCTTTATTGCCTTGAATAGTTTAGTGTCAGCACCATTCTTTGTCACCTCAGTATTCTTCCCCCTTTAATTCATTTATGAATACACTGAGGGCCTCAGGTCCCAGCACAAAACCCTGTGGGACTCCACTGGCTTTTTGTTCTTTGGCTCTGTTTCTGATCTCCTTAACAGTTCTTTATACATCCAAGGACATTCCCATGTTGTTTAGATTTAAGAGTCTTTGGGTGAGGAACATTACTGAATGCCTTTTGAAACTGCAAGTAGACCATATCGAAGGAGTACTCCTTGTCCACATTCTTAATTGCTTCTTCAGAGAAATTAAATAAATTTGCAAGGCACAAATTTTCTTTTTAAAAAACACAAGAAACAAGTAGTGTTGACTCTTCTCTATTCATATTAATCCACATGTCCATTAATTTTAGTACGTAGGATAAATTCCACTACCATTTCAGAGGGCTGTGAGGCTCATTGGCGAGGTCTTCCTGGGATCTCTCTGAAACTTCCAAAAAAGAGTCAGCTTCATGTTGGCCATCTTTTAGTACCAAAGCAATTTTAGGTAAGATGCAATATACCACAATTAGTGCCTCACTACTTCATCTTGAGTTCCCTTAGAGCTTTAAGGTGAACAGGAGTTGATGATGGCTTATAATTAATTTCTTATGTCTTTTGCAAGTTTCTTCCCATGATTTTTTTTTTCTTCTTTTTGACTCACCTTACTATGCTATTTTTTCACTTAGCATGCCAGCACTGAAATTTTCTGAAAGGGTGCTTTCACACTTTAAAAGCTGATTTTATTCTGCTTTCTTCTGGTGCTTTTTGAGACTTTCTTTATGTGTGGTACTAGTTTGTCCTGAGAATCCAATAAAGGTTGGCTCTTCCAAGCTGTAGTTGGAAGCTGCTGATAGGAGGAGTGGCTGTAGAAGAAAACAAAGTAAAAAGAAAGAAGCAGTGAAGAGGAGGGAAGTATCCATCTCGTGACCCAGCTATGTTACCTATGCTCCACCAATGGAGTTTGGATAGACCCATGGGATTTTGCTGAAAGGCATACAGGATATTTACTGTAGAGCAGAAAATTGAACTCACGTCTTTAGAGTTCAGGGCTGTCACACAGCCAAAGCACCAGATGGATCTCTCTTGCTCTTAAAATAAGTGCCATCGCTAGGATGATCTTAGTCTTATTAGCAAGTCAGCATTTTCACTAGAACAGTGGCTTGAATAATATTACCAATGAACTATAAAGAAAGGAAAATAAAACCAGAGAGATCAGGGCCAGTGGCTTTCAAGGAGCATGCTTCTTTCTTAAACATTTGGCTTGTTGCTTCAAGAGGCAGCTGTGGGAAAAGAGGATTAAATAGGGGAAATACAAGACATGCAACTGGGACGTATACAGCTTCTCTTGAGAAAGAAGATGGAAAAATGTGTGGAAGTATATGGGGAAGAAAAAGTACTTTATTCTGCTAGCTTACAATGCCAAAGAAAAAAGGCCCATGTCAGTATTTTTGTTTATTCTGAGGATTTAATTTTTCTAGATGCAAGTAATGGAAAAACAGACATAGAATGAAGGGAACAAAATGTCAACATACTCTCCTAAAGAACTGACGATTTTTTAAAATAGAATTTAAGGACACTACTTCTATATGTAAAATCATGGTGCATTATAAAAAGTCAGCCAATAAAAATGTTTACTGGGAGATGTATTTGCCCTTACCTATGGTTCTATGTATGGTTGTTACCTATGGTTATGCTGTCTGCTGATTAAAAAGCGGGATGCAGAATTGGATACTTTTCTTCTGCTCTTGGCTCAGGCACTGATTAGTTTGTAACCTCTGGCATGTTACTTCACATGTCCCAGCTGTAGAAATAATTGGAAATTATAATACAACATAAAATATTTTTACTGTAAGTGCTTGTAACAATCTGACCTGTAGATGATTGGTGTCATAAGTCCTCAGCATGTTCAGATTTCAGTACATGTTGTGTATTTTTAGTTTCCTTTTCCAGAAGTAAATCTTTATATGAAGATAAGCTACCTGGACCCACTTTGACTTTCATGGTCTATTTCCCCAGGAACTGGAAACTACCAATTACTATTTTGCATTCAAAGCAGTTTCTTATATACATTTCTGTTGATTCTGGCTTAAATACTGTGGGTTGTATGCTTACTTTTAAAAGTATTTAATTAAAAGTAAATAAAGGACTTTAGAATTGTATGTTACTATAAGTGTTCTGAAGTTATATAGATTAAACATTTTAAAATGACTCATACTCATTGTTCAGTTTTGGATCCATTGTGACTTGGGCCCCACTGAAGTACAATGCAGGAATGGATAGGAAGTTTTAATACAACTCTGATATACAGAATTATCTTTAAACCCTTGCTGCTTGTGCCATCTGTGCCTCTGCACAGGACTCTTTAGAGGAGAAAGAAAGATGAGAGAGGAAAAAGGTACTTCAGGTAATAAAATGTATGCACTCTTGCACTACAAATATTTTTTAATTGTTGCGGTAACTTGAAAATGATTAGTGAGTTGTGAAATAACATTTATTTTCAATTGAAGACAGCTGAGCTAGATCTTTTACCTTACAACTCAGATCTCAGAAGCATTTTTTTAATGAGTTTATTCCTGTTTTTGTAGATTTGTGACATTTTATGTGCTACCAACTTTAGTGTCATGAATTTGCAGGTATAATCCTCTTCAAAATTTGCCCACCCCCAAGCCATCTTTGCCAGAAGCAAAGAAAGTAGTTTTACAGTACCTAACAATGTAACTTATTCAGTTTAGCTTCTGTAATTTTCTTACCCTGAAACTTTTAAACATGAAACATTTGTTAAATACGCCCCTGGCCTGATCAAAGTGATAAGGTAATACTGTGAAATATTGGGACCTTCCAGTTTTTCCCAGATAAAATGTAAGACCTTCACCTCTTTCAATGTTCAGGATAGGACTCTCTTGAATGTATTCCAGAAATGTAAAAATAAATAAAAAATCAATACTTCCTGGAATATAGTACAAAGTTTGGAAGAGCAGCAGAGATAAGATAAGCTTCCCATGTGTGAAATCCTTTCACTTTTGTAAAGGCTTTCCTATGACATGAACTTCCAGTGAAAATATTATCAGGAACTGATATAATGTCCTGAATGAAATGCAGTAGATCTCTTTTCCTCTCCTCATCTCACAAGCCCTTCTAATAGACTGTTAGCCCCTCTAATATTCTGCACACTGAAGCCACTAACAATATGGGAGTTGGAAGCAGGAGAAGGACAGCTTTGCAGCCTTAAAACTCTGTGAGAGTGCTTGCTACTTCTGATGGACAGAATACACAAGGATGTTGTTTTTTTCTTCAAAGCTCTGGACACCAGTCTCTTGGATCAGATAGACAGTGGACCTACTGTAATACAGAAAGTCTTAAATGGAATAAAAGTGGTGCTGTTGAGACAAATTAAGATATAGAATAAAACATCTAACATAAAGGCCATGAGTTTAAAGGTATCTTTCTGCTTGCTTTTTGGATGAGGTCCCAACAGAAAAAAAGGCCAAAACAACTCCAACCTAATATTTAGTCTTGTCTTTAGCTATGTAACAGGAAAATGTGTTGCATCATTTGTCTGCTGCTTCCAGGTGCTTAAAAAAGCTCAGTGGTTGCTCTCACTGAAACTTGAGTGCTGTCCAAATGTTAAAATCAGTTTCTAAAAAGCTTCGTTCATTCTAGAAGGCCATGCCCTATGGGACAGAAACCAAAGGACCCACTGCCCTACTTTGTCGCTATCATTGGCACCTCTGTCTCAGTTTTCTTGGCACAAATCTTTGTGAGACCATGTAATAAACTGGATGAAGGGCTGAAAAAAACACCCTTCTTTTCTGATGGGTTATTTTGAAGCAGGATCATTTCCCTCGTTCAGTTTAAAATGAGATACTACAAACGGTTGTGCCATCAGTGGTGAAGGGATCCTACAACCTCTTTCTAGCAGTGGGTGATGGAGATGAAATACGTCAAACTTCATTATTTCTGGATGGAAAATTTATTCTGATCTAGGCCACCTGATCACTAGTTAGAAAAAACTGTTGTACTACTGAAAGACTGCAGAGAGTATATAGGCACCAATATCCTTCATGCAGTGAAGTTCAAAGCCTAGGACATCTCCACAGGGAAAGGACATGTTATGATGTCTTCAGAAAAGCCGTGCATGTTTTTCAAAAATGTAAAAAAACCTAGAAAGACATGTAAATAGTGGTCCCTCCTCTACAGACTTCACAGTACATTTTGGAAGAAGGCAAAATGAATGCAATCATTAGAAAGAGAAGCATAGAGAAAATAGTTTCGAGATCAGATCCTGGTAAACTGTATCAGGTTGTTGTATTCATAATCCATCAAAGAAGTCTGTCATGGTTTAGGAATGGTTCTTCCCAATTTAGTTTTTCCACAGAAACTCTCCAAACCAAGCTGCCGCTCACTTGCTCACTCCCCCCTTTCCCCTCCTCATCTCCCCTTCGGGAGGCTGGAGAGGAGGGTTGGAGGCACAAAAGGCAAAGATCACAGGCTGGGATAGGGACAATTTACCGGAAACAGCAATGAGATAAGAAAATGAACAGTAACAGCAAAAATACCAATAACAAAGCTTAACAAGACAGACAAACGATTCACATGTGATTGCTTGGAACGGGTGTTACCCGACCCCTCCCTCCTCCTCCTCACTCGACCAGAAGGGGCCCCTTCTCCCTTCCCCGGCCCCCGGCAATGATGTGTGAGAGACTGAACAATACCAGTGCTCTGAAAAGAAGGTGTAAACACCAATCCAGGCTGTATGTTGATGACTCTTGCTCAGTTTTGAGAAGTGGTGGTGAATATATATGCTGGAAGTCTATATATGCCTCATATTTCTAATTGCTTTTGGTCTTATTTCTCAAAATATCCAGCAGGCTTTCCAGGGCAGGGAGCCGGCCCGTTGGCAAGAAGTCATGGAGTAAACTTTCAGTTCAGCTTCCTGTCCTGTACATGTCCTATGAATAAATAAGTCTTCACTGCTTTAGGCTGACAACTCTCATTGAGTGAATTTATTTGAGACTGGTCCTAGTGTTGGATTTTGGTTTTTTAAAGATCTGTAGAACAGATGATGTTTAAGGGAAGTGCTACGAAACAGGACCTGGACTTATCTTTTGAGGCTTGGTCTTTCCCTCCTAATCCTTACTTCAATTAGCACAGCTAGGTGTGGCACTAAACGGATAATCCGCGCCCCCCCCTTCAGCAGCACAGCTGAATGCTGTTAATCTACCAAATCGTCTTTAATTTAACACTTTTCTTGGTTAGCTTTGGATATGCTTTATTAGTAACTAAGTACACCACTAGAGGAAGAATAGTTTTCTTTCCTTAGCTGAGAATCAATCCTTGAGAAAAAATGTGAAGTTGTGATGATGCTGATTCATGTCCCACCTGAGGTATGAAATGCAAGTAGATTGCTGGAACTTGCTTTTTTTTTTTTCATCTTTACTAACCCTTTAAAAAACATTAGTAGCTAGTTCAGATGACTGGTGGCTTAAGAATATTGAATGGGGTAAATTTTTAATCTGTCTAGGTTGCATTTATGGTTTGGCTGCTGCTGTATGCGTAGCAGCAGAAGGAGCCAGTCTGGTGTAGTCATGTGTACCAGGAAAGTTCCTCCTGTTTGCAGGCATTTGGAAAATGGCTCTGAACAATAAGTGTAGAGTAGCTGTAGTTAAGTACAAACTGCTCCATAGTATTTGTTCCTTCTCATTCACCTTTGTCCTTTTCTTCTTTTCCCTTTTCATATGTAGTATAGTATTTGAGCCAAATTTCAAGCTCAGTAAGTACTCTGATATATTTCAGTGTTGCTAATATGGTAAAAATTATGTCTGTGAAGGCATCCTGCTTGAATGTGTAAGCCAGTGTTTGGTGTTCAGTTCTGACAGGTTTCTGGATGTACTATAAGGATTTGTTATTCTTGAAGAATAGTTCATTACAGTCTGATTTTCCTCAGGGTTTTTTTTTTTCGTTTGTTTGTTTTCTTTGTTGTACTGAAGCTCATCTCTGCTGCGGCTGGCTCAAAGAGGCAGACGTGTCCAATATTATAAACGGACTTTTAAGATGAAAGGTTCTTAGTCAGAAATTTCCCAGATCTGAGGTCTTTACTACAGCTGTTCTGCAAAACTTGGGTCTGACTTCCTTGTACTATAAAGCATTTTTTTATTCCTTTAGCTTTTAAAAAATATTCTCAGTATGAACAAACAAAATTCCTCTCCATGGTCTCTTACTTGCTTGAGTGGCATCATTAGCCTTAGACTCAATGACAGCTTAAACCTGTTATTTATTTTATAGTTTAAACTAAGGGACTAGGACTATATTAAAATTTTCACCAAAAATGGAAGCAAGAACAGAAAATAATACAGATGCAAATGTAGCTAACCTTTCCGTTGGAATTTCCTGATTTTGAAAGTGGTTTACCAGACTTGGATCAGATTTTGAAACATTTGTGCCTCTGTATAATTTTGTATATACACGGATAACATTAGTCATTAGATAAATTTCTGCAGGAACATAACAGTGTGTTCACTTTATTTTTTTTTAATTTAATTTTCTAGATTTTCCTTAAGAAAAAAGAAATGCTTGAAAATTCTCATAAAAGTACTCCAAGTAGGATTACCAAGGCTGAGGGAGGTCAGTAAATGGGAACTTCCCTGGGACTCATTAATCACTAGGAGACAAAAAAAAAATACCATGGACAGATGGCATGTGACTGTCCTGCTCTTCCCTTGCCCCTCACTTATTTCTTGCCAAGCACTTAGTAGTGGGATATGGGAGGCTAAAAGTCCAAAGGACGAATGCTATGGGGGGACAGGAGGACTTGGGGCATTGAGAGCATTAAGTGGCAATGTGTTTGTCCACAGGCTGGTAGTCGTACAGCACGGCAAGGTGGGAAGTTTATTTTAGCGTCATTGAGAGACCTGGATTGCTTTGGGCTGGGCTACTTTTTCCTCTTGTGTGGACAACAGAATTCAACTATCTTCTCCCAAATGGGCTAATCAATTTTCATCTCTTTGGCTAAGAAGTTTTGAGAAAAATTAGTCCCTCTTCTGTCTCCAAAAAGGAATCTCTCTTGCAAAGACTGGATCATTTGAAGAAGCTGACTAAAATTGAAAGGGTTTACAATTATTTTCGTTATGTGCAGCAAAACATATATCACAGACCTGACTTTTCCAGTACTGCCAAATGTATTTTGTGACTTCCCCTTGTCTCAAGACCTCCTTTAACCCAGTTCTTCCAAATACTGCAAGATTTCTCCCCTCTCACAGCAAGAACTGTATAGTAAGGTCCAGTCTCCTTGTCTTTATGGCTGCTGAAGCTGTTCTTTGCTCTGAGATCCTCAGATCTCAGAGTGACCCTTTGGGACCAATAGTAGCAGGTGTTAATTGGAACAATCTTTTGGCTGCCCTGATGCTCTCTCGGGACAAGCTGGGGTTTAAAAGCCATATGTATGCATGCCAGATCTGAATAGTTAAAGCAGAAAGTTTGATGTTTCACATTTCAGGCTTTGTTGTGTTTTCCCCTTGTACTGATTTTTTAAATGTACAAAAGGAATCTGTTTTAACAGGGATTCTGGGTGGGAGCCATGGTGTTCATCCACTTCAGTGTATTGCAGATAACAGTAGGAATAAGAAATAGTTTCTTTTTCTCCTTTACTAAAGCTACTAAAAAATAAAGTAATCCTTATGTATTTAGAATCAATCTGCATTTGTTCCTCTTCAGCATGGTTTGGATAAAATGGGATTCACTTGGGCATTTTTTCAAAGATATGACTTACTCTTCACTTGTTATGGTTGCATTGGTAGTTAGTACACAGCCATTTAGAAGACAAATTATCCAAATTGCAGTATACTTCATCATACTCCCAGCACCTCCCTACTTGATTGTACTTTCTGTTCTTGAATAATGAGAACTTGGTACTTGAGTTTGGCCATCCAGCATTTTTGCTTTCTCATACAAAGGGATGTGCCATGTATTCCATCCAACAAAGACTGGGTTTTGACTTATTTTTGGACTCTGGCAGGAGATCTTCTAATGCAATGAACAGTGTTTAAAAATGGAAGTCCAGGCTTGCCTCTTCTACCTCTAAGCAAAAGCTTTTGGACTAAATATCTGTGGAGCCTAACCTGTGAGGTAGGCCGTGAGATGACCAGTGCTGGAGACTCTTACACCCGTAGGATTTCTATCAGCCTAGGTATCTGATAAGAATCTGTTATTACTCTAAGGAACAACTACGTACACAGAGTAGTAGTGAGTGTATTCATTTTCTATGAAAAAGGGTTTTTAACAACTAAACTAAATGGATAAAAAAAGTAAAGCTTGAATTTTAAGAGCATTTTGTCAAGCTTTTACAGGTTTGATAATCAAGAATTTTTCACCAGAGAGCTTTATGAAAATTTTTATATTTGTGTATTTTGGGAGTCTTTGGAATTTTTTTGAGCAAAACACAGAAAATGTTGATATAAAAGACTACTTTTCGTGGAAATTTAATTTCAGTGGTAAAATTTTTTTTATGTTGTCATTTCTCTTTTAGTCTGCATTTACTGTAAGCATAAATTCACCACTTTGGATGGTTTTTGTTTGTTCCTCCCCCCCCCCAGATATAAATGACCAAATAAGAACAAAAACTCTTTTCTTCCATCATATAAAGTTTGTGATTTTCCTGCTTTTTCAAAAAATCAGCATTTTCCTATTGCGTATTTCAGGATAGGAATATCAGGCTGTACGGGAGACCAGCAACACATTCAATACAGCAGCAGACAGCAAAAAAAAGAGTAAATCTGCACAGTTTTAGAATTACTTCCATCTTAACGCTCCCCACCTTTTAAAATTTCTTTTCTGTCCATTTACCATGTGTGCCAACTTTTCTGATGGAGTTTATATGGCTGAGTACTCTAAAGAAGATCTCACAATGAACCATAAGCCTTTTTCTAAGCCTTTGTAATGTCCGCAACTTTTGATCACGTCTTATAAGAAGCAGTAGTCACCATTTGATGATAAATCATTTCCTGGCATGCAAGGGTCCACTGGGCTTTGCTCCCACTCTTTCATCTTCAGAAACTTTCTGCACAGAAATATTTCTTTCTCAGTGGAAGTTCAGAGCCTTTGGTGGCATTTTTCTTTTATTCTTTTCTTTTTCTCTATCCCCCCTGCCCCGCCTTGTAACAAGTATGTTGCCGAGTTGATGTTGTAGATTGCAGCGACAGAGAGAGAAAAATGCTTAATGCTGTGTGGATCTGCAGGCTGGGATCTGTAAGCAGGCAGCAATGACTTTACTGTCGCTGGGCTTACAAAATCTAGGCATTAGGCTACCAGAGAGACTCTGCCCATCCCACCCTATCCCCTGTTTCTAAAGCGAACTTTGGTTTGTAGAATTGGATTACCTCATAATTGCAGAACAAAACAAGCTTTTCAATCATTGCCCCATTTACATTTGCTAAATTATGCTAAGTTAGCACACATTTTTTTTTACTTTTAATGTCTGCGATGAACTCATGATTATCATAAATCCTGAGATATTCAGGAAGTAAAATCCCTAGGGAACAGTGGTGGCCTGTGATATATGATAAATTTTCATGGGTCATGTTCTTATTAGTCGAGGGGGTAATTTCTGCAGACTTGAGTTGAAGACCACTGTGAGCTGAAGCCATGGGTAAGAATAAGTAGATCTGATAGGCACAGAGACTAGAGACTGGTCTCCCTTTCATTCACTTTTCACTGCTCCTGTGCTAAGAGAAGTGAGGGAAGAAGTCAGGTTTCCCTGGCATAGTGATCCTTTCTGTGCACACCTCCCACGTGATATGGTTTCCTGTGTCACGCTTTACACCAGCCTTATACGTGGAGATTGCAGCAGGGGAGAGGGGGCAGGGAACCTGACCTGGGTGTGTCGCAGCGAGTCCTGACCAACATGAGGTTTTGGTAAAGCAGCTGGTAGGGATTAGGAGAGCCCTTGGATTGCTTTCATCTGTGGAAGGGCAGGGCTGGTGAAAAACTGCCCCCAGGATAGGAGAAATGCGTTGGTTTTTCACGGATCTCATCCTCAGCCTCGTCTTTTGTCACATCTAGTGAACAATAGTACAGCTGAGAATGTGGCCACACACAGTTTGGAGAGCTTCTTTCTGTAACTAGATCTTGCGAAACATTTCCCTTCAATGCAGAATTTCATGGATTTCCTTTGTGAGAGTTGTGAAAATAAGCAAATTAACCATGTCCTGCAGTTGGAATGTTTTGGACACCATGAAATGAATTTGATTTCCTGGTCTGATGGTTATATAAGGGACACTGCTTGTAACAGATACCCTAATGGAATCTGAGCACGTTTAGGTGCAGTTCTTCCAGTCAAGTGTCAAGTATCAGGAATGAAAGTATATACTAAATATGAGATGTTATTTCTATATATTTTTAATATCTATTTAATTTTTATGCATATGTCTATATTTGAAAAATATTTGTTAAATTAATAGGAATTTGGCCACCAGAGCTAATTTAGTGGTTCATGGCATCTCCTTCTAGGAGATTACCAGCTATTTACCATCTATTGCCCACAATAACTGCAACTGATCAGACCTCAGTGTGTTTCCCACAGCTTTCCTGAAAGGCTGAGCCAGTCCTGCAATACTGAAGTGGCACTGACAAATATTACTTGATTATTACACCTTGTTCAGTCATAGCAGCTTTGCATATTTGTATTTCTTTTACAGTATTAGCAAAAATTTTTTAATGATAATTTAATTTAGTGTCCATCCCTTAAGTTTCTTTCTTTAGAATGACTTTGCCAGCTGGTCTGGTAATACAAATGTAATATTTTCTTTAGCATGTATCGTATAGAATTGAACACCCCACTCCTAGGTGTGACCAAGTACTTATGTCCAGAGAAGTTGCACAAAAGAACAAATACAATGTTTAGAATATTTACTAAATATGAATACTGCCAAATACTACTCCATCTTTTGAAGTCATAAAGGTTATTCTAGTCCTATGAAATGCCCGAATAAATAAGAGAGAAAAAAGAGCAAGACAGAGATTTGGGTATGTGTAGGGAAGTTAAGCATAACAATGCATGGGGTTAACTCTCAGCTTTGCCGCAAGGCCCTTCAGCTTTTTATGTTACATTTTTCCCTCTGTCGAACCGGCACATGGGTTTTATGTAACCTGTCAATAACCACCAGTACAGGGCTATGGAGAAGAAAGTGTTGAAGAAAATCACATGATGGATGCATTTGAAAAGAGGAAGGACACAAAGAGAGTGAGGTTTCATGAGAAGGACCTCAAGCCAAAAGGGAGTACAGCGAGCATACATGCTTATCTTTGAAGTCCACGGAACTGAACATCTCCGTAAAACTTCAGAAACGCTCCAGAGACAAGAGACTGGGTGGCACCACGCAGGTGATAGTAGGGAGTAAAATGTAGGATGATTTCTTTTAGCATCTGTGTCCCATTGGATCAGTCTAAATATCTACAGTAATTTCAAGTAAGAGCACATGAGCTCATCGCAGAGGACTGAATGCCAGTGCAGAGCTATATTACTCTTTTCTGTTAATATATACTCAGGTCTGGTCACATCTCTTCCCAGAGTGAAAAAAACAGCCAGAAACAACAACATTAAGTCATGTACAGCCCTTGCAGGATGTCTGAAAGAATTTCCAGATATGACTTGACCTTCCTCTGTTTTCTATGGCTTGATATAAAGCATGATTTTCCAATGCTTTCTCATTTTAATTTGTGGTCAGGCCAGCAAAAAGATTTCGCCTTCAACTTCCTGCTTCAAAATTATTATTTTTTAGTATTTAGAAGGTGGTGTACTGTGGAGAGCTGAAGTTGACAACTTTCTGAAGAAAGTTGCAAATCATACTGGATACCAACATCACAATGTGGAAACGAAGTACTGGCTTCAGGGGTGACCAGGGAGTACCAGACAATATAAAAGGATTAGGTTGTCCATTTGTAAAGATGTGCATATAAACCAGCACCAAGCATGAACTTCAGTGAAACAAGTAGTTTTAGACCCTAATTTACCTCTCCTGCAGTTTGCTGTTATCAAGTCTTAAAGCTGTTGCTGGGAAAATCTAATCACCACTGTGGTTTAAAATTCTCATGCACATGGTAAAAACTAATCCTGTATCTATAGATAGCCACAAATAAATCATATGTGCTGTGATGCATTCTCTTGCTGACATACTACTTTTCTGTCTGGTTTTGAATGGCTGAGGAGTCCCTTTCCAATGATTTTAGATTACATGATAGAGAGGGTAGCCTCTCCCTGACAATTCCACTGTTGTCTATGACTAGGTTAGAGCTGTTTTAAAGTAGCTGGTCTCCAGAAAGATGCACTGATGCACAAACTGAGGCCTTTAATAAAGACTCAGTGTGACAGCACTGTTGTTTTAGAAGTTAATGTCACACCTGAAAGAAAAGCTGAAAGGGGAAAACCCTCAGGAAGAGGGTCGACTCTTGCTGTTCTTAATCCTTTGAGCAGCACAATCGCAGTGAAGTACCCATTATATCTCCTCTGCCGTTCTGATGGAGACTGAAACACTAAGAACTGCTTCCTAAACAATGTCCGAGTTGCAGCCACTCTCCTGCTTTCTTTTTCCTCCTGTGATTTAACCTTGTTGACTGCATCTACTTCTCCAGTGAGAAAGTTGTTGAGGGTTCGAGGCAAAACCCTTTAAAATCAATGTGAGTCTTTCTCCTGGCTCTCACCAGGCTTTCTGCTCTTTGGTGTTATGGTAATGTATGACCCTCTGTTGACTTGTAGTTACACACTTGAGGAACAAAGAGTGATAGATGAAACTGATGTTTCATTCCAGTAATAAGCTGACTGAATAGGGGAGGATTTACTGCAGCTGGCCAGGGCTAATGGCTGGGAGTATTGTGGTGGCTGAGAGTTCCCTCTCATCTGAGAGGAAATTCTGAGGAAAAACTGACTCCACCAAGACCAAAACATATTTACTAGTGGGAATTAAAGGGACCATGTGATCCAAGGATGTCTCTCTCTGGGCTGGGAATGCTTCCAGAAAAGAAATGAGGAGCCAACGTATTGGAAGTTTGGGTCAGGACACACAAGCTGCCGCTGAAAGGGCCTGTCTGCAGTTGTCTTCTGCACGTCAAAACAGGGGATCTCCTCTAAGAGAGAGAGGGTTTTTTTTTCCCCACTGCGTTTTCCTATTGCTGGTCTTCCAATTCTTTGATTAAGTGAGCAGAATGGGGACCTACTTACACGCGATGATTGGTCTAATCCCTTCCAGGTGCTGGGAATTCCCACTGAAAACTCCCTACAGAGTCAGTGCTGTGTCCTCCTTTTTCCAGCATGATGCGATCCCTCTATTTGTATAGAAGGCTGAAGTAACTTAAAAGCTCCCGTGAAACTTAATAAAACTACATTAAACACTTTAGCCTCTGGTCTTCACCTTGATCCACTGCATGTTCACTATAAACAGTGATTATACATCAGTGCCTATTTTTTCCCTGGAGGTGAAAATGTTAACTATGCTGATGCTGTAAACTTTCCTTGTAGATTTTGCGATAAATTAATATGTTTGACATGTATGTCCACGTATATTTATGTTGCAGTATCACCTAGCAGTGACAGATCTTGTTGTCTGAGATACACAAAAGAGAAAGCCTGGTGCTTACACACTTACAAGTCCTGTAACTATTTGTGTGTTTATTGTAGCTTTACTTTTGTTCTGCCTCAGATCAAAAAATAGCATATTAAAATAGAATCATTACCCTATCAGTTTCTTTTGTGAGGGGTGGAGGAGTAAGAGAGAGGAAGGTATATGTGTGCACATATATAAGCATATAGGGATGAATATCTACATACATTGATAGACAAGTACATTGGATAAATGAGAATTTAAGAACACCAAACATTCTATAAAGCATGTCTGTTCTCCATGCAGTACTATATCTAGGAGGCACACGAATACTTGAAGTATAGAAGTCTCCTCCAGGTGGCTTGTTACTCCTTAGGTACTTTTACATAAACAAGTAGCCCCAGTAGTTGTGGATGTGTGGATGTGCATCATTAATGAATAGACACAGTTTTTTTTCCACTGCCTGAATCAGAGAAAAATGAACATTTGGATGAGGACAGCTTGCACGATTCAGATAACATTCTGAAATTCAACTTTGATTTTTGAATGTTAGCTTTCATTGAAAATGGTACTAGGTTATAGTTCTTTCCCATCATCAGAATTTTCCATAAACAAGAATCTTGGTTAAAGCCAAATTCATGAAACTCCAGAGATTAATTTGGCTCATCATGCTATAGGCAATTACCTCTATATGGATTTTTAATCTGGTTTCTTCTTTCAAAAATTTTTTTGGGTTGGAGTTTGTTCTTGGACACACTCTATTTTTCTACTGTTATAATTCAGCTGTAGTTACCCTCTGCTGATTTTTATTTCCGATTCTCACGGATTTAATTCAGAAAAAAATATACTTGGTATAGCATGATGAATTTTGTCACTAGACCTATTAGATATTAACTTATATATGCCAATAATGCTGTGAAATAATTTTTAAAAATTGCCACATGCGATATAAAGATTAAGTTCTGAGCAAAGTGAAAAAACAATCTTTGTAGGTACATAATCCTGGATACGTTTTCTTTTAGAAAGCTCAGTAAGAAATATGACTGGTGCCTCTATTTTGAGCTCATTAACTGTTCATATTTAGTTCTACCCATGTGGTGCTTCCTTGTTTTTATATTTAGCATTAATACTTGCCAATAGCTGAACAACAAAGAGCTACTACAGTCCGAGTATTCTCTTAGAATTTCTCTTCTGTGCAGTAATCTATTAATTCTAAACTTGAAAGAAGAAAACAAATTAGCATAGGGTAGTACAACACTTTTTCGATTCCAGTAAGGTAATTCCTTCCTTTTCATAGAAAATCTTCTGACTGATAGACCTACTAAAGAAGAAACAGATGTCTCTATCAAAGTCATCCTTAGGATTCCCTCCTTTCCTCAGCTGTTATCAGTTGTGAGGAAAAGTCGTTTAGACAGAGGTGGCACTCTTTCTATCAGGGCAGAATTTGTTTCATAATTTTGGACAAGGACCCTCTGTTGGAGAGAGAATTAGAGTTTTATCATCCCAGTGGACTGTCTTTCACATTGTCTTGTGGGATGGTGTTACTTCATTTTTTTATAGAATATACTTGGAAATTCCAAGTATATTTTGTTTCCCATTTTGCTGCAAATGGCTGAAGAATTGATATGCACTGTACTTTTTCACAGAACTATTTACTTTTCTTTTGCCATTGACCTAATCTTAAAAAAATAATTTTTTACACTGAATGAATGGAAGGTTTAACAGCTTAGAAAAAACCAGCATTTCGTTTTCTGTTTGATACTTCTTGCTTAGTCCATTCTGTGTAATTTTCTTTCCCCACATCCTCAGCAAATACACGCCATATCTTCCACACAAGAGCTTTTTCTTGAGACCTGTCTTGCAGGTATTTTTTTCCTCCTTTTTTTTTTTTTTTTGTATTGCTCTCTCCCCACTGAGCAGGGGCATTTATGGCACAGAGGTAGCTAGCCCAGGAGGGCAAAGTCTGCCTCCTGAGATATAAGTGACCTGGGACTAGCATGGTCTAAGTATATTTTTATGGCTTCAACCTCCCTCTAAAGATAGAACACTTTCCCTATCAATTGGAGAGACTGAATAGCTGCTCCTAATCTGTTCCTAATCATGCAGGTGGTAATGGCCCTGCCATTGCACAGCATTTTCTCCTTTCTTTTCCTTTCATTTTTCAATTTTGCTTGCCACTGCTTGAAACAAAAGGCATTTAATGATGTGATGTAACTTGAGGTAGGCAAGCGACACCTGTCTCTAGTTTGATGTCCTTGCAGTACTTCATAATGGAAGATATAGGCAGTCCATTACAAAATCTAAATTAATGCTTTGTCTGGAAATATGCTGGGAGGATGTATGGAGCTGAACAAGGAAACTACAATCTTAAAGAAATGCTATCTAAAGACTTCTGGTATCTTCTCTGGACTCTCTGAATGCTGTATAAGCACCGTTAACTGCAGACCAGCAAGTGGATTGCACTCGGTGTATCGATACAAGCTCACAGGAGTAGGTAGGTCAGTTGCTGATGCTCCTGAGCATGCGGATGCTGTGTTACTGTGTTGCTGAACTCCAGCTCCACTCAGGGCTTTGTTTGGTTTGGAACTTGTAGGTGAGAAATTGCACCTATTTAGGGGATGTATATTGTGCTAGATATACTGAGGGAAATAAAGAGAAAGCATACCTCAATTTACATCTGCATAGAATTGACTGGATGTGCTTCTGGAACTGAACTGTGGCACTAAATATGAGAAGACATCCAGATTTTCAGCACATACTCTGTGTAACCACACTGAAAGCAATTGCACTAGACTTGCAAGAAAGGACTCAAGTAAAAAGCTGTGTTGTTTTAATTTTAAAATATTCGGAGAGTGAGTCCATAACGTCACTTATCTACCATTCTCAAACACTAGCAGTAAAGAGAAAATTATTTTAATGTGAAATACGATCGTTTTTTCATAATTTATTCTCTGAACCTGTCTCATTTTGTCTGTGCCTAGTATGTTTTTCAGTGTGATAGAGAAAGTTAAACTTGACCTAAAGTGCTCACAGAAGACCAAAAAGTGGAAATAGACAACAGAGATGGCAGTTTTATAGTTCTTTATACTTAGTTTTCTTTTTTTTCAAACTAACATAAGTGTTGGAGTTCAGACTCAGAGGCAGTTTAATGCAGTCTGATACTTTTAAATTCAGTATTTGTCAAAGCTACACCACAGAATTGTTGCATAATTTCCCTTTTTCATAATTATAATAAATTGATTCTGAAACCTTTTAACATCAAATATAATTCTGCTGTTTATCCTCATCTTCAAAAGATAAGCAATATGGTACTCCCTCCCTCCCTCACGGGCTAGAGAAGATGTGAGTATCAATGCTGAAAGGCATCTTATAGCAAACAGTTGCTGTTATCTTTTCAGCGTCCACCTAACGAGGTGGGTAAGTTTGCAGCAGCGAGAGTTATGTGTCAGGAAGGTTTGCTTAAAGCAATCAGTGAAAATCTCAAAAGTAAAATAAAGCTTGGAAAATTCTCACTTGTTAGGGCACTTAGTCTACCCTGGTTTTCTGTGTAACTTCAGGGAGCAAACACGAGAAAGGTTTAGCATGAAAACAAAACATCCCAGAGACCTATTTGCTTCTCTTTAGTCTCCAGAAGAAAAGAAGACAAGAGTTTGAGGAGGTCCCACCCTTACACAAAATTGAGAGCCAGACCTCATTTTAAAGATTATTTGGCAGAAGAAGCACAGACAGGAAAGTTTCCTGCAGCTAGTTCGTTTGAATGGTGACCTTTATCTTTCTCCAGATGAAAATGAAAACTCTTCCAACGCTGCATGACCTCCGGTGAGGTTAGTCAGTTGCATCATGATGAGATGATGTTATATATCAACATCTGTTTCTGCTGTGTTCTTTTCCCATATGTGTGTTCCATGTTAAGAGTTTTTCTTCTTATTTTTCTCTCTCCCCTTTTTGCTCCTTCTTAATATATCTATATATATTTTAAACTATACCTCATCCATCCTCTCACTGCCCAGAAGTGTGACAGTGAGAAGAAAGCTATAGGCACAAGAAAGGAACGAAGACGCTTTTTTTTTTTCCAGTTTCATGATCTTTTGCAGTTTAATGAGTTATCTCTGCTGCAAGAGACCTCTGTGATAACTTTGCCAAACTGCAACTGTTGTAACGTACTCCAAATGAAACGAAGTTAAAAATTGGCCCAGAAATCATAGCTTTACATGTGTTCCTCCTAGGAATGGGTCAGAGAAGGATTTTTTAGTTGCAGTTGGTTAGAATGTTGGCTAGGAAAACATTAACTGCCCATTAAGAATGAATAAACTTTTAGTATGAAGTAGCATGCCAAATTCAAGTTCGAAATGTGATCTTTTTTCTTGCATTCTCTCTCTTAATCTAGATTTTTAGTTAATTCTTATTTCCAGTAGCTGTTTCCCTTGGAAAACACTGTGCTTGCAAAAGCTCTATTTGTGTAAAGAGCTCTGATTTAAGCTATTATTTCTGATAGTTGACTAGGATATAAAATTCTCATAGTTAAACGTATCATGTAGAACACAAGCACAGCATATATAACTTGAAACCAAGTCTTAAAAGATACAACTTACGGGAAATATTGAAACTGATACTTAATGGTAATGTCATTGTAATTAACCCTTTGCGATGTCCTTTGTGATCCCTCTTAAAGGGATCATAAGAGGGTAAGGACCTTTACTGCACACTGGCTCTTCTTTGCCCACAAAACTGCTTTCTGTGCAAGGGACTTTTTTTCTTAATTTTCATTTTGATACTTTTTCTTGCAGATCAGATCCTTTTTTGCTAGTCATGTAAAGGCCTGTACATACATCCTCTGCCTCTGCAACAACAACTGTTATAGAATCTGCTCTCTAATCGTGGCAAATTTCTGCATCTAGTTCTGGGAAGGAAGGGGAGAAAGATTTCTTACCCGAAGCAACAATGCTTTTCTCTAGTATTGACACAAGAAAGACCAGGACAGTAGTTGAGCACACTGTTCCTTCATTACCCTTCCTGGACAAGAGCTGTCCATCTGCTTGCCTAGTGCATGGCCCAGTAAAGCCTTAATTCTAAGAGAGACTTTTTGGCACAAAGATGAGTGGTTAATAGTAAAACTGTCATAGAGCACGACTCAGCCATGGTAGTAAGAGAAACAAACTGAAAAGGTCTCTTCAGTCTCAGGTTTATATATGCTGCAGATTTAAGCTGAATTCAACCCTGAAGCATGATGTCCAAGCAGGAACATTTCACCAGATCAAAGATTGGTGAGTCACAAACAAGCTGTGTGGAACTGAAGTTAGTGTATAGAAAAATGATTTTCTAAGGATCAGAAAGAATCCTGTGAAGCATTGAGGTATATATAGAGATGTAACTTACAGGTAAGGTAACAGTAAAAAAACTGCTTTCATGATTTCTTAGGGTAAGAAGTTTGTGTCTGCTAAGGTCCTTCAATATGTTTGATGACAGCCAAGAACACAGGCAGTACTATGCATCATGATGAGATTTACAGGAAAATGGGATCCCAATGCAGGTGCCAGCTGAAAAAACCTAAAGAGCTCTGAAGAACTGCCACCGCAAGTACCCTTAAAATGCGAGGTGAACACGTTGACTAGTGGCTTCTGGTAGCCTTTAGATTGGCTCTTCCTGGTGGTGTAAGAATTGATTATAATAACTTTGGAAAGTAAGGTGTGTAAAAGCTGTTTTGCCTGTGGAAATATTTGGTTACTTCCAAGGCTAGACAGCAGACAGCACGAGTGGGTGGAAAGGCTGAGGCCCCTCTCTCTGCAATACTTTGTGGACGGAAGAAGAGTAATATCTCACAGATGGGTTTCATCCTTTTTATATCTTTGTTGTCCCTCAGGAATATGCTCATGTGCGCGGAGAAGAACTGAGCACAGAGCTCTAATAGGACACACTAACAGGAGTTTCAAGACATGCAGTCATCAGAAAGCCTAAATAAGGTAATGTGTTCTGACCTTTTTCACACCCATTTCCAAGATTGCCTCTCTCCTGATGAGCAGTGGTGTTAATGTTTGTTATGCTATTTTGTTGTTTTTCCAGGAGATGTTTTTACCCACAATGCAAGTACTTATGGTTGAGCACCAAAGAGGTAGCAGCCTCAGTGTGACACAGCTTTACTCTCGCAGAGGCAGAAATGCTGAGTCTTGCTATTCAATAGGCTGTGAAACGAAAATTGCTTAATGTAGAAGTAGCAGTGCTAGCAACCTTAGCTGTGCTTTTATTAATATATGTGCACCTCCTTTTGGCAGAGATTACACTGCATTTAAGAACTGCTGCAGATGCTTTTTTGGGGATCTAAGCCTGTCCATGTGGGCGGTGGTTTTTTTTAAGCAGCAGCGGGAGATTTCAATCATGCTGCAGATTTCACACTTGGAAGAATTCACAAAAGGTCCTGTCCTTAGTCTGCTGAAAAGCTATAAAAAGTTAGGCTCAACTTTTTAACTGGTCTAGTGTTGGGGAATACATAAAAGGATTTCCATCTAGCAAGCAAACAAAGGTGCATCAGAATGAAAAGAAAATTCACATCTAAGGAAGAACTGGAAAAAATCGTAGTTTTCATCTCTTTAAATTAGGCCTTGGATGAGAGCCTGAAAATTGAGTCTCTAGAAGGATTAGGAAGTAAATGTCTTCACTTTTCAGTCTATTACAAGATTATATCAGAGCTCATGATGAGTTGTTAAGGTGATGAAATACCCAAAGTTCAAGGCACCAAACTTCTGCTGATGGCTGTATTTGGTAGCTGTTAATCTAGCTTCTTATTGCAGATTTAGAAAAATGAACTGTTCTGACTTAATCCTCCCTCCTTGGAATTACCAGTGGTTCAGAGATTTATATGGTTTACCTCACTCAATAGCTCAGTATCGTCTTTCCATCTTCATGTGTCCACTTGTCTGTGACAAATACATGAATAAAGAATTATTTCTCTCTTTCTTCACCTACCCCACTCAGCACAGTTTTGCATCTTACTTAACAACAACAATTGTGAAATTTCAGACAATGATCCATCAAGTTCATTCTGAATGCCTGGGGCTTCACAGAAAAACAGCAGCCGTGTCACATCTCTGTGCCTTCAGTCCACGGTTCAGTATTGTGGCTTTGGAAAACAGAACTGGATTTCATCTCTGGTCTTTGATGATCTGCTGAAATAATAATGCATAAATGTTGTTAACCCTCTAGAAATGGGTAGAATTATAGAAGCTGAATGAATGAGTGTTTTCTTCCCAGCAATCCATCTCAGAACAACACCATGTGCCTGGGAGCATTGTCCAAACGCTTCTTGAACTCTGTCAGGCTGGTGCTGTGACCACTTTCCCTGGGCAGCCTGTTCCAGTGCCCCGCCACCATCTGGGTGAAGAACCTTTTTCTAACATCCAACCTAAACCTGCCCTAACACAGCTTCAGGCCTTTCCCTTGGGTCCTGCCACTGGTCACCAGATTGAAGAGTTCAGTGCCTGCCCCTCCTCTTCCCCTCATGAGAAGTCTGTAGACTGCAATGCAGCCTCCCTTCAGTCTCATCTTCTCCAGGCTGAACAAGAGGATAGAAGGGAAATATCTTTTCACTGTGTTAAATTTCTTGAATTGCTCCCTTAATGTGAATTTTTCTGAATTCAAAGCAGTGCAGGAATGAGAATCAATACACTTTACCTTTACCCTTTGTGATCTTAATGGTACTAGAGTTACATGTTGAAAAGGTTTCCTGAAAATTTCTGTCCCTCAGATATTTTCTCTCTCTGCCAGTTTGTCTAATCCAGCCACAACATAAAAAGAGTGACTGGAGATGATACTGTTTTCCTTTTGGCTTCCTATGTGGCCGTATGACTCGGCAAGTGTTGAACTCTAGATAAATGGTGCTAATACACACTTAGAAATGTGCACGGTTAACTCAAACTGAATCAGCATTTTTAGCACTTTTTCTGACTCTCCTGGTTTCTATTACTTTCAGGAAAGCACTGTGGGAGAAAAGAAAGCAGGCGAGAGGGTGGTAATAAAAGAGCTGTGATACCTGTTTCACGTAGAAGCAGTGGCAATAGCATGTTTTATGCAACTGCTTCATCTTCTTCATCTTTTCCTTCGATACACTTGTTCCTTTCTTGACATTGTCCTATCCCATAAAAAAACACCTTCACTTTTATAGAAAAGTTTGTTTTGTTTCTCTCTTTCTAATTATTTTATTAATTATGTTTAGGGAAATTGTTCATATCGCGTGTTCTCTGTAGGCTTCTCTTTTATGTGTGCAGCCAGAGGTGAGATGAAATTAGCCTTCCTGGGTTGTAGAGCACTTTTAGAGCTAAATTTGAGGCTGAGAAGGAGTGTGGTAATTATGCAACGTTAACAAGCAACAGAAGTCAGCAAGGCAGAAAGGATGATTGGGAATTTGGACACAGATGTCTAAACTGGCAGCCTAGGAGACCATTTAGAGTAAGAGTGAAGTATGCAACAGCTGCTGGTTGTGGCAAAGGAAGCTTGGATATGTATAGCTTATAGCCTCTATGAGGGGTGCACTCAAAAACCACCTTGGATCTAGTCAGAGACAAAAACCTAGTATAAAAGAAGTATTAGTTACATTGTCATTACAATTTCATCATGAGGTCTGTTCTCAGATGTGAGGTTGATTTTTGTTAGATCAAGCCACCTGATCTGCCTCTTCCCCAGGCTACTTTTCCATGAAGGAGGTGGTGGTTTATGTTCTTCTTTCTTTAAAAATGCTTTGAAACTAACAGTAGTGAGGCAAAAAAATGCTGGTGATAATTTCAGTAGAGATTTGTTGAACTGTGGTAAAGGAGAAAATATTTTCAAAGTATCTGAAGAAATGGACCACCATGTTCTCTCATGGTGTGAACTGGAAGGGCTCTAGCTTGTGTCAGTGGATCTGTCCTAATCTGTGCATCAGCTGACAGTCTGCCTCATGGTCTTTGTGAAGACCATTTCATAAATGGGTGGAAAAGCAACACACAAGACTTCTGCCTCAGCATAAGCTCTCCCTGCTAGAAGCACACAGTGCTCCAGGCAACAAATGGGATGCTGAAATCAGAAAAAAAATGGCATAATCAGAACTCTGGCATCTGAGAAGCTGTACTTCTGCAGAATTTTCAGCTGGTTTGTAATAGTGTTTCAGGACTCGCACACTAACAGGTTTAAATGTGTTTTAATCCTCTTATGTAATTTAAGCACCTCTGGGAGTGGTGAGCATTCATTAAATTATTTGTTATGGTGGGAGTTCTATCGTATTGAGCCAGATGCTGCTTTCCATGAGATATGCTATTGTGTCTGGTCCAAACTAAGCTGAATATCTCCATCAAATTCCATTAGGCTATAAAATAGGTCTCTGCTATGTATTAAAACGCATCAGAGCACATCCTTGGCTCTTCTAAGCACCTGAAAAGTAACTTTATCAGCCGTGCTACAGCTGACAGTTTTCCCCCTTCCTTCGATATTACTTTTGACTTTTTCTACGCCATTACCCCTCCTACAGACAAATGTTCATAACAGCTAGTTTAACTGAGGAGAAATACAGTGGTGTGAAATGGCTCAGAGGTCTCCTTTATTGCTGTATATTGCAGAACATTATCCAAATTAGAACAAACTTGATTTTGTAGGGAACGAAGAAAAATTGTTTAAGTCCATGTTCTGTATTATTTATTCTCCCTCCATTTTGTGAATTATTACACTTTGTGAGCAAGATAGCTCTGCATAATTTGCAAGCAAAGATCCAGTCCTGTGTTTTTCCCATGCCTAGATTGCCCTTGATCTGAAGAGGAGTTTGGAATTTGCTAGGAATATGAAAGCAAACCATCATATAAGGCATATGGTCTCTTGGCATGGGTTACAACTGAGGTAAGACCAGACCAGAAATCTCATACATGTAAGTAATGTACACAAACACAGTCTAATTTCTTTTCACTTCTTTTCTGAAACATTTTCTCTGAGAGCTCTACTTCATTTATTTATAGTTGGAAGTATGAACAACTACTGGATAGGCCTGAACTATATTTTCTGTCTTAAATTCTCTGTTAGCTCCCAAGGAAGGATAGTTGTATCCATTTGCAGAGCACCAAGCACTGCTCCTTTGTGACTTTGTGCTCTGTAATCAGTGCTTGAACCAGTTCATTATGACTTTCTTGAACTGACTGTTTAGACTGAGGCCAGTATCCAAAGTCTCTATTATAACCCGTTCTCTAGTGGGTTTGTTTGTTTGTTTGTGNTCTCCATCTTCCAGGACCAGCCTGGCATTCTGCTTCCTGCCATTCTGCCCAAGTTCTGTATCACCTCTTACAGTCTCTGGGCAGATGGGACCCCATCTGTCACACTCTGCCCACTCAGTCTGAGACACTGATATCTTTGTCTCCTAGTTCTTGAAGGTTCTGGATCCTATTCACATCCTTAGTGCTGCTTCCCATAGTCCCTACACTTTCATTTATTTAGACAGTTAAATATACAAAAGACAGTGTGCCAAGTCAGAAATCATAAAACACAATCACTGCTAAATAATGTGCCTTACAAGAACTATGTGTAGGCCCCTGTAGGTGTCAGCAGCTGCAAAAAGTGTTAGGTTTGAGTCCTATAAATCCTTCCTTGAGAGAAGCATTTATGATTTGAGCAAAAGCCAGGGTTATATATTTTTTTGTGAGTTAAATAAATAAAAGCATAAGTTCTTATGTCCCATTTTGAAGATTACTCTTCTCAACTTGCAAACATTCAGGCATTTTTTGGAGTAAATATAAAATATTTTTATGGAGTGTGGAGGAAAACAAAAACCCACAGGAAACAAGATAACCATGTATATCATCTGTGCGATAAACTGGAAACTAACAAATAGTTTCATTGGAAATTTCACCAGCTTCAGAGTTCTCAGCTCCAGCTATCTGAAATGAAGCTGAAAACTGTCACAGAGCAACCCTGAGCCGCTTAAAATCCACTTGGAAACCCAAATAGGTTTAAAAGTGAAGGCCACTGGGATGTGTTTGTCTGCACCACTCTTCCTCAGCCGTGCAGCCAGGACTTTTTTGGTGAAGAGCTCCACAGTCCAGGCCTGGCACAGGCACTGGGGGGGTCCCACCAACCAAGAAGTTTAGCTCTGTGCTGTCATCCTCTGTGTGGCCATGGTGAAATCAACTCTGGCCGCTGTGCTTCTCTTAGGTTCAATTTTTAATTAATTTGGTACTATCTGCTCAGCAGTGCTCTGCTAGTCTAATCTGGACCACTTCTGAAAAACCTGCAAGAGAAGAACATGGTGGGGAAACCACCCCTGGAAGGAGCCCAAGCTCCCTGGCACCGTGCCAGACCCACAGAGCAAGAGAGAGAAAGAGAAAGAAAGCAGCAGCTCTGCCTTCCCTCTTGGACCTGTTTTCCAGTCTCAGACTGCTGAAGGTAAAAACAGGAGCACACGCCTAGTTCAGTGCCTGTCTCATGCAGCTCCTGTGGCTTTTCCTTGACTCTAGTAACAGCAACACTCTCCTGGCATTTATACTTCTGGAATACAGACAAATTTAAAAAGAGCAGTAAATATGGTTCATAGAACGTATGGCTGACCTGACATAAGACTTCACTGGGTCCCTAGGTGTGGTGACTCCATCCATTAGACCCTTCTTCTCCTAAAACATTCAAAAAATGAAAAAATCCATGCTGCTGGTGAAGTGATAGGTTCCGATGTTGCCCACAGCCTGTGAATGACAGTTTAAGCAGCGCTCAACTAAGATAACTACTTGTGTTCAACATATTCTCCTGCAGCCAACCTTCTAAAAGTCACAGAATTTAAACAGAAATGTTTATATGCACATGGATTTTTATCACATGCATCTGGAGCCAATCAAACATTTCCCTGATGAAATGCATCAGGGCAACGACAAGTTTTAAAAATACACACAAATTTTAGGAAATGTCTTTGATGGAAAGCCAATTTTTCAACCAGTGGAAAGCAATAAGCATTACCTTTGAGGAAAAGTGGCACATGTTTTATTAAGCCATTTTAAATAGGGTTAATCAGCTCTGAAATAAATATTATCAATAGGTTTAACAAAGATGAAAGGAAGGGATGTTTCTGAAACGCCCAACTGATTTTGGACTAAGAACAGTTAATGAAATGGGAGGACTTAAACGAATTAATTTCTCAGAATACCTGGAGTGTATTGTCCCTGTCCTTTTCCCACTGGAGTAGAACAAAATGCCATCACCACCCTGTTTGGGAGCAGGATTGACCCTTTATTTGCTACCTTATGGTAGCCAAGATGACATAGTATCTTGAGTTCTTAGTGTTTATTTTGAGAGTGCAGATGGAAAGTTATAGGGTTCATTTCTATTTTGCTGTTGTTTCTTGTATTTGTACTAAAATACAAACATAGTCAAAATGTAACAGTCAAGATTTTTTTCCTTAAATTTAAAGGCAGATAATTCAATTTTGGCTCACCTAAAAGGAGATGAAATGTTTTTTTGGCTCTCCTTTACTGCTTTGATGCTAAAAACCATCCTGATCTATAAACAATGTTTTACTATTAATAGTTTAATTGAATGCAAGATATTCCATTGTGATGTCAGAAAGAGAAGTTGCATATTATTGGCTGAAGTCTTTTTTGCCTCATGTATTACATTCCTTAGGTAACTTTGAAGAAATGTGGTTATGCTGATATAAAGGGAAGCAACAATAGGACTATGAAGAGAATTTAATAGGCCTCAGGGTAAGTCTTGTTTTCTTGAAAAGTGTTTTCTTCTATTAGTCCTTCTCACAGTGACTTCCATGGTAGTCACTGTCCCAGTTTGATTTCTTCTGAGCAGAACTTCCCTGCAGCTGAAAAGCTATGGCATGGTGGCAGTAGAGGTAGATTCGTCTTTCTTTGCCAGAACTTCGTTGTTCTCCTCCATATGTTCAGATGTTGAACGAAGCACCAGTTTCCACAATGATATCACTGTTTATGGTATCTGTGGAGTTCCTATCTTGAGATATCTTGAAAGGACACCTTATTTGGGAAAAGTTGGGTTACCATCCCATTATAGCTTAAGACAGTGTAACTAGGCCTTTTGAAAAACACCTAAATACTGACACATCTGCAGCTCAGCTCATCTTCAGAGGTTAGGTAACTCACACTGATAGGACAGGTAACAGAAAAAAACAGAAGAAATGAGTCATAAATATGCCTCTGCTACTGAGTAGGGAACAATTTTTCCAGACATAGTTTTGTGAGTTTGTGTTGTTAAAAAGATTCTGTCTATGTTAAAAGGAAAAAAAAATTACATGATTACATAAAATGATGCAGAATAGAATTATAGCGTAAGGGCACTAATGCAAATTCTGGTGTGTGGCTGAGTAGCAGTCCAGGCAAGAAGTTGCTGTGCAAACGATAAATGCCATTACAGACCCTGAAGGGAAAACCAGTAATTCCTTGCTAAAGCATGTACATGATAAGAACATATTTTTATGGAGAGAATATCAAAACTCTTCACAGAGTTTATAATTCAAGAAAGGCACAGTTTTAATGACAGACCAGGAGAGTACAAATTACCTGAGACAACACAGTTCTAGTGTAGAACACAAACGGGATAATTTAGGAGTGCTCCTAACCTCAAAACTACTCCCAGCAAAGGAAGAACAGCTCAAATGGACCAAAACAGTCATGGATTATGAGGTCTGAACAGCAGACACACCTGCTGACATTTTTCTATGTGCCAATTTTTTTATAAACTTATAAACAATCAGCAGGTGGGGCAAACACTGTAATTTCTACTTTTACTACCCACAGCAAAGAAATTGCTCTGTAGGAACCTCTGAGACGTAAGAAGCTCTGGTGAGCTTGGACTGAAATACAAAACTCGAGCCTCGACTCCCTGTGGTTACTGGTGTTTTCATGGCACTTGGGTGAGCAGTGCTGGCACAGTGGGGGTCAGCACATTCTGCTGATCTGAAAAGACAGCGCTCTTTCGGCTCTGTGCAATATGCTCATGGATCAGGAGCCATTAGCTCACGCTGGGTGCAACTAAACAGCTCCAAAGTTTAAGCTTAATTGTTAGTAAAGTGAGGGCTGATGTGATTTGAATTCGTTAGGTGCAGGGAGATACTCTCCATTGAGATATATAGAAAAAAAGCAATGCAGATGTGAAGAGCCTCAGAACTATATCATGACCACAACTTACACAGTCTGCATAGCTCTCTCGATCCCTTTCAATATGAAAAGGTCCAGTAGAACCCTAGGAGGATATTCTGATGTGGATGCTTGTTTTAAGGGGATGGAAGAGGAAAAATGCAATGGAAAGTTGGATTGGCATCTCACCCCCATCCTGCTAATGGCAAAGAGCCCTATGATTTAAATAATTTAGGATATTGCCTTTAATTGGTTCTAGTTGCATAATCTCTGTTGATCTTTTTCCTCCCACTGTTTCTCTGAAGGAATGTGCTCTAATGAGTAAATGCTCTGTCCGTTTTATTAAGGATGGAGTGCTAGCCACAGAGAGAGCTCCCACAAAAATCACCATGCAGAAGTGGATTAAGTGACAAACACCAGGGCCAAGGGCCCCAATGGCTGGAGTCATTATCAGAGAGTTTAAGTTTCTGTCTTCCGTTTGGAGAAAAAAACAGCCTTAAAAATACTTTTTCTCAACTACCGTGTAGTTGAGGGAAAGCAGTTTTTGAAAACAGCAACATTCCTGAGAGGAATGTACTGTATCTTAATAGAAAACCAATTCCATATTCGTTGTCTAAGTCAATGCAACAATGCTCTTCATCTCAAAAAGTTCCTTACAGTGCTTTGCAAGCACATATTACCCCTGTCTTCTACTCACACCCCCGCCCCTCTGCCCCCAGCACACCCCCACACCCATCCAGGAAAAAAAGAAATCTCATAACTTAACTGAGGTGCTTCGGCTCAGGCCGCCTATGGGTATCGACCCAGAGGTCAGGACCAAAGTCCTCAAATGCTGTTCTGTTCTGTGGACACAAGAAGTAGCCAAAATTTTATTCCTGATCAAATGTTCTTCCCAATCATGTTTTGTACACTGAAAGTCGGGCAGGCACGTGCAATTGTCTCTGCTTAGCCCAGGCAATTAGGCTGCCTGCAGAAATCACTTGCAGTGAACTGCCCTTCCACACTCCAGTTTTAAAGCATTGGCTCTGCATGGGCTATGAGTGAAAATAATTTCAGCCAGCAGTTTTGCAGCAACTGAACCCAAGGGTTTTTTTTTTTTTTGGTGGATTTTTTTGTGGTTTTTTTTGGGGGTGGGGAGGGGACTTGCTGCTTTAGGATATTTTGTCTTTATTCAACCTCCTTTTGCAAAACCAAATCTTGTCAGCAATTCACTGTAAGGAGAGATGGAAGAGTCAACTAGATGGTTACACTGGTTTGTCACTGATGGCCTTTAAGGACTTGGACAATAAAATAGAAGGATTTACCAAAAGTATGTGTAGCTTCATGTCAGAACATTTTGACATCACTTAAGAGTTTATCTAGGGGAAGAGCCTGATTAGTAAGAAAGGGGAAAAGGCAATAAGTAATTTTGGGACGAGAGAAATGATAAGAACATCCGTTTTGTAGTTCTAGGGAGGGCTGGAGACTCGGAAAGTGACCTTTGTCGTTCCTACCTCACTAGGAACAGAAGACCATGATGGTCTGGGGTATAGTGACCCTTTGCCGGTATGGTTCAGTAAGAAAAGAAAACCTTCTTCTATGGCTGTCTAGGACACAAGCTGCCCCTTCCAGCTGTGCCCGGCACGCATGATGAACAGTTCTCTTTTCTTCCTGTCTTGATTCAGGAGTGGTATTCTCCAATGTAGTATTTCCCCTGAAACCACTCCAAGCCATTTCTTTCATTCCACACTTCCTCTCACCCTCCTCTGTGCGAGAATGGAGAGGAGGATTGGAGGCACAAAAGGTAAAGATCATGGGTTGAGATAAGAACAATTTACTGGGAACAGCAGTGAGATAAGAAAATGAACAGTAACAGAAACAAAATAGAGGGTACAAGGAAAGAAACATTATTGCTCACCCCGGAAACTCCCGACAATAGACAATAGACAATACCGGTACCATCCCTCCGCCGCGCCACCCCCACCGCTCCCTCCCGCTCGGACGATTTACCCAGCCGCTCCCTCTGCCGCGCTCACTCCGCTGCAAGGAACTCCTCCTCTGAAGAGACTCCTTTCCCCCCACCCTGGCACTAATGTGAGGTGGTACAGGATAACCTCCATGTCCTGGTCCTACCCCCTTCTGACTACCGCACTACCACAACAAATTAACTCTGTCCTGGCTGGAACCAGGACACCTCCCCACAGGAAAAGGTTAAAGCACGGGTATGCCCGCTTTCCCAACAGAAGGGTGAACCAGTTTACCTGGTTCTTGGAGGGGAAGTTTGTTTGTGTGCTTACATCTATGTACGCGTGCGTTTTCGTGATAATATAGCATGGTTGACATTTTGCTGAGGAGATTAGAGTTACACTCCTGTAGAGAATTTTAAGGTACCTGTTTTTATCCAGGCACCTCTGCCTTCTCTGCAAACACTGCACAGAGTAGATTATTCTTAGGTGAACTTCCAGCATGAAGAATAATTGCAACAGCTTTCATCAGCATGCTGTAGACACTGAATCTGCTTAATGGCTTATTTATTTCAAGGGTCCTTAAGCTCTTTCTATAGTCTCTCCCCGGTGCATTTTGGATATGTCCTTCATTATCCTTAATGTCAGCCTACAGGCAAATATACCCTTTGTATGTTATATAGGTAAACAGGTATGCTTTTAAGCCACTCATCTACATTTCCTCATGTACTTACAGCCTGGCCAAGGGCTATGAAGGCACAGGCACCTTTGTGTTTTTTCACCTTCAGAACAGTAGGTTTATTCTTTCGAACATTTCATCATGTGAACATTGTTCTCGAATACTGTTTTTTGAAAATTGGATCAAACATCTGAATATGAAACCCAGAAATCTTAGCTGGCATCCAGGTTCCTGTAAACATGCCTTGCAACTTTGCTTTGCACAGCTTAAAAATTTGAATCCACTTATTTTCCAGTGAAGTGTGATTTTGATCTAAGTTTTACAACTTTCTAATGTATAGGTCAGGAGAGCTCTTACTTTGGAACACACCCTTGTGAAAAGCCAGAATGAATTCTGTTCCCCAGCATTACCTGTGTTTAGAGATCAGTGTGTCAGGCCCTGCAGCACTGCAGTGATTTTCATTTGGAAAGGGTTTGTTTGAGATGACCATGTAAAATGAGTTCTGGTGCTGCCCCAAAGCGATGCTGTGTAGTACCCTTTGCCAGGGATAAACAAATGCTTTCTTCTTGCTCAGACTTTCTGTGGTAGATTTTTTTTGTGCAAATATAGTGAAAGAATGAATGTTCAGTGGCACAGAACACAGCTTTGATATTGATTGGTGTTAATATTGCATAACATTTAGGAACTCTGTAAGAAGCAGGGTCAAATCAATCTACATGAGTTTAAATACTCAGAAATAAAGCAATGGAAAAATTTTGGGAAAAACATTTCAGATCTTACCAGAAAATAATGTTTATTCGTCACTGAGCCACACCAAACTCTCCTGGTCTTTAACAAAGTCATGATTTTAAGAGCTTTTTTAGTTCTGAAGCAGTAACAACAGACAATGAGTATTGAAATTAGCAGAAAATCAAGGCATTGTACATATCAAAATACACTTTACAGAATTTGATTTTCACTTAGAAAAATTAATAGAAGGGATCAGAAAAATTAATAGGAGGGATCAGTAAAAACTTACATGCTCGTGGCTTTTAAATGTAAAAAATGTATGTAATCCCAGCATATATATAAGCATGGAAGGTTTCAGATCTTTAGAAATAAATACATTTATATCATGTTGGATTGACACATGGTAAAATGAGGCTCAGAAAACATAAATGCCTATGTCACATAGAAGATTAATGAGCAGAGCGAGCTACCATCAACCTGAGGCCCTCCTACTTTGCCACTCTAGAAGAGTTTTATTGCTACATAACTGTCTCTCTCACTGTGAAAGCCATGGCCCTTTTATTTCCAGCTAAAAGTGCTTTCTGTCACCCAAAGAGACAATCTGCTTGATACAGACTTGATTTTTAAAGCTAGGTTTGCATGTGAAAGTACATTCTGGTGTGACAGCAACTTAAGTTTATATATGTGCCAGCAATACGTATGTTATACACAGCTAGATTAATACATTAACTGGGGGGGTAGGAACCCATTAAAGATTGTTTGATTTTGATTCACACTAGAAATAAGACCACAACATAAGTTCTATTTCTGTATCTAAATGTCCTCAATATTGAACTAGATTCAGATACAACATTGTCACCTTGGAGTTGTCTCCATAAATTTTGGAACTTGATTCTTGTATATTTTTTTCATGGCTTTTTTAATTAGGTGGTTTTTAATCATGCCTACTGGCACATGAAAAAGTAAGTTTTCTGACAGAAAGAATCTGTTTCTTAAGTAGCTGAAGTTATGCTCTTTTAAAATCAGCTTTGAGTCTGGAAAAAGATGTTTTGTGAGGTTTCCAGGAGCTCCTGCCAAAATGCCATGAGACCATTACTTCACATTTACTTCCAGATTTATCTGGAACCCAGAAGTGCAGACACAACAGAGAAGAGCTGGAAGAAGCAAGAGTTCATCAACTATTTCTGAACTTTCAAAATGAATTATTTCTGGTTCAGTCTGAGAAAAACAGAAGAGTTTGGGTGGGGAGGAAGTTGACTTTATTTCCCAACACTTTTCTGTTTTAAAGTAAATCCTCTTCAGATTAAAGATCACTTTGATTAATTAGAAGGTAATTATCCATTTGCTGGCTAAACAATAGTTTCTTCTGTTGAAACTAAACAATAATATCTTCTTGCTCATCATCTTTCATGTATTGGCAGCAGATCTTATGTACATACTGAGAAAAAGGTTTGGTCCCTCAGGGAATGCGTGCATGTGGAGGAAAAAAAATGCACTCGCACTGGTTTGAGAAGGGTGATTGTAATTCACGCATTACTTCAGGTATGCACAAGTCAAATACTCACTGACCTGAAGCAGCCATGGTTCAGACAGCCCAGCATGGTTTTCTGCCTGCTGTGACCTGGCATAGCCTAGGACAGCGCGAGGTTTCTCGATGCATTGCTGGCTGCCACTGCTTCCCTATGAGTGGAAACTTGAAGGCTGGTGGTAAAAGGAAAGAAAATTTGCCATTCAGAGTTAGATTTTTGAAATCATGAAACAAGGTAGGTTCATGATTTCAAATTAGTGCTTTCAGGTAGTGCTCATCCTTCCCTCCCTTCCACAGCTGAGTGGGGAGCACTTTCCTAAGCTGAGGTCCAGATCTCAATGATTTTCTTAGTGCTGGGCAAAGACCAGCCTTACTGTGGTACCAGTGCAATGGAGATACCAGGATGCCACAGGAGTAATGTCTATTTTTGCCCACTTCTTTTGAACCTTTTCTGAGCTGTATTCAGGGAGATCTATTATAAAAAAACCTGATTTGTGTTAGGTAAAATACTAATTTCTGGAAGGGAAATCAGTTTAGATACACCTTCATTTTTTTCCCCATGTAAATTAACTTTTTGTTAGTAGCACAGAAGTAGACAAACCTCAAGGAAATTCAAGCTCATTTTTGGTGAAGGAAAATACAGTAGCTTGCCTGCTTTTATAAACAGCCTAATGCTCTTAAAATTAAGTTTTTGTTGTATGCCCAAATATACTACAAAGAAAACATTTCCTGTAGTATTTTGGTGCTCCTGTTTGGCTCCAGCTGAGACTGAGAAATGTAGAAGCCATTTCAGACATGAATAATTATAATAGTTTGCATTTGTAAAGTGATCCAGATACTAACAATAATGGACTGCAGTTGGAGTGTGAGCATGGTAAAATGGCTCTGTTACAAGCACAGTTCTTTAAACGAAGTGGTGAAAGGGAGACATTAATTATATTAGGCCTGCTATACTTTGACTAGAGGTATAGCAGCCTATGAAACTGCTGTTAATTCAATTACTATTAATGGCTGTTAATTCAATCACTGAAATGATTCAGCACAAAAAAAAAAACAAACCAATGTGTGGTAATTTTAAAATAAAGCTAAGAGATTTTAATTGCCTAGGACTTAGACTTGTTTGGAACTGCAGAAAAAAGGGATGAGTGGTTACATCACGTCTTATCCTTTTTCATTGCATTTTACGCACAAAAATAGAGACAAAGACAATTTAGACAGGTTCCTTTAAGTCATATAGCGTCTTCCTCTTGACACATTAAGTAATCTTACTGTTCTTAGACATATTTCACCTTCAATTAGAGAACGGTCTAAGTTTTCCTAAGTAAGAAAGCATGAGCACTTTTGTTACTTATAAAGAGAAAGGGAGCTGGGGAAGCTTAGAAATGGCTGGCATGATTTACTGTGTTGGGAGAGTAAATGTAGGCCTAACCGTTCATGAAGAGGAACAGACGCTTTCGCTTTCGCTGAGGATCCTTAACAGCATTTCTGGTATCCTGGTCCATATATATCCTTGGGCTGTACACTCTGTCAGACACAATACATGTCCGTTCGCTGTGTGAAACTCACTAACAGTGGTCACTGCCTATTCAAAACACATGCTAATCAGACAATTACTGCGGTTACCCCATTGGTAGCACCAAAAAGAAACACATATTTCTATAAAAGCAAGTGGGAACTCTATTTCCAGTAAATTCAATTTCATAAACACCTATTTAAGACAACCAGGGTTGAATACTACTCTATTCCATGCTAAAGAATGCACACAGATATAGTTCGTGCTTTAACAATTCTTGCAGGATCATAAAGGAAAGTACAAGTCAGTGTTGACTTTTTAAACGGTAGTATTAGCCTTGCATCCCAGGAAAATCAAACAAAAAATCACGTTTATACAGTACTCATAAATCAGTAAAACACAAAGCTGAGCTGGACAACTTTCACAAGACATCAATCACAAACTGTGAAATACCCAATAAAATTTCACAACATACCTGTGGAACAAGTTTTGCAATGTGCAAATAACACAGATTCCCCACTACCAGGAAGAAAAGAAAAGTCTTTCAACACATACAATACAAATTCTACAGTGTACATGAAAAACAAGTTCCACCATATGTATGGGTGTTTGAAGAATAAATATAGTATCTTAACAGTCACCAAACCTGAAGTGACCCATTGTCTCATGTTGAATCAGTATTTGGTTTTGTGGTCTTTCATCGCCTCAGGGCTTTATTATGAAGGTGAATTAATGTGAGAACTGGTCTTTTAAATGAATTGTTATATTTCTGACCTGAAATACTACGACCACTCTAGAACCTGCCTGTTATTGGCCCCAAAAATTGGCCCCTAACAGATTCATAAAGCTTCTGAAAAACAGAAATGCAAACAAAAAGGAATATAACCACCTGAAACATAGATATAAATGTTTGTGCTTGGTTTTAACCGTATAAGGTAAACAGATTAAAGAAGCTACAGGGAGAGGGAGAAGGAGGGCAGATGGGTAGACGGTAGTATGGTATTAGAAGGTGTTCCTTCTAGGAGATCAGTAAAACAGCACTAGAGCAATAGATGAGAGATAAAGTTGGGGTAAACATCCCTAAAATATAGTGATCTAGAAAAAAAAATAGCCATAGATATTAGTAATATCCACAATTTTATAATACTGTCTAAAGAATAGAAGGTACATAAAGGAATTGACACTGCTACTATCAGTCTGAGCTAATTACCATTGCCCTTGATTTGGAAAGATGCATCTCTTCTTTATCGGTGTCCTGGTTCCAGCCAGGACAACATTAATTTTTGCACTAGCCAGGAGGGGCATGGCCAGGACCCTGAGGTTACTCTACACAACCTCACACCGTGTGCAGGGCGTGGCTGGAAAGGGGTCCCTTCCACTCAGGAAGCATGGCGGAGTGGTCAGGTACTGCCATTTTCCATCTAGTGAGCACTCGCTTGTACACTCTGCTATTAATATTGCTTTGACTGTTCATTTTTGTATCTCATTGGTGTTTCCAGTCAATTACTCTTAACACAACCTGCATACCTTTTGTGCCTCCAATTCTCATCTCCAGCCCACCACAGGTGGAGGAAGGGGAGGTGGAGAGTAAATGAGCAGCACATGGTTTGGAGTGTTTCACTGGGAACACTGAATTGGGGAACACCACTCCTAAACCACAACTGTTAGTCATTCCTTTTCAAATTCTTTTGAAGTATTTGGCCTTGCAGCTATAGAGGCACATGGATGTTGCTTTAGCCATGGGAGTATCTGGTCACAAAATGTGCAAAAGCTCAGCTTCAAGAAAGGAAACCTATATTTCTTTGCTTTTAACTGAAGCAGAAAGTAGTGATAGAAAAGAAGAGCAGAAAGACAAGGAAATGTGGGTCACAGAGAGAGAAAAGAAAATGATAGGAATACAGATGTGGAGGAAGCAGATAAAAGTAAGACTTATCACTTCCACATAATCACCTGGGGGAGTGTTACAAGGTGAATATCTTGATTTTTGCTTAGGAACAAGTGTAGCACAGAGTAGTATCCAGTTCTCTGCAGCTGTGAGAAGGGGCATTTATGTTTTTCTGTCACAAGCAATTTCCATGTGACAAAACAGTTGGCCACATATTGTGTAACGGTGGAATGCACGAGCCCATCCAGGTAGAAGTACTGTACTTCAGGCTATAGCAGCTCAGTACCCCAGTAATATTATCAGTGAACTGATGTGCTGCTGTCACTGTTGGTTACAATAATGACAATATTCCTGTGTCTACTAGAAATCCTCAAAATCAGGCCAGAGAAAATAAATCCCTATTGTTTATACAAACTGCAGCTTCTCTTCGGAAGAGGGTGAGAATTCATCGGAGAATGAAAGGCTTTGTTCTTTTCAGGTTTCTGTGAGATCTAGTCCAACTACAGCCAAGAGCCAATAGAAAGTTATTGTGCGTATGTATATATATATTCTTTTCAGTGCTGCTTATTAGTGAAGTAATTTGAGAAACTTGTAGTGAATGAATACTTTTCATGTGCAACTAGGAATCAGAATCTTGTACCTTATTCCTGCCTCATCTTTCAGGTTTCCTTTGTGGCCTTCAAGTATACTTTCCTATGTATTTCTTTGTTCCACTCAACAAAGGAGACTCATGTTGAAAGTAGGCCACCTACTTAAGTGTTTAGTTGGATTAGGGTTCTTCAGAGGATTTCCTAATCTCTGGAAAAAAAATGATTAATTGTTGAAGCATTAGGCCTTCAAGGCCTAGACTTCCTAAATTCAGCTCTGAATTCTGGGCTGGTCTGACTAGCCAGACCTAGGACTGTGCAGAGTATTGGCTTCTGAATATAGACAAAAATAGAAGGAGGTGAGTGCTGAGTGTGTAAAATGAGATTTAGAAACTAAAAAAAAAAAACCAAAAACCAACAACCCAAAAAAATCCAATGGAAGATAAAGCATGCTCCAGTTACAGTTTAAAACTTTCTTGGGACATAGTCATGGAAGAGAAGATATTGTCTGCTTCTGTCTTCATATTTAACTTTGTCAAACTAGCTTTCAAGATGACAAAAATCAAGGTTGTGTGATGACACTAGATTTTGAGATGCTGAAGTTGACTCTGAAGCCTGTTTGTGACAGTAATAGTTTCCCAGAAATGCTATGTCTTGTATGGTAAATCACCACGTTAACTTCAGCTAAGTAAAGTTTAGAGGAAAAGCCCCTGATATGGTTATTTGGCAAATGCCCATCTTTTCGCCCATCTGAAAAGCATCCATGTCTAATGTGATGATATTTTCTTTAATCTGATTAGAAGACTTGAAAACTATCAGATGTTCCCATACTTGCCCTATGTGCTCGAAGACCTTTATGCATTTCTTGTACATTGCATGAGAACTGAAATAACTTTCCTGCTGGCTTGCACATGCTTAGGTTAATTTTAGCCAGTGGTTGCATTTCTCATAACCTAGTCCCTCAAAGTGTCTTCTTTTCAGACTTTGCCAAAGGGCTCACTTAGAAATGCTAGTTCTTACAAATTTCACCTCACTTTTGTTGTGACTAAGCCCTCCTGAATCGCTATCTGTTCCACAGAGCATTCCTTCTGCAGCTGTCACATGCTGCTGTGCTTGCTCTGTACTTACTGAACTGCCCTATACTCACATAGGACTCTCAACTGTTTTTTTCGAGCGAGAGTGTCTGTTCAGTCCTGTGTATTTTTTCCTTGGTGGCTAATATCTTGCGGTACTCTATAATGACAGAAAAGCTGATAACAATCTTGAGTAGAAGAGATCAGCCTGTCTGAATGCTGATATAAACTGAAATGATGGCATGAAATATGTCAATAAATCATTTTGCAGTGCATTTCAAACACGTTTGTTTGCCAGTGTGAGTAAGCACATTTGCTGAGACGGGTCAGACCTGGGATTTTTCTAAGAACTGATGGTTTCCTTGGTATGTACAAGTGCTTCATAAGTTTAACCTATTATATCCTACTTCACCCCTATCACCCTTTTTCTCCAACTCACCGCCTTTTAATTGCCTCCTGGCACTGAGTTCATGGAAATACAGAGCTCTGAAATTTCAGCCAAGGGAAACTCTGCCAATATTTTTTACCTGGAAAAAAGTGCTTTTCAAAAAGAAAAGATAAGGAATAGTCTTAGTTTCAGTCTAGAATTGCACAAATTAATTGGCTACTCTGAGGCATAGTTATTTGGCATAACACGTTGCTTTGGAAGCTGTTTCCAGGTACAGCGTGGAGAAAATCAATCTCTTTCTTGTTTCTGGGAGTTCCCTGCCCTTGCCATGGAATTGCAATAAGCAGTCAGAATGCTGTGGTCAGTGGCATAATTGGGTTTGATCCCGGAAATAATGGGAATTCAGCCAAAGCCTCTGAGGGAAAGAGAAAGGACTCTGTAAACAGTTGTAATTGGGTCTGACTGAAAAAAAAATCGTTAATGCTGCTGTGTCTTTTAAACTGCTACAGCTGCTCTTATACTCTAATTCTTCCCCTAAATGTCTGCATTTTGTGCCAATTGTTACCCCTATGTCTATATGGAAGACATAGTTCCCTTAGATCCCATATTCAAGAGACAGGTTGGATCCTTAATTTCTTCCTATAATTTTTTATCTCCTGCCTCTAGTATCAGAGGTAGAAATGCTGCCAGAAGTTTCTACTGCCCAGTGGGGCAGCTCCCCCTACATAACCATTGCAACTCCCCACTTCTACCACCACCCACCCCCACTGTGGTTGGATATAACTGCTGATAAGCAGGGTCCCCATATACTGCCTGAACATTCTGAAAGCACCTGAATTGTTCTCTGCAGAACAGAAATGTCAGGGAGAACTGCTGAGGAAGGCTAGATATCCCCCCAAAATCAATCATGTCAGATACCTCCCTTGTGAAAGAAATAATTGGAAGACAGGAAGGACTGCTGGATGGGTGGCAAAACGGCTAAATGTTGGGAGTAAAACTACAGCTTTGGTGTCTATTTGGCAAGAGGAAAAAGATGTTTCGTATGTATCCATATGCCTTAAAGAAATTCTTGATGTATGAGGGAACAGAATAAACAAGGCTCATAGTTTTTCATGGGAGAAATCTCTTGCACAAGAAAGTGAAAAGCAGTGCTTAGAGCAAGGATGGTGCTACCCCATTATGCAGCTGAGCCTGTGCGCACCATTAGACCGGCTGGCCCACTCCTATCTCAGCATTTCTCCGGTTCCTTTTTAGAGAAGTGATGTTTGCCGTGTTTTCATCTTTTTGTCCCAGTGGATGGCAGATGCAGCAACAGGGACAAAGAGAAGTCTTTTTTTGTCTGTAAGAAATGACTAAGTCAGGTGAGGCCTACAACGGCAGAGAATGAAAAAAGAGGCATGAAGGATGACCTGTGTGCCTAAAAGATTGGCTGCTAGTTAATCTGATAAAACATATTGACTTTGTCTACAGACTTTGTTCTAGATAGAAATAAACAAGAGTCACGGTCTAAAATCTAATGTCAAGACAGGGTTTTGTTCACGTGAAAAACTGAAAAACTGGCAAAACCAAAGTGCAAGAACCAGAGTGCAGCCCTACCCTGTCTGTGTTGGCTTACATTCAGTAGCGAAGGCACTACAAAAACGGGCTTTACTGATATGATTTAACGAAAAACTTGTGTTACACTTGGTGTGTAATATATCTAATGACCTAGAAAATATATGTTGGATATTCTCCTTGTGGTCATGGACCTAGACACAGAAAGACAGCCTTATTTTTCAAAAGTCAAGATAATTGCTTAGCTTTCACACTATCTCTACACATTAAAACTGGCACTGTTTTCTAACTATTGAAGAAATGCAAAATTCAGTGGAGCTGGGGAATTGCTGAAAGGCTGTAATACTTTTGAAGCCAGACCCATCCATATTTAGGTGGAAAAATGCAGTGGAAGCAATGAAACCTGAGAATTATTTTCTGTATAACTTCAACTTGAGTTCTCATCCCAAATTCAGTGATGGACTTGTCTAAATTTCTACATATCTCCCTGGCTTCATCACACAGCATCTGAATACTTAGGAGTGCTTGGGAATCTTAATGATGCCTGTGAGGCAGGAGAAGTATTCTTCTTTTCCTTTTGTTTTAAGGAGGAAAAGAAAGATGTGAATTGCCAAAGGGCATGCAAATAGCTGTGCCAGGAAACAGGTATGTGTTTTCAGTACCAGCCCAACACCTGAGACGGCAGATTTTTTTTTCAGTCGTGTCTATTTATGCACTACATCAAAAGTAGATGTGTAGTGCAATTATTTCCTACTATGTGTTTGCTCCGTGGGTGTTTTACATAAGTGCTGCGACATTGGAGCAGGCCTTAGTCAAACACACACCAAACACACATCCTGGAAGACACTTTCAGTGATGTAATACGTACAGAAAAGTGGCTCTAATATCTTCTATCTTCTTGGCCCTGATTCAGGGTCAAGAGGATATTTCCAACAGTTGCTTTTTTCAACAAAGAGTGCTCTGAAAACCCAGGCTGTGTGAACTGAACAAGTGCTCAGAGCACACACTTCTATAAGAAGCTTGCTTGCCTACTAAGCAATTCCCAGCAATGTCTTTGGCTGCAAGCTATTGTTATTTGTTTGTACTGTGGCAATGCCCAGAGGCTGTAGTCATGGATCAGGGCCCCATTGTGCTAGGTATTCTAAAGACACAACAGAAAGGTCTTTGTCATACTCTTAAGGCAAATCTGAGGTGAGTCTGGGAAAAGAACTTCCCCAAATCCAAAGTTCTAGGGCCAGCTTGTAAGCAGTTTACTGCTTTCCACACTTTGGGTTTATCCTTGGTTTTCTCATCTGTATTGTTTATTTAACACAGATAATAAGTGAACTCTGAAAACACAATGGGAAATTCAGAAATTTGATGTAGTTACTTATATTTCCCCCATGCCTTTTAAATAAATAGCCATCCAGTGACTGACAGAGGTGCCTTGGGGACTTTGTTGCCGTCTTTGACTCCCTCGAAGTATTTTGTTGTGGTGACTAAAGTGGCTAAAGTCTGACGCAGAACTGACCCTTGCCAAAAAGCAACCTTCTTCCGTGCATATTTCAGAGGTGTGTGTTTCATTTGTTTCATGCATATGGCATTGCTGGGGGTATCCACATGACAACAGGATTTCTGCACCTCAGGCATTCACCAGCTGCTGGCACTTGAAGTCACATTCCTTTCTGTAACACATCACATTCAGTTGCTGTGGATACTCTTGTGATGCCAAAAACAAAGGATTAGGACTTACTGTAGCCCTTCCTCTCCTAGAACAAAAGGTTCTGCTTCTAAATATCTTCTCTGCATCACAGTCAAGAGAGCACTGAGGGTCACTGAGGAGGGATGGTGCTGGAGCTCCACAAACACTCTCACCCTACACGTGTGGCAACGGATGTCCTTGTCTCTCCAAAAGACTTTGGAAGAATAGAATTGGGAATTAAACTTGTACTGAAGTTACTAAAGTGCAATACCTACGAAGTCATGTCAGATCCACCTCAGCACTTTGGCTTTTTATCTTTTCGGGATGTCCTCTCTAACTCTAGTCTCAAACTAAGAATGAGAATAAACTTTTCTAGGTTTTGGAGATACTGCTAATGGTGTAGGGGTAATTGAACCCACTATCACAGGAAAAGGGTCTGGAAAGTCCCTTGAGGTGGCTCTCCATTTTTTAAGGAATCACTGTGTAATGCAAGAAGATGATCTGAGGCCATAGCTTATATTTTTCTGAGCCACAAAAGCAGCTCTGTAGGAATTGATTCTATTTCAAAATACACATTCAGCTAACAAAAGAAAAAAAAAGTAATGTTTCAGGCAAAAAAAAAAAAAATTAAATATCTTATTCATTCTGAGAATAATTCAGCATTTAACACTCATAATTCTTAGCTATTTTCATCTATATGATGATTAATTAAACACCTTAAAAACCTGGTTTTGGATTTTTTTCTTATTATTCTTACATTCAAAATAAAAGTTTAATTAATATATTTAGCCACTGCTGGTGGGCTTGTTTCATTAGCCTTCTCTGCCATGGATTTAAAGGTGGAGAGAACAAACATTTATCAGCTGGAATAAAGACTTTTTTTGGTTTCCGTTTCTGTCTTCTGAGATGCATTCCAGGCTTTCAAAGAAGCCACAATAAAGCTCTAATTTTCTATTTATATGCTCATACATTATTTTCATTCATGTATCTGTAACCAGATAAACATTCTGAAAATTCACATTGCAGTATAATCACTTTGTTCTTCTTTTAGGATACTGACTCATAATTAAATAGATGCAGCTGAAAGACAAAAATGTGGCATTGGGACTGTACTGTTGCAGTAAGGGGAAAAAAAGATGGAAACAGAAGTTCTAAGGTCAGCAAAGCAGAATGGAGAAGGAACTCAAAAATCAGGTTAATGGTCTGGTGCATCCACAAATTCCCTGTACCAATCATGTACATTACAGCCAGTGTTTTATACTTTGGCTTCAAAATGGGGATAATTATTTTCCCTTGTTAGAGGCTTTTGTGAGAATACCTATTAGCAACTGTAAAAAAGATATCTGATAATGTGATAACACTCGCATAGGTACCGAGAGAAACAAGAAGCTTAACTAGCATCTCACTACAGAAAGAGCAATAGTCTGAGTTACTGAAGGTAGCCAAAATTCAATCCTTTGCTGTTTATGTAATGAGCTAACTCACAGTTGGTATTTGTTGTGAATTTCACAGTAAAAGAATTTACTTTAAAAATGCCTTTTTGTTGAGTCTTGAATGTCTTGTCCAAAATGTCTCATTTTTAACAAACTTTCAGAGAATTTGCGACTGACCTGGATTCTGAACCTGGCCAGATTTAACGCTGCCAGGCAGCAGCTGCAGCTCTGGGTTAGGTAGCTGCAGGAGCATTTCCAGGGTAGGGCTGCACACTCCAGGTCTGCAGCCTGACTAGGCTTCTCCACCCTGCAGGAAGAGGTCTCAGGCTCCTACTGCGAAGCCAGGACTTACAGCATTGGAAGTTTGGAAAAGGCTTTTTGGATCTACCAGACAGGCCTATGCCACCACTAAAGCTCAAGATGTAGGTAGGGTCTCCCCTGTTCCAGGGCACAGTCCTTTCATGGCTTGTTGTGGAGCTAGGGGAGCAGACAGGAAAAAAAGTGTTATGTTTGTTGTTCTATAAGTCCATGCCTTAAAGAAAACGATTTCCTTCTTGGGGACAAAATGTTCCTAAAATAAAAACATTATATTTCTTATAAAACCTGTTAATGCTACTGAAATGTCAGAGATTATGATTGTAATTGCTTTTAAGGTGTCATAAATCCACATGGACATATCAAAACAAAATATAGTCTACTTAAAACTGATCACATGTAGCAAGTAACAATAGTGTCTAAAATACTGTAACTGTCTAAAGTTTTTAGAAATGTCTTTGTTTAAAAATAAGATTTACCCAATCCATGGATTTTTAAACAATTTAAAACAATTATAACTTGGGTCACAAGAAAATACAATTGTATTATTTTATTTTTAGTCACTTTTCTTCAGGAATAGGATAGGCAAATTCCCTGAGTTCTTTGAAATGTTTCTATTAAGCTTCAAACACTCATTTGTTCATGTGATAATTTTCCACATCTAACCTCAATTTTATTAGAAAGGAAAATTTCCATAACTTGGCTCACTCAGTCCCTGTTTCATGCTGCACTGCAAAGGAAAAACAGCTGTTTTTTCAGACATCTCTCAAGAAAGGTGATGTGCGTTTCCATGTAACTCTTGCAAATACAGTGCTTCCACTTTTACAAAAAAAAAAGGTTTTGTGAAATAGTTACATCCTTGAGATATATTGTAGGGTGTTACGAAATTATTCCTAGCCAGACTGAAGGTGGATTCTCAAAATAACTTGTAGCGTTTTAGGCTTCTGTAACATTTCTGATGTGGAAGATCTGCTAAGAGTTTAGAATCATAGAATAGCTGGGATTAGAAGGGATGTTTAAAGGTCACCTAACCTAACTGCCTCTGAAGCGAACCCCATTCAACCTGACTGATTCCAGGAACGGGGCATCCACAATTTTTCTGGTCAACCTGTTCCAGGGTTTCACCACTCTCATAAAAAATTCTTCCTTATATCTAGTCTGAATTTACCATCTTTTAGCTTAAAAACCTACTGCAACAGGCCTTACAAGAAAGCTCTCCTCATCTTTCTTAGAAACCCCCTTTAACTACTGAAAGACTGCAGTAATGTTTTCCCAAACCCCAACTCTTCCAGCCCATCCCCACAAGAGAGGTGCTTCATTTTTGTGGCCTTCCTCTGGACTTGCTCCAACAGGTCCATGTCTTTCCTGTGCTGAGGATCCAGAGCTGGATGCAGTACTCCAGGTGGAGGTCTCATGAGAGTGGAATAGAGGGAGAATCACCTCCCTTGCCCTGCTGGTCAGGATTCTTTTGGTGCAGCCCAGGATATGGTTGGCTTTCTGGGCTGCAAGTGCACACTGTTTGCTCATGCCCAGTTTCTCACCCAGTACCCCCAAGTCCTTCTTCACAGTATAATAAATGACCTATCAAGAACAAAATATATTTGTTCTGAAATTTAAATTCACGTACTTTTTCAGACATTTCCCATTTCCTAATCTTAAAGTTTGCAGGTTCTACAGGGAGTTTTCCTTAAAATTGACTTTAATATGTCTGAAAGTCCTTGAGTTCAGATAGCCAGAGAACCTTAAGACTGCTGTCTCTAGCAGGTTTCTTATGACTTCTAGATTCCTTCCCATGGGGCAACCCTGCAGGTTTTCTGGACTATGAGATTTCAGAGCAATCCGTCCATCTGGGTCTGTCTAGGCTACCTGATGGCACTGCAAGTGTTAATTTCATTCAGCATCTGCAAGCTCAGGGAAGACGCTTTTAGAGGCAGCACAGAAAATGCGTATTCCAAAAACATTTCTTTGTACTCTCGAGCTTGTGAGAAACCTAAGATATTGGTTTAGTGTGACTCGGGCAAATACTACATATGAAAAAGATGAGATTTTAACCAATTCAATGTCCTTCAATCTTTGTGAGTTTGCATACATCATTACACAAATCATTGTTATATTGAAGTGTGTCATCTTTAGATAGAACAAGCTAAAAATATATAATGTAATGCTAGAAAAGGTAAAAAAGCAGGCTGCTACTTGGGTACATAGGATAGAGATCTTAATCTAGCACACCCATCAATGATTGATCTCCAGCTCTACTTTCAGCTGGTTAAGTGTCACTTTTGTGTGTCATTTAGTCTGCTTCTCTGTGTATCTTGAATGAGTGAGGAGAAGACCCACACCTTCTGCCCTTCGCTCATCTTGCAGGCAGTCTGTGGAGGAAAGCTGGGGCACAAGGTGCTGCAGGCAGCTGCTGAGTTCCCAGGCACTGAGGGGACCATGTACTCCCACTGCCCACAGTGTGACTGTGGCCGGCACTGAAGGAGACCAGGCCTGAAATAAACAATGTAAATAAAATGTTTACCTTCTTATTTTGTGAACTTCTACAAAATTAAGAGCCTAGCTTTGAGAAAATAACACTCCTCTCTGTAGCGAGCAGGATCGTGCTTTCTTCATTCAAGGAGGAGTTTCATATTCTGGCCCTAGTTTACATTGTTAAAGAAACCTGGACATTTCCTAGAAGCCTGAAGGTTTTTGGCTACTAGAAATGCTAGAGATTTCCTCATGCTAAGAAAAACCACAGGCTTCTCCAATTACAAGTATCATTGTAATTCACAATTAGAAGTTACAATAAAATAACATTTCCTGAAGAACCAAAGACCAGTTTAAACTTGCAGTCATCATTTGCAGGGCAGGGAGGATGGAACTAGATTGTAACTAGGACTATTTATGTGGCTTATACACTTCCTTTAGTAAAAGAAACATTATGCCCAATTTGGACACACTCTTAAAAAGGCAAAGTGAAGCATTTGGAATAAGAAAGCCATTTCTCAAATGTTTTTTCATCTTCTCCATCATTCAGTCCCAAAATGTTCAAGACACATTGTTGTCCGCCAGACTTAACAGAGAAAGGAAAGCATTATTCAATTCTTGAAATATTTCAGTGCCCACACATCTTCAGTTCTCATGACTTTTTTTTTTGTCCAGCCATTTGTGTCAATGATATTATCTATTCAGAGAAGTATGAGGCAATAGGATAGAATGTTAGCTTCTATAATGTCTTTCATTCTAGGTACTACCCCAAACAAATGCTTTACCAAGTTAAATAACATAGCTATAGAATTAAAATATTCCAGAGGGAGATGCAAGGAAAAACCCAGTGTTTTCAGTGGAAAGTGGAAGAGTGATGGCAGCTCCCAAGGCCTGTTCTGGGATGCAAACGAGGATGCTCCGATAACCTTCGGTTCTGTACTTCAGAGACTTTGCTAAGGGCAGGATGCTCAAGCAGAATTTGGAAGAGGGCGTTTCCAAGGCAGGAAAACAGGGCAGAATGGCATTTCAGTTCTATTTAACCACTTCAGATCCATCCTGCTTGCATGTTTTTCGTGGTTGAGTAAGAAACTTACAAGGATAGAGTTTTCCGAACTAGTGCACATTGATGTGACTCTTACTTCTGCAGTGTGATGCTGGTTTATATGAATTAGAGGAGTGATAGTGGAAAGTGGAAGTGGAAAGAAAGAAAGTGGAAATATTAGGATTTTGTGAGGTTTTGTTATTATGAGCTGAAACTTTCCTAAGATGTGAGATTTTTGATACACTTAGGTAAGATATTCTCTTTCCGTACAGAGCTCAACTTCCAGCACACATTTGAACTTCAATTCCAGTCTGAAGTTTTATATTAATCAGGTCTGAATTTTGCATCTTTAGTACATTTTTCTCTCTTTTATCCCGTCCCTACTGTATGGAGACAATTTACAAATATTGTCTCACTACTTAATCTGTTACTTATGAATCACTGTCTTGATAGAAATGTGTACAAAAGTAAATGCTAAACTAGAATAGAGCATAATTACATCACAGAGAACTATTTGGCAGATGGCTTATTAAAATAATCAGGGAGATAATTTTAAAGTCTGTATAAACGTGAGTAGTAAATGTTATGTCTTTGTGCTTTCCAAGGAAAATTGTACATAATCAAAGTGATAGACTCTTTACAAATATTGGATTAGTCACATTTAGTGATTTATGGAAGTAGACTGGTCACCCTCATGAGAGCCAACAGGTACACCTTTTCTCTTTGACATTTGTTAGTCATTTAAAAAGTACCTCAAAACGTGTATGCTTGACTTTGAGATTAGCATGAAGTTACTCTGGGAAATGCCCTGAAGTCTTAATGCCAACAGAAAGAAATACGTATTTTTATAGTTACCTGGATGTTGTGAAGAAGCAGTGATTAGATGAAGAGGGTGTAAATTCTCCCCTCCTTGTACAGTGGAAAGTGTTTTCAGTTTCATACTACTAGCATAATTCTGTGAATGAAAAATATAAAAGTTGTATGTAAAAGAGAAGAATTCTACTTGAAAGAGGCAGGTTATATTTAACTGAATCTTTAAAAATGAAGAGGCAGTATAGATGAATATATTTGTTTACATTTAGGGATGAAATAAATCTTCACATAATCAACTAACAGATATTAGACTCTTTAACAGTCTTCCAATAATTTAACAAGGATCAAGAGCAGTGTAGGTAATGGTATTTAAAAGTTCTTAGTTATTGCTTGGTGTTTGAGGTTCTACAATCCTACACCTGAATTTATGAATATATTTGTCAAACAATTCTATACTTTAGTCAAAATCGAGTATTTTTGAATTAACAACCTGGTTTTGGAATGAGAATTCCTATCAAAAAGTCATGACAGCAGCAGCTGGCATGGGTCTAGATGATACGTTTTAAAAGAAGCTTGATGTGTGAATGTCAGCTGGTCAGCAGATTGCACCTCTCTTGAGCTTCAGCTAGAGGAATAGGAGGGTGAAACGAGTATTTCCTGCTGCTTTATCCCTGTACTATTTGCCACAAGTACCATTATCACAAGCCTTTTTTGTGTTATTCGTTCATCCCTGCAAATATTCTTCAAAGAAAGGTCAGGGATCTATAGAGCTAAGCTTAATACTGTTTTTGAAATGTACTATAAAGTGCTGCAGACTGGAACCCAGCATGTGAGATGGTCTGATCATTCCTACTTATGCCAACAGAAATGACCACGTTAACTAGTGACTCAAATTAGGTCCAGCTGGAATCCTTAGGTTAATCAATAATTTTCAAAGGTGCAGAAAGCTATTTCTCTGCCTTCTGAAATAAACTGTGAGTGCCCCAAGGAACGGGAAATCACTGATAGTCCTCTACATGTAAAACATTGTTTATTTTCCTTTTAACATTCTCAGAAAATCAAAATCTAACACGTAGTAACTATTCTCAAAATCTATGCTGTATCACCCAACTGGAGAAGAAAAGAGGAAATAATTACCTCTCTTACATATTACAATGTATAGCTATTCAATGACAGCATTCTTCAATTATAAAAAGAATTTGAATTAAGCAGATCCAAATATTTCTGGCATTTTTCTGTACTGGTGTATCCCTGTACAAGCACTGATACTTCTGCTCTGATCATCCCAAGAACATCTCCTATAAGGGCTGAGTGTGTTTCAGTGCTCCCCATATGACATAATTTTTGCAATGAAATACTGAAAATATTTTTTAAAATCAAAGGTTCATCAAATCTTAATGTCATACCTTTAACAGCGGACAAATACGGTTGCAAAAAGGATTTCAGAACAGAGGCAATGTACAGATATTTCTACATCATACTTTCCTGGAATTCTGGGATTTCCTAATGCAACAGTAACATTTCTCCATTAGAAATATAAATTAGGTACCCATTACTTAGTTGTGGGCACCTGTCTTATGGAAAATAAGTATGTCCAGATAAGCATGTACATACACACACATAGGTGGTTATTGTCAGTGTCTTAATACATCTGTAGATAATTTCCATTCTAATGCCAAAGTGCATCCTTGGTCTATGTGGGCCATGGCAGTAGGGAGATCTACCAAACACACACAACAGTGTGTTTAAAATTTTCACTTGTTGTCTATTAAGTACACCCTTGCTGGCTTAGAACACCCAGCCTTCATGCATCAGTCCTCAAAGACAGTGGACACTTGGAAAAACACAAACCACAGAAAATCACAGAAACCTTAAGGTTGGAACAGACCCCCACAATCATCTAGTCCAACCATCAATTTAGGACTACAATCGTCCCTAAACCGCATCCTCAAGTGTCACATCCAGACACCTCTTGAACCCTTCAAGAGACGGCAACTCTACCACCTCCCTGGGCACCTTATTTTATCTAATATTTAATCTGAATCTCTCCTGGCATGGCTTAAGGCCATGTTATTTCATTACACAAAATAGTAATAAGATAAAAACAGTAAGGGAAATTTCATTGCCTTTCGAGCCTTAGGTTTGGGGAATGGCTTTTGACCCTTTTTTCCCCCCAAAGATTTAAAATAAAAATTTGTTTCAAGTTCTTGAGGTGTCATGTAGCCACATCTTCAAATACTCTGAGCTGTAAGAAAAGCAGCAAATATAGCTAGCATTGACACAGCAAGTAATTTTTAGGTAAAAAGCTTCAGTCAAGCTTTCACAGCCACTGCTACATTCCTTCTTTATGATGTTTTAGAAGTTCCAGACAGAAGAGGAAGTGCTGAAATACTCAGAGAAAGGCACTTCTCTGCTCCAGAATGGAGCCCTGTCTGGAACTCAGTGTGAACCACTGGACCTCGTAAGGGAGACTGTCCTTGGGTGAGGCCGATTCTGGCTTCTACAAACCTATGGCAGCTGAAGACTTGAGCTAAGATGCAGGGCAATAGACTGTGACCTTTTGTGTGCATTCTTCCCATAATTATACAATAAAAATGCAGACTGTTATTTCTATCTTGCTAAATATCAGCTGTGAGTTTGAAACTGTCCAAGATCCAAAACAACACACTTTCCCTTTAACTTAAAAACTAAAGCAAGCAAAAGCCACAAGTTGGAGATCAGGGATAGCACTATGTCCTACAAAAAGAGTCATAATATGACAATACTGATGGGAATTAGTGTTTGTCTCTTGGGTAGAAAATGGAATTTTTCCAAGACTATCTAGGAAAAGGCAGTATAGAGTCCTTTTGGGATGCCAGAAAACGTTGACAAACGTTCAGGTGAGATAGCTTTTGGGAAGGTTAGAGAATGGGTTGAGGGAAGGATTTGAAGAAAAAGAAATCATCATTGTGGACTTTCCATAAATGGTGAGGTAAAAGGTTAAGAAATAAGAGCAGAGGAACAAGAGGTTTTTTATTTACTGAAATTATACTTGCCAAATGAAGCATTATTATTCAATGAGAACAGGTGATAAAAATTCCTGAGATGATATCGTGGGTCTCATGACCATTTAATCTTTGCTCACCTGTGTACCTACAAAATCAGAGTGGGAGGAGAGCTCTGGGATCAGTTCTGCTATTGTCTTTTTGGCATAAACTTCTGCTTGTCTTCCAGATGATCAGAGAAACTTATTGGGCAGTGTCTTGTATTCAGTGATAGTGCAGAAGGTATAATAGATCTTTCTGATATTTAGTTGGCTTTGTGCCTCCACCAAACCATGGCTGCTGAGGTAGGTATGCAAAGCTCTACATCATGCTGGTTGAGCTTTTCCTCTATAATGAGGAATACTTGCATAAAGTTAACCCAGAGTAGATTATCTACCTTGCAGCTATGTGGAGCTTCAGAAGGGCCTGGAGCACTTCAGTAGTTAGTTGGTTTGTGTTCACCATTGGTGTGATAAACCAGAAGGGAATTCTCTCCCCCTTCTGAGTGCTTTCTGAAGTACCTGTGTACCATGCACCTTTCATGCCACTTCACTAATTTCCTCTGGTTCTCAAAGTATCTTGTGCTTTTATAAAAAAGGCTGAATGGTGATCTTTGTCTCCTGATAAGATAAGAATTAACAGTCACAGCAGATTTAAATGAGTTGGATTAAAGTCAAGTCTGTTAGCGCAGCCCATTGGCATAGCAAAAAGATGAAGATGTGAGTTATGATGCATCTCCTGTGTGTTGTAATTTTTTGTATGCGGAATAGTTAAGGAGAAATATTAATGATGGTTTCATTGTATTTCACTCTGATGTATTATCTAGAATTCACATATATTTTTGAACAGGTGACAAATGGAGCTGTTTTGCTCCCTGATGAAGAGATTACTTTACAAACGAATTTCTTGTAATCAAAACGTTTCCAGACTCATGCTACATTCTGCAATAATTTTATTAGGAAGGTGTTGTAGATCCAGAATAGAATTTCTAGTGAAGATGAAATGCAGTTGCAGAGCAGGTACAGCCCAGTGTGCAGAGCCATCTGCCTAATTACAATGAAAACCCTGAAGTTAAATCTCCAACTTCCTATAAACTGTTAGTGCTTTTTTTTTTCCCCCAATCCCCTTATGACCAAGCATCAGAGGTTCCTTTGAGGATTTATGTTTTCTACAGAATCTGGTAATACTTAACTGTATTACGGCTTAAAATAAATGTGAAGAAAAAGATGAATTTTCAAGTATTTTTAAGAAAAATAGAACTTAAACCCATGAATTTGGGGAGTCACAGCTGTGCATTTTGCCAAGAACAGCAAAATTAAGCAAAAAAGTTTTTATTATTTTTTTCCTTGGTCATACATCTTAGATGCAAATGTTCCTATTTTTGCTTATGTTGACACTGGAAATAGAATAATCAGGTTTTTAATAGAATTTTACTGTGGTGAGAATCAAATCCAGTATTATCCAATGACTTTGTGAAGGAAGTTATTAACTCTGGAGAAGTGACTAAAGACAAGCTTGGAGGGAGCCAACAGAATTATAAGTAGAATTTATGTCTATCCATAATGTTGGTTTTGGCCCAAAGGAAAATGAACGAGCAAGTGCAAGAATAGGAAATAGTTGAACTTTGTCAGATATTTTTGATGTTCTTAGGAGGACTGTGAGTAAATCAGCAAGAGAGAGAAAACTCCTAGGTATGTTCACGAAATTACCTCTCCTTAGATGAAGGATGGTGAACTGTGGCTCTTCAGGTGAGTGAAGGTTACAGCCAAAGCAGGTCATGCTTTTGGCAGAACTGGAGTGCACTTTGGAAGTCAATCTGTGTGTGGAAAATAGGAAGATGATGGGAAGTGGGGTTAGTAAAATAGGGAACAGCCATTTTGACACATTGAATACATTACTCCTGTGTGATAAATGAGCATGCCAGGCACAAGAGCACATGCTCTAAGATTGGGACTTGCTTGCTTTTCCGGCTAGAAATAGACTGAGTTTATTTTGTGTTGTCCTTGGATCTGGCAATATTATATCTTGCCAAGAAAGTGCTATCTTTTCGTTGCTTCTGCCACCTTTTCTGCATTCACCTGTGGTGACAAGCTGAAAGGGCTGATACAGTAAAGCAGAAATATTTCCTCATGCGCTTGTTTCAGTTTTGAGCTCTAAGGTCGCTCCTCCTTTGCACTCTAAAGAAGGCAGTGCAATGCAGAAGTGTGTAAAAAGCTTCTGGGTTGCCAGATAATAGACTTCCCTCATAAGTTAATGAGAGGATGGGCACTCAGGTGAGATCAGCTGTGGCTCTGCAATTGTTTATTTTCCCAGGTACATGCAAGTCTGGATTTTTTTAATACCTGAAAATGCAGAGATTTCTGTTTCTTGCATTCACTATCCTAGCATTCTTCTCTTTTTATAAGCAAGAATCAATTGCCCTTTGCTGATTTTGCTTTTAAAGCAAATATTTAAACACTTATTTATTTTCTGCTAAACACTTAATTTATTTTCTGCTAAACACTGAAAAAGCATGTGTTTAAAAAGTAATTTTGGGGTGAGGCTGAGATTTGTGACACGAAGAAAATCTAGATTTTTTTTTTTTTTTTTGAGAGAAAAAGAGATAGTAGTACCTTCTGTGAAAATCACATCTTTGAGGAAAAAATCCTCAAATGTTTTCGGTTTCCTGGTTCTTTCAGGTATAAGATGAAATAATAGCTTCCTTCCACAAAACAGCTATGTTTCCTTTCATAATAAAGTGGATAGAAGAGTTTTGATTTTGGCCAAATTAAAAAGGGGACACTATCCTCCTATCCTCCTACTGCACAAGTAAGAGAGCTGCAAACAGAGCATTTTTCTCTACACTGTGATACTCAGTTGGAGTCAGCAGTACTTGGAAACACGATTCTGCATGTGTTTAACTTTCGATGCACGAATAATTCAGCTGAAGTCAAGCTCACATGTGATTCCGCACACCCTTCTTGGGAAAGTAGTCATTACTGCTGGGAATATTCCATGGAACTACGTGTGTATGGGCCACCTATATTGAGAACAAACATAGACAGTGTTGCCAGGGAACCCCAGCAGATTTGAGAGCGCACGACAACAAGAACAGACTGAAAGGGTCTGTCCTGTACTGCTTACACTGCAGAACTACACAGTCTGGATTATAATCAGCCCCTTGAGGGCTGCCAGTTTATCCTGCCTGCATTTCACTGCAAATCATTCTTCTCTGCTGGGTATATAGCTGCTGTGACACTGCTGAGGTCATTTTACTTGAGCCAAGGTGGCAGTCACTATGAGGAACAACTTCTTTGGCAAAACATTGACAGCTTTATGGGAAAGTAATTTCTGAGTACCTGGAGTCCAGCACGTCCTTATTTATTTTTGTGTCAGAAGTTTTTAGGGTTTTGGCTACACCATTAAAACTAGTAAATCAGGTAGATAATATTAACCAGCCATCTTTCTTCTCTCTGACACTGAATTCACAAGCCCATTCTCGTATAAGGGTCAGAATGTTGCTATTTATATATTTCTGGTTCTTTTTGGACCATGTCACCACCTGTTTTCTTTTTTCACAGCTTCTTCAAAATCAAGATTCTTGTCTTCGGCCTCAGGGCGTTTCTTGGTTTATAGAGGAGGACAGCTGTAGCTGTTATTCAAGAAGAGAGACACTGAGATCAAAGACTAGCTATGCAAATTGTCTACTCTTTGCACCTTATTTTATTGTCATGGTGTCACTCTACCTGTCTTGTCTGAGCATTTCTTTCACCATTTTGTACCCTGCTTCTATGCTAAAATGTGGGATGTCCATCCTGAAAGAGCAAAAAGACTACAATACTGACTCTTAGAATCATAAATTCATAGAATATACAAAGTTGGAAGGGATCCACAAAGATCATCGAGTCCAACTCCTGGCCCTGCACAGAACAGCCCCAAGAATCACACCATATGCTTGAGAGCGTTGTCCAAATGCTTCTTGAGCTCTGTCAGGCTTGGTGCTGTTACCACTTCCCTGGGGAACCTGTCCCAGTGGCCAATCACCCTCTGGGTAAAACACCTCTTCCTAATATCTAGCCTAAACCTCCGCTGACTCAGTTGCATGCCATTCTCTTGGGCCCCAGAGAAAAGAGATCAGTGCCTTCCTCTCCTCTTCCCCTCTTGAGAAAGTTTTAACTTCAATGAGGTCTCCCCTCAGTCTCCTCTTCTCATAGAGCTTCCCCTCAAGGCCCTTCAGCATCTTCATTGCTCTCCTTTGGATGCTCTCAAATGCCTTAATGTCTTTTTTACATCATATTGCCCAAAACTGCACACAGCACTCGAGGTGAGGCGGCCCCAGTGCAGAGCAGAGTGGGACAATCCCCTCCCTTGCCCGGCTGGAGATGCTGTGCCTGATGCTCCGCCTGGACAGGGTTGGCCCTCCTGGCTGCCAGGGCACTGCTGACTCATGTTCAGCTTGCCAGCAACCAGGACCTCCAGGTCCCTTTCTGTGGCACTGCTTTCCAGCATCTCATGGATGTCTGTCTGTACACCCAGGGCTGTCCCATCCCAGGTGCAGAATCTGGCATTTGTCTTTGTTACACTTAATATATTAGGTGATTGCCCAGCTCTCTAATTTATCCAGGTCTCTTTGCAGGGCCTCTCTGCCTTCTAGGGAGTCAACAGCTCCTCCAAATTTAGTATTGGTAAACTTACTTTGGGGTTTTGTTTGGGTTTTTTTTTGTTGTTGTTTAAAGGACTCTTGTGTATTTGGCTTTTGTTGTGTACTTGGCTTTTGTTGTGTACAAGGCTTTAGTCAATGTATACAGTAAAAGATATCTGTATACATGAAGATTTGTGAACACAATATAAGTGTACACTGGCAACTGCATTCGTCAGCCTTTGACCATTGTGTGATTAGCTCTCTGGGCTTTGTACATGGATTCTTTAGACACTAAATGCAAATTAAAAAAGGAGGCAGGATCGTGAATTCACATAGCTTTGTCTCTTGCCGCAGCAAAAATAAAACCAAATTGATGTGGATGATAAAAACAGAACATCTCTCGTTTCAGACACTAATTTAAGGTCAGGAGGTAAAAGTGAGGGGTAATTAGGAATGTCTTAACACGTTCCTGCCCTGGCATCAAGGCTTTGAATTTCAGTTCTTCTCTTTCAATCTTCACTGCTTCACAGCAGCATTAAAGAAAGTAGTTAATTGGCCATTGTTTGTGGAATTAGTTTCTAACTGCAAATGAACAATACAATTTTCTCAACTTTGGCTGAGACATGACATTTTGGTTCCATTTCAATGGGTGTAATAATTTTCTATTTTGGTCTGGCTGTTTGCTGAAAGGGAAATAGGTGTGCAAAGGAATTTTTGGAAAATGCTTTGTGAGGAATTAGTGGAAGAGACTGGTATGAAAACTAGATAGATGTTACAAATTCTAGAATAAAACCAAGTTCTGGTCAGTGGTGGTAGAGACCACAACCACCTTTAATAGACATGATCTGCATTTAAGCAGCAGATAAACTTTGTTCTGTTCAACCTGTGATGTTTAGAAGGAAGAAGTAAAGACAATGACATGTTTTCATTAGCTTCTTCCACCAAGTTTGCTTTGTAAGCCTTTTCTCAGAAAGTAACAGCAGTTTTATTTTATTTAAATTGATAAATTAATTAAATGAAAAGCAGCACTGCCTTTCAAACCTTTTTATTTTTTTCCCTTCCCCTGAGATAAGATACCAGAGTAAAGTTATAGATATACAAAGAGCATGTGTGTTCAGGAAATATGTGTTGTATCTCATCTTTATTTCAGAAAATTCAGCAGTGGACTCCCTCAATAGGCAGTAACCTGCAATACCAGATATTCCTAATAACCTGAGGTGTGTGCATTTGTTGGCTCTTTTCCATTATATTCCCAAGTTTGTTAATTTTTTTGTGCTCTGGTGCATGAACTACTCTTTTATATTCTGTGTATAGAACTTCAAACTTGTGAAAACACTGTCACTGGAGAGCTTACTGTCACTTATATTCGCAATTTTTTGTCTCAAAAATGTATATCTTTCCAATACTTTGCTGCACAAATACTGTGTGAGGAGAAATCACAGCAGTGAAGAGAAATCACAGCAGTGAGGAGAAATAGGGCATTATGATCTCTAAAACAAGGGCAGAAGAATCTGCAGGTAAGTGGTGAAATTAATTCTGTACCTCCAGAGGTGACAGAAGAATAAGGGGCAGAGTTAAAGCAAAAGACTTAACAGTGATTTAAAACCAAATAAACAAATCCAGTAGTTAATGAAAACTAATCTTTCATTTTTACACTAGGAAAACTTAGATAAATGGATAGAGAGGCCACAAGATGCAACTGGTAAGACACATGAACTAAAGACTGTCAAGGCTAGAATTAGACCTTATAACTTGGCTCACAATTCCTTGCAGTAAGTAAATCATACCGCATAAAATTAGTTGCTGTTTTAGTCATCCATTCTCTGACTGATTAATTTTGGGGAAATAAAGCATAATCATAAATAATTTTAAGTCAATACAAACAATATACTTAGTCTACAGGGTTTTCTTTTCCTAAAGGTCTGCTTTTCCTAATTCCCAGATAAACTGGTACACCTCTGGCGAACATGATCACTATGCTTTTCCATATTTCAGAGACAGAAGGAAATCCCTCAGGCTGCATGAACAACGTCTGGCTTGCCTGCCTTTTGTAGAAGCCTGAGTATTCAAAGAAAAGCTAGTGTTTCTGCACAATAACAGTAAAACAGAGACTGCCTTTGGACGGCAATTGCCTCAAATACTTTTTATGGAGTTCAATGACCCTGCTCTTTTAGAGCAGATGGTGTCAGCTGCAGGTAGTTTTACCACAGCTTGTCCTTTTTTTTCTCTCTCTAAAAACGATTTATTTTATCCTTAATGACTCAGCCACTTTTGCCAAAAAGGCTTTTAAGTTTTTTATTCCCCACAATGGGACAGAGAATGGTGTTGAAAGGTATTGTAGCTGGCACAGCCTGGAGGCACTGTGAAGCTGGGTAAAATACTTTGTCTCTTTCTCACTGTTTAATCTTGGCTTGCAGTCATACTGACTTACTAAAACAAAACGGAAAAAAACCCAACCCACCCAAATATTCCAGCTTGATTTTTATCATGAAAGGGCTTCTGTGCCAAGAAGACACCTGGTTGGTTCCAGAGCGTTGTTTTCCAATGTAGCCAGATTATTAATTATATTTCTTTTTAAGGGCCAGGTCAGAGTTCTGAACTCTGAACATCGTTTACCTTTCCACAAACAAAGTAAATACATAAAATGGCTTTTATTAATTTACCCATACTGAGATTGCAAGGTGCTGACAAGAGGGCACGGTTGCACCAGAAATTTGGATTTCCAGATGAAATTTGAAATCTTCCTGAGCTATTATGGCTTTACCTTTTCATCAACATACCCCAGGATCTTTACTTTCTTCATATTTCCAGTATAATTTTAGACTTCTGATGAGTTTTTATGAGATACCTCTTTGTTTCTGACCCTGAATGTTTGGAGATGAACTGCCGAACTTCCCAGTCCCAAAGCCTATGATCATAGCAATGATGCAAGAAGTCAGGAGCCAACTGGGACTTCAGTTACAAAAGTGAAATTCAGAACTACAAGCATATAATGAGCCCAAAGAGACATTTCCAGAAAAAAAAAAAGTTTGGAAGCGGCTATTCTAGAAATGAAGTGGTGGCTGTCAGTTGCGGTTGTTGTTGGCTAAATTATGACAGCAGGCTGAACACTGGAGAGCGACACACATGAGGACCTTGTGTGATCTTGCAACAGGATATTTTAACTGCAACCCACTGGAGTAAAAGAGGTATCAAAACTGTATTGAGAGGTATCTACGGCAGAATGAGACTGAAATTACTGCCCTTCAGTGTTTTTTTCCTGCAAGAATAGCACTGAGGCTGACTGTAGGCTCCCCACCAGGTATTCCCAATGAACTCTGGATGTATATCACATTTAGATCAACCCTAGGGATGTATTTACTTGCCCTGGCAGTCTCTAGCTTTCCAGTCACCTCTTTTGAAAGTGTTGGTCCGAAAGCAAAGCCTGATAGTTTCTCGTATCATGATTCTGATGTTGCTTAACATAGATGCACATGGGATTTATAGTGTGATTTGAAACTGAGTCTTTTGTGTATCTGTCTGGGCCATGTGATTGTGCTGGAGCACAGAAGGTTCCTCAAGTGCTCTGTCACATGATGTGGTTGTAAGTGCTAAGAGCAAAGAGAATTTTGCATAACATGCCTTGTAAACGAGGACCTCAGACTAGAAGGTTCTTTGTTGCCTTTTGTTACTTGTTCTTTCTGTACCATTGAAACCATTTCCTTTATTCACCACGAGACGCGTCCTGACCACGATCTGGTATATATTCTCTGAGCCACTTCATTCTATCATTACAATGTATTTTTTAATTATGACATCCTCGTTAGTATGTTGTTTGGTCTTAAAAATTAAGCGAAGTTGTGTCTGGGTGGTAACTGAATGAATGTCTTCCAAGAAAACACCAATGTTACACAGGAAATAGCATTAGTGATTCATAAGAAGACTATGATTCGTTGATTTGAAGTACTTTAGAAATAATAAATCTTCTGTATTTTAAAAAGGTAAAAAAGCTGAATCATTCTTTTCAACATGAACCCTGAGGGTTTTGGTTTTGTAGTTGGTTTGAATTTTTTTTTTTGTGCGTGGGAAGCCTCTCTATCTTATATGAATTGTATGGTGCAGCTTTACTGCTGCCCCTCAGTAGCCCCAAGACTAGTCTGGAATGACCGTACCTGAGTGTCTCTTGGATATTTGTCATGTAGGATGTATTTGGTAATAAATCCCTTGGCCCACCTCTGCTGCACTTGCTGCCAATATGCAAACACATTATACTTCCTTCAGGGTGCAGAGGGTGCAAAACACTATTATGAGCATAATCAACTTGCTGCTTAAGTGAGCCGAGTACTAGCAGCAGGTGGCTTCTTTAATATGAATCAAATGTGTTGAAGAAAATGTTGCTGCTAAAAAAGTATAAAAGGCATTCAGTATTGGGAAAATTATTTGACCACTTGTAGAAGTGGAGGATATGGGTAGGGTGGTCAGGGAATGAGATCTTAAATGTAAATTTTCCAGTAAGGTTACTGTTTCTCATCAACTTTCATATTTGTATCAAATGGGAGAGGTGAAGATGAAAGGCTTACTCACAGACACAAAGTGAGGCAAAGATTAGCACACATAATTCTCCTAGTTTCCTGAACTTTCGAAAAACAATTTGCTTTTTTCCCTTTCTGTGCAATTTTAGGAGAGGTTTGTTATTCTGAATTAAAAAATGAACAAAAGGGTACTTATGCCATTGTAAGTGTAAGATTCATCTACATCAGCAGAGCCCTTCTCCTCATTACAGGCTTTCAAAAGGTGTAGCAGAATTTAGCAAAACCTTGCAACAACCCTTCTCTGCCAGTAGGGCAACAAAAGTTGGGCCAAGGTAAGTGTGATCTCAGATGTAATTCAGCTGACTCTGTATAATGGACTCGCATGGTCCAATGCATATTCCTTGCCCAAAGGAAGATTCAGAGGGGATATTACATCAGATGGTTATGCTGTTCAGAGGGACATCATCAGTCTGGAGAAATGGAACTTCATGGAGTTTGACAATGGGAAGTACAATGTCCTACACCTAGAGGAGAACCTAGCCCCATCCACCAGTAATTCTGAGTATCTCGGAAGCAGCTTGTCAGAAATGAGCCCAGGTGTCCTGGTGGAGACTCTAAGCTGAACACAAGCCAATAATGCACTCTTGCAGCACAGAAGACTAACGGCCTCCTGGTCTACCTGAGAGACAGCACTGCCAGCAGCCCCAAGGAAGGGATTTTCCTCTCTACTCAGCATTGGTGAGGCCCTTCCGGGAGTGCTGTGGCCAGCACCGGCTTTCCCAGTACAAGAGGGCATGGACATGCTGGAGCAAGTCCAGCAAGGACCATGAAGCTCAGTGAGGGAATGGGGCATTTCTTATCCTAGGAGAGTCTGAGTGAGCTGGAACTGTTCAGCCCAGAGAAGAGAACTCAGGGGTGCATAAATGGGTCATATTGTCACCTATATTCATGTGTTTGGTTTCTGACATGGGGGGGGGGGGAAAGAATATGAAGCTAGACTCCTCTCAGAGTCGCTCAATGACAAGAGAAGAGGCAATAGACACAAAATGAAACATGGGAAAGACCACTTAACAGAGAGAAACCCATTTCTGTTGTGAAGGAGAAACAGGTTGTCAAGAGAGGTTGTGGAGTCTCTGTCATGGAGATTCAACACCTGACTGGAGAAGGCTTGGAGCAACCTGCTTGATCTTACCTTGCTTTGAGCAAGGAGATCGGACTTTAAGATCTTTGAGGGCTCCTTTTAATCTCCAGAACTCTGTGATTCTATGTAGCTATCTATAGGAAACTGGACTGTGTAAACAGTGGGGAAAAGTTGCTGCCATATTTTGCGTTCCCCAGCAAAACTAAGGTGTCCTGGAGTGGCTTTTAGAGAAGAAAACATAGATGTCAAAAGCCTTTGAACTCTAGAAATTGTAGGTTTGTCAAATCTTCTGGAAGAGAAGGGGCAGAAGTCACCAATTTCTACCAATTCTACCAATTGAGGCAATCCTTTCAGAATAATTGTAGAAAATAAGCCTATTTTGGCATAGGGGTGGACTGTACAGGTCTCTGCCTGTGCAGGTAAATTTCTATGATTCAGGTGTTTCAACACAAAGAGACACACGTTACTAAAGCAATATTTTATTTGTGTTATGCAGATGTACTTGTACATGACAATGACTCAAAACTGAAGTTTTAATGTACTAGCAAAAAAAAAAAAAAAAAAAGAAGGTAATACTCAAGAGGAGGTGGCTTGCTTTGTGCTATTGTTACCCAAACCAGTTTGAGCTAACTCTCTTGTATTCTAGACTGAGTGAAGGTAAGCAAGTGGGACATAAGAAAGCAAAATGTGTGAAGCCAGGTTTGCTAGTCTAGCAGTGTCCTTCCTGGTTCCTGGAATGCTTGTTCATTCCTTACATCTTTTGCCCATCCACACGACCTGAAATTGGAGGTTTTGTTGATTTTGTTGCTGTTCATACTTTCAAATATGCCTAAAGTATTTTTAAAAGCTGATTAACAATGCCTTACCAGCATGGTGTGGGAGTTCACTCAGCTATTGCTTACCTGCTTACCTCTTTTACTGCTTACCTGATACAGCATAAAGGATTACCTTTTACTGCATGGTCCCTCATTAATTTTTATTAGTTCCTGGTCAACTCCTTAATTCAATCCACTCTAATTAATTAACGTGATGAGACACAATACCCTAATATACTTATTAATACAAATGAGTGGAATCAACTTTGCTGCACACCTGTTCTCAGTAATCTGCGCAAATACTAGTGAATTATCATTGCCTCTTGGAAATAACATCCACAGTCTCATCTTATTCTTTGTTGCTGGCTGATGAAGCTCATGTTATTGCATTGCACAGGATGCTTTGGAAAATACAGTCTCTGTGACTGTGAACTATGGCTGAACTTTATATATCTTGAAGAGACAGCTCTAATCGGCTTGTGACCCCACCAGAACTGTCTGCCTTTATGGCTGGAAATGCTATAGTGGGATACACAAAAGTGTCCCAGAAATATCAAAGTATTAAATATTGCTAAAGTCCAAAGGGCAAAAGCAGAAGAGACAAAGTAGAAGTGGACTTGAGTCTGATGGCTGTAAATTGATCCTCTGTACAAGGAATTATTTCCTCGAGATCTGCTCTGGTTCACTCAAGGTCATACAGGCCGTCCATGACAGAGGAGATTTATGGCCCTCTATAGTGGTTTTAACCACAAGGTGCCTGGAGGAGAGGTGCTAAACTTGCAACATACCTGGCCTTCATTAGAGATTGTGAAAGAAGAAGAATATGCAGATAATGTAAATTTTATCTAGTGAAAAACTTTTAACATATTTTGCCATGTCTCAAAACTGTTATACAAATTTGATTCTTTTTTCTCCCCTTCATGATAAAAAAAAGTAATTGTAATACTTGTATCTTTTTTTAGCTCTGGTTTGAGTCAGTCATTGCCCACGTTGAAAGACGGGGACAGTGAGACATACAGGCATCTTACAATCTGTCAGAAAGACAATTGCAGATCATGGACTAGACAAAAGAGATTCATGTTTCCAATTTGGGAGCATAAAGTACTAGAACATATCTCATTTCCCCCCTTCTCTCTCCCAGTATCTGTTTGGTGGAATGGCTTGCCTACATACAGTTAGGAGTAACTTTCACATGACCATGGCCTGAAGAAATTACTATTCAAGTTTTCAGTTCTGCTTTTTTCAGCCATGCAAAATGCCAAGGCTCCGGGCTTGAGCTAACTCAGGCATTTTAGAGGAGGCTGGAACTAGATGATCTTTAAGAACCCTTCCAACCTAAACCATTCTATGATTCCTCTGTACCAACTTCTCCAAAGAGAACATAACATGTCTAAGTGGTACATTTTCCTACCTTTTCCATAGACAAGTTTATAAGGTCATAGATGCAAGCAGTAATTCCACGTTCATTTTCATAAAATATGCTGACCAGAAATCAAGATTTTGCTGCTCTTGAACACTTACAGAATGTCTGCTGAAAGCATTCAGATATCCATGTATCACCAGTGACCTCTGAGAGCACAATAAGAAGAAACTGATTTGCCTCTGAGAAACAGAAAGGATGTTTTATATAAACTTACTTAAAATATCTTTGGAAGAGATTGCTGAAATCGTTAGGAAAATCAATGGAGTTCACTAGCCAGAGGGATCTTTTCCTGCTTCTCAGTAGACACAAAAATGACTGGCTGGGATTATTGTAGCACTGCATGGATCAGTTAGATACAAAAATGATTTTGCACTAGAAAAATTGCCTTTGCAAGTTTAATGCTTTATGGATTAAAATTTAGTATGCTTGAAAGTGAAAAGCAAAGTTGAGAGAACCATTCCAAGTCCACACAGATTTGTTATTAAAGCAAAATGTGTATTGGAAGAGGGAAGGGTGAATAGCTGTGTGGGAAAAGGGACAGAAAATTTTTACACAAGGTGGTAAGGCCTTTAGCTGTGAGAAACTGAAGAGTACTCTTGCATGCTTGCTGCATGCAGCCCAGACGTTTTGGCTGGCATGATGGGCAGAATGGCACCAGGTATGGAACTGTCACCCTAGCAGAGCAGATGCTAGCAAAGTGTTAAAAAACAAGTAAAATGAGAGTGTGAAATTCAGTTGGGGAAGCATACTGCCCTTTTACTGGCCACCTCCTTCTTACAAGGAACAAAATGAAGTTCTCTGATGGGAAGTGCCGCATTTTTCTTGAGGGCAGGAGTGCTGAGAACACTGTTCTTAGAAACAGTAAGGTGTGGTTTTGCACAAAAAAATAAAAAGTTCTTTGTTTTATAGCTATGAGTACCACTGCTGACATGAAACTGAACAATTCAGGAAAGGCAAACACCTTAGAAAGCACATAAAAATTGCTAAAGAGACTTCCGGTACAGTCAGTGGGACTTTTTGCCTTGTATGTTGGAAGGTTGAAATCTCTGTAATAAAGAAAAAGAGAATAAAAGAGAAAAGCTGTGACATAAAATTTAGGGCTTGACTTTACAGCTTTATTTGTGTAAGTAGTTTCACTCTTTTCCAGAGGCTTATTCCATGTGGTAAGGCATTATTTTTTCCTAAGTTTTGTTGCAGTGTAGTTTCTTAATAGTTTTCAGACATAAAGGTATTTGGGGGCATATCTTTCACTTGTTGAAGTAATGACCAACACTTTTCACTTATTTCAAGGGTACTTTAATCTTTTCAAGGTGTTTTTAATTAAAATGAGTTATTCAATATGTGTACAGCACTTTGAAAGTACACACAGCTATGTAAGTGCTAGGTGTTGTTACTATTCAACTCATTATCTTTTACATTTATCATAAAACTAGCTATGGCTTAGCTGCTGTTAAGCTTCTTAGTTCTCAAGGAAAATTAACATTAGAAAATGCTGTGACTTTTTTTTTCAAACCAGGCGAATTGCTGCTGATTACAGCAATGATAGTGTATGAGCACTAATTGAACCAATGTAGAGACCAGTTGTAGCTACACTTCTTTAAGAAACTTTACATTTATGAATTGCTATGCTGCACTTGATCATAATGGTCCCATCTGGAAACACAGACACACGAACGTGATTTGTCCTTGCTCCATTCTTTTTACAGACACCACACACGCAAACAGATAGACCCTTGGAAAATGGTAACTATACACCTAACTTGTGTCGGTGATCACAGGAGGTACAGGGCAGTGGGAAGTCAGAAGTGGAAGACACCTACAAGGTGCTTGCATTATGCCTGTGCATACGTGTTTCAAGAACAGGACACTTCAGCTAATGCTGTCACAAGAAATTTGTTTCTGTACAAGCACATTTAAAAATCCAGGCTTTTGAAGTTTCTGTCTGGATGAAATATGTCTTGCTTAAATTTAGGTGTGGGCATGCTTCAATGTTTTGCAAGATATTTTAAGGGGGTTTTAGGAAAATGATCTGATTTTGTGGGGAAGAGGTAGAATTTTAACTTTTTTCATGTGAAACTAGAATCTTGCTAGCGCCCTAAATTAGAATCGTGCTAGTCACTCCGTCAAGTTTGCCATTGAATAATTATAGTAATAAATGTAAAAGCCTATCACTGAATATGTCAATAAATCTGTTCTTCTCAGTGTATATATACACCTTATCCACATATATTCAGCAGGTTTTGATGTAAAAACCTGAATTGTACTGTAAGGAAACATTGTGAGTCAATAGGAGAGGGGTAGAATAATATTGTGGATACCTCTAAGGTAAAGGCTACATGGCACTATTTAAACTACAAAAATACTTCTCATACTTAGTTGTCTTTTGGCTTGGTTGTAACAGAAGGACCAGAAGAATACTTCAGTTCTTGAAGTTTTAAAAAGAAATACATGGCAATGGATAGGATATAGTGTATCTTTTTTATTTCTTAAATTAATAGTGTTAATCCTACCTGTACACAGTGAAGATGAAGGCCCTTTTTTCACTTGTCATGAGACTTCATAAAGAAAATCACATAAAAACTTGATAAGGTTCTTGGTACTTTGAGTGCGAGGGAATAATAGATTACTGCCTAGGTAACTAAAGGTATGATGAAACCTTACAGGTGAATGGCATTAATTTGTGTCTCTGCTGCCTTGTTCTGATTACTGCTGCTAGTAATAGCTGACATTCATACATCTTTCCTCTGAAGACGTAAAAAGCTTTAAAGCTTTGGAAAGCTCGCTTAAGTTTCATAAAAACCTGTGTTTGATATAAATCTCTAAGCAAAAATAGGTATATAAGGAAAGCATGGCATAGGTTTTCAGTGGCTTATTTAAATGCACACAGTGAGTTGTTTGCTGACTGCGGACAGGTTTTTTGACTCTTAATCTATTGTTCCATCTAAAATTCTTATTTCCACCAGCACGATTCTTCTGATGTAAAGGGAATTACATTCAACTTTCTGAATCACTACATTTCCTTTCAAATGCCTGTTCAAACTTTTTTGGGAGGAAATGAAAACTAATGTTCCTGGGTACATGCTCACAGCATTTATTGAAATGGTCTGTCATGCTGAACCTCAGAATAAGCAGCTTTCATCATCTGTAAAAACTTCACCTTTCCCAAGAGAAAGATAGCTGCTTGGAAGATTTTTCCTTCTTCAGGTTGGGAAGGTGGCACAATAGACCTCACAACAGATATTTAGGCAACTATAAAGAGCAAAGAACATGGTGAGGGAATAAAACGCAAAAATCGTAGACCCTGTACTTCTGTTAAATTTATTCTAAGACAAAGTTTTGAATTTTTTTTTTTAAGCTGGATTGCCCCTTTTTATAAACTTGCTTTTTTAGGGTAAGCCAACATTAAATTGCCAAAATCTCCTTTCCTTGACCCTTTGCTGTTGAGCATTAGTTGTGGCGGCATCAAGAAAATAAGGACCTGAGAATCAAACCTGCTATTTTTTCTTTCTGCTTCTGGCTGGAATGATTCTTTGCCTTGATAAAAGGAGTAGAGAGAGATGCTGAAATAAAAGAATTACAGGACCCTGAAATTCAAGTTCTGGCTTGTGACTGCAAATTGCTGAAATTCTCTGAGGCTCTGCCCCTTTCTCCATTCTTTCAAACTTTTCTACTTAAAGTGAAGCTCTTCAGGGCAGGGATTTTTTACAATGTATACTAATTCAAGGCTTAGCATAGTTGATGATTTAACTTAAACACCATATTAATAGTGAAATGAACAAGCCATAACGAAATGGGCATGAAACACTGACCCTAATGTGGAGAACTGTGGTAGGAGATGGATGGAGGCAGCCATGGGATTGTACAAGTGGCACAGACTTCTAACCACAGAAACTGAAGACTGAAAGAACATGCTAGGCCTAAATGATTTCTAAACAAAAAAGAGTAATGGGATTAAAATTAATTAAAAACAAACAAAACCAAACAGCAAAAGAACCCAAAATGGGAATGGAAAAGTTAAATTTCACTAGAATCAAAGCACAAGTTTCAATAAAGCTGAAGTCTGAGTAAGTCTGAAGTCAGTGGAAGACAGAAATTATTCTTATTTCTTACAGTACAAAGTTCTTGAGTACTTTCTACTGATCACATTGTTGAGTAGGGATCCTGTCAAGCATCCCTATTATCTGTGGAAATACAGCTCAGAAATTTGCTGGTTTTCATACAAAAAATGCAACATTATTGAAATAGTGGGTATTTTTTTTGAGAAGTGACTGACTTGAAATATTTTCCTCCATTTCTTCAATTGCCAGAGATCTGGAAAATCCTGTCATGGGGAAAAAAATAGCACATAAATTTATACATATTTAACATCTCTCTATAAGAAGCACAATGGGCACTTCTTGCATTATCACTTAGATTATTTTAGGATAATAGAATTAACTTTTTCTAATGTAGCAAAGAAAATGTTCTGTATGGACAGTTTTTCAAACTGAGGAAAGTATAATAGAAAACCTGGCATGAGCAGATGATCTGAGTAGTTTAGGAAAAGTTAGAGCCCTGGGGCTAAGGGAGACTTTGAGCAATATTGTTCATGTGTCCCGTATACATTTAACAGTTTTTAATAAACCCATGAAACTGAAGGAGTTCATTAAAGTAATGCCAGTCTTCAAATGGCCTGAAAACCATTATTTATGCATTTCAATGTATAAAACCAAGTTGTTGTAAGGAGATTTAGACACCTACAATATCGTTTCATTCAATGCTTTGTAGTTTCTGCCTTGAATATTGAAAACATTGAAAGGAAAAAAGAAGCCTTGGCTTTCGGTGTTTGACGTAAGAAGTTACATGTCTTCACTCAGGGAAATAAATTGCCCATGAACTCCTTACTGCCTCATCCAGGAAGGCCTAGCTATTTTCCTTATTCCTGAGGATGAAGAGCTACAAACTCATGGATTTCCCAGAAGATGCAAACTTCTAGGATATTTTGGTTGCAACTTCATGATTTCTAAAAGGCATGCAAATGATAGTAATATAGTATTGACAAAACTGAGAGAAGGAAGGTTAGGTAGGAAATTTGAATCCTACTGAAAAAAAATTCAAAGTTGTCTGATCTGAGACTGAGTACTGATGGTATTTGGATATATATAGTTACCAATCTCATAAATCTAAGAGGCTGTTCCTGAGAAGAAGGTCGGTGGTTTGCCAGGAAAAAGGAAATGGACCCTTCTTAACTGGAAAAGGTGGGGCTGGTGGGCTTTTCTAGAGCTTTGAGCCACATTACTTAGAAACGGCTACAGAGATAATAAAATTTTAAACATATTCTATCCCCCCTGCCCCGACAAAGTCTTCTGATTATCCTTTTTAATAAATCAGCTTTCCTGTTTTTCTTTAAAGAAACTACTTTATCTTTTAGGGTGGATAGGGTGTTTTGTTTTGTTCCAAAATTAAGTCTGACTCAGCCAGGTGTGTTTTAGCATCAGCTTTGTTGAAACAGGGAGATGATTTTTGTTTTGCATAGAGGCTTGGGGATCATTAGTGAAGGGATGTGAGGAATTCTTCTAGTCTCAAATTTGTCACTATTATACAACCACACCCATGAGACAATTTTTTCATTTTGCCGTCATACAACGAATGCAGGCTCTTAGAAGGTGCCAGACTGACAGCTTTGAAATTTACAAAACAGGTTTTGCAGAGGCATTAGCAGTCCCAGTTCTCTTTGTGCACTTAGATGTTTCTGAACCACTGCATCTTGACTTTAAGACAACCTCAGTTACTGCCTGGGATATCTAGGTATAACTTGCCATCTCTTAGTATATTCTGTTCTTTCCTTATCCACCACTGACCCAATCATATGGCCTTTTCCTTCTTTAGTTCATTCGAATACTGTCCCAGTTTGGCACCTATTGGATGAAATGACCTCTAATAGTAGCAATGCTTTGTGGATTGAGTGGGCAGTGAGGCTGACTTCCTTCATCTACTTCAGGGACTTCACTCCAAATTGCTGTGGAGAGCTGCTTCTGTGGACAATTTGCATTCTTCTTACCTGCACTCAGCTGCACTGCAAATAAACTTAAGGAATCAGGTCTCTAGGGTATTAAATCAACACTTCTCACAGCTGCCAGTTTCACAAAATAATCAACTCTCAATTATGCAGCATAATGCCAATGATAGAATAACCCAAATATAACAAAACCAAGGCTTATACAAAAGGTAAATAAATTAGACAGTAAGGATAGATTTAGTGTGCTCACCTTGGAAATGCTGGTAAGAAAATTCCCATAGAGAGCAGAGACAGTTTTAAGCAGGCAGAACAGGGCTGGGGATGCATGGTGCTCCATTCAGACATGGTGATGTGGCCAGGAGTGATGGAGGCAGGTAAAGCCTGGAGAATCCACGCCATGGATAATCCATTCACATAACACTGCAATCTGTGAGAAAAAAAAAAATCTTTTTTCACTAAACATATTATTTCTTTTAAGAAAATATGCTGCTGGTACTAATCAAAAAGTGTAAACAGATAGTGAATGCTCAATGGCATTTTAAGTGAGGGAATTGTTTCTGGGAGATGGGGGTGATTTTTCTCTTTTGGCAAAGAGAGAAAATGCAGGTTTATGAGAGGTACAAATTCTTGTTTGGCTTTAATAAACAAATTTTGCCCAGGGCAGCAAGGCTGAGCGAAACTTTTCTCTTCCCCATCTCTAGCCATATCACTCTACAGCTGCACAATTCTCCAGGGATAAGCTCATGGACACACTAACTAGCTCGGAAACAAAAAGCTTCATTCTTTGGTTTTGGCAGTGAAAGCAGTGAGAAACAGCAAGGCAGGCACACAGGTTGTGCTGAATCCTTTGGGATGATCTCTCCCATGAACCTCCTGGGGGTAGGAGCTGAGCAGCAGCCTTACTTGCCTGTCACTGGGAGGTGCGCTTTCACAGCTGCGCTGCAAAGAGTAACTGCATTCAAAATAGTCTTGCTTAGTTGGAGAAAATAAGTCTGAGTAACCAAAATATCAATCAGTCTACTTGGTTTGTACTCTAGTGTCTCAATACAGTGTGACTGAGTGCCACTGTAGCTTACACAGGCAGTTAAGCAACAAACAAGTAAAAACCTACACAAAAAGTTGAAGGTAGTAAAATAAACTCTCTGACATACAGAAAGCTAGTATGGATCCACTAGAAAATGAGATTGGAGGAAGTGGCCTGAGCTGTAGTAACTCCACCTCAAATTTTCCGTGTCCAGGTACAGTTATCAAGAGAGGTGCAGTAAACAAACTTACTAAGGACTCATGTCCTAATCTTCATGCTACTGTGGTTGAAACTGGAAAGAAACATGATGCTATGCATGGTTTCAGTTTTGATGGCACCGATTTTTATAAACATTACAAAATATGAACATCTATACCGATACTGTTGACTTTAGCCACATACAAGGTTTAGTAACAGTAAATGCTTTAATGTTGTTGGCTTTGCTCATTCCACCTTGACAAATTATGGATGATATGCTTAATTTCCCATTACTGAACCTGACTGCTCCTTAGATTACGGGAGGATTTTATTTTCTTTTGCTGATGGAGAACTGAGGTACGTTGTAGGGCTATACCCAAATTATATAGAAAGGTATTGGCAGACCAGGTAACTGAAAAGAGCTTTAGCTGAATCCTATCTCCGTTCTTTCATGCATAAATTCAATGCTGCCTAATTATTCCTCATGTATCAAATCCATCCAGTCTTCCTTCAAGAAGGAAGGCTTCAAGGCTCTCTTAATGTCTCAAGGTCTGAAAGATCTAGCCTATCTTCCTTGTTTAATGACCATATTCAGGGAAATAGCAAGAGACTGTTGGCTTCAAATGCGAGATTATGCTCTATATACCTGACTTTCACAAAAGATGAAATTAATTATTTCCCTTGTACTTTTGATGTCTGAGAGAAATAAACACAGGGATCAATTGTTTCAGTCAAGAAGGAGAAAAACTACTAACTACTGTCAAGAAGCAGGGTTAAGCTTTCCTTCTCTGTTGAGGGCTGCTGGACTCTCCTGTCAAGCTGACTAGTAGTGCCCTGAGCCCTGCAGAGACAGGCTACTTCTGAAGACAGTAATGAGAAAAACTATCTTTTTGCATTTATTTGCTCGAAAGGTTTATGACTTTATGGTTGTATTAGGGAGTTATCATCCATTTCTGGACTGAAGCTCCCAAACACACAATCTGTTGTAGTTCTGTTTAACTCTATACACATAGTCTGCTGTATAGGCAAGAAGGGTGATGCAGCAAATATGAACTGCCATCTCACACCAGTGCTCCGTGGGCTTCCTGCTCAGCTCCCGATGCACTTCAAAGCTCTGTAGCTGTCTGGTCTCCAGCTGTCTTACAAACAACCTCTTCACCCATGAAGCATTCTGTGGGTAGGGGCAGTTGTTTCACAGGAACCCAGAATACATCGTGTTCCCAGGGTAAGTTCTTGCCTGACTTTACCTCCAGGGAACAGGAAGAGCCTGAGCTGGACTGTCCTCAGAGCTGTTTGCAAACTGTTCTCAGAAACAATGGCTGATGATTCATCTGGCGCTGTCATCAACAATCTGCAGGCCTGCCGTATAACAGGCCTTCCCAAAATAAAGAAAAGGGGACCTTCCCAGACAGAATCATGTTTTTTAGTGGTGGGTCTACAGAGGAGTAACTTAGGCTTAAGAGTGCTTGTAATCAAGTGATTACATATGCTTGCCCGAGGTCAGACAGTAAGCTAGTTTAGCAGCTCTGGGGACCCTTGTTCCTGTCTTGTGCTCACATGACATGAGCACACTGACTCATCCATGTGTGGGGATATATAAATGCCTTCTTATAACGTGTTTTTGCAAGTTTTAATAATAAAGCCAGATCTGTGAGGTTGCAATCCTTCTATGGCAACAGAACACTGTCATCACCAACATTTGACCTAAAAATAGTTTGCATAAGAAACTCAGTCTTCTTTTTTTTTGTTTTGTTTATGCTAGTAATGCAGAAGGTCACCGGTTTAATTTGTGCAACCTTTTAAAGTTATTTCTATGAGTAAACATTTGCTGGAAGATATCCTGTCTGGGTGATATCTTTTGCAAATTCCTGAAATTAAGCTACCTAAACAAAGTTTTTTTTTGGTGAGAACAAGACAAGACATAGGGTGGCTTTTCTAGAGGTGTACATCCTAGTATAATGACAGGCCAAGTAATATTACAATGTCTGAAAATTAAAGACCCCAGAGTAGGAAAGATTGATGGTGTTTACCTTCTGCATTTGATAGCAGTGAAAGGATAGTGATGACTGATGAAGACTAAGATATATTAATGGAGTAACCTTGTGCTCCTCATCAAGGATGTGAGTTAACAGAGGTTAGATATTGTGCTGGCAGCTCTGGGAATGAAATGTATCTGGTGAGGAGAGCCTATGTAGGAACTTAGTGAAGTCATCCGCTAAAAACCAAAATTATGGATGTCTGCAACAGGAAAGGCATGAAATATTTACCTAAGGGATTTAGAACCATGCTAAAAAAAACCCAAACAAACAAATCTACTGTAGCTCCCCAAAAAATCATGTGAAAAGTGAACTAAGTACTGGACTAAAAAGGTGAAACAAAAGGAAGTGCAAATGAACAAAAAAACCTTCAACGTGGGGCTGTAGGGGACACTTGCAATTGTTAAAGTATGAATGGCTCTGCCAGAAGAAACTTTTCTGGTTTTTCTTTACAAGCTTTTTACCAAAAGTTAGTTAACCTTAATAGACTACTGGATGTAAATAGCTGTTATAGGGGAATATTAAGGTCCTTGAAGCTCAGTTGATTAACAGCATTTAAGGCTGAAGCACATATTTCTTTAAGCAGGGAACTTTAGCTTCAAAAATCCAAATCCATCAAAAACTTCTTTTCTCTCTTTCTTATCTCCTTCTCTTACATATCAATAGATGAAGTCAGTGATTGATGTTTACCTACCAAGAAAACAGCAAAAGATATCTAAACACTGTACATGTGGGAGGTGGGAGAAAAATGTACAGAAATGTGCTCTTTCTTGGGATGCATCCACACCTTCCTATGAAAGACAAAGGGACAAACAAAAAAAACAACCATAAGAAAAAACCTATCAACAACAGAAGTCCGTGTTGCTGTGTCACCTTCAATGTCACGTAAAAATACTTCTTCCAAAATTTGGAAGCATTTTGTAAGAACATTCAGAAGCATATTGAGTTTTTTCTTTTTGCTTTTCAAAGCAAAGTTCCACCCTTGCTCTCTGTCTCTCTTTTTTTTTCCTCCTCTCTCTTGAGGGGAAAAAAAAAAAAGTTTTGAGAATTTCATTTTTTCTATTCACTGCAGTCCTGGCCAAAGTAAAGCCCTCTTTTACATTGACGTCAAGATCTTTACTAAGATTAGGGTTTCATTTCTCTATTGCAGCAATTAGCTAGGGAATGTATAAAAGGCTTCAGGGAAGCAAGCTAGGACTCCAGAGGGGAGAGCACTTTGCACCATAGGCAGATAGCAAAGAGAGAGTGCGAGAGGAGGAAGGCAGGAATACAGAGACGCGGAGTAGGGGGGG